>CM026299.1:6261654-6344326 GCA_014851415.1 Cnaphalocrocis medinalis | reverse complement strand
CTATTATATTTAATGTGATACTAGCGAATTCACTAAAAGTGCACAAAAAGATATCTACTGTCTCATGGACCGTATTTATAATATGGAACGCTCGAACAAGTGCCGCTTTCGTTCAGATAGTGAGGTTACCGGAGGCCCATTCGGGGGAAAGGGGCTTAAAAGATTGGCAACTCAATGAGAGCCATCCCGTGTGAAAAATCCGCTAGATGGCGTATTTGAGAACTGTGGTACATCTACACGGTGATTAGTAATTTTCGACGTGAGATGTCAATATGTCACTAAACAACCAAAGACGTTTAAGTTGGACCTCAGTTCTCAAGTACGCCATCTATCGGATTTATCTGCTTTTACTAGTGGCCCGCCCTCACTTCGCTTCGGGACTGTAGTTCAAAAATCGTGTTAAGTTTCGTGTTTTTGATTTACTATAAGCCTTGTCGTTGTCTATAGAGTTATCTCTATACAGGATGTATCTGTTAACATTTACATCCCTTTAACCACGTCTTCTACTAACCATTCTGAACATTTGAGCAACATTAATTGATTATTCCATACAAAGTTGGTCACGTGACTTGGTCATCTTGTATAAAAATAAAGAATAAAAATATTTTATTTCGAACATCTAATGTTCATAGAATTCATGTTAGTATTAAAATATTGATATTATTATAACTAGAGTTAGTTAATAGTATAGGGAGTTGAAAATTTTTTGGATGAATTTCAGAAAGTTGTAATCTGGGATTCATATTTTTTATAAGCATCACCATCTTAAGAGTCGTTCCTTCGAAGCCTGGAAGGATTCTAGAAGTCTGGTAAATACGTGCGTTTCCTAAGAAAGTTTCTAGTTTTCTACTTTGTTATACAAAACTACGGAATTAAGCATCGCATGCAGTATATTCGGATTGATAAGAACTGCAAACCTTAAATAAAGAGCTTATTCCTTTTTAAAAGTTTGACGGTACACAACAGTGTACCGCCACCAGGCTCTACCGGTGTGGCGAGGTCCAAGGGCAGTAATCGCTTACCATCAGGTGATCCGTCGGCTCGCCTGCCCCTCATAAAAAACACAAATCAACCTCCCTTCAGGAGTGGAAAGCAATAGCCTGATTAATACGAATCTCCGGTCAACCTTTTCCATTTCCATCACTATCCTGGAACTATCTGGCACTAAGCGTAAATCTCGCACTAATCCCTCACATCAAGACTTATTACCTCAACTCGTCGGTGGAGTAATGACGTCATCGGATCCCGGTTCCGCGGGCAGTGTTACTGCACTGCACTGGTGGAGACACAGTGAGATGAACAGCAGTGAGACATAGTTCTTTAAATTTTCGCGTTGCATTATAACTATTATTATTATAGATAGTTATTATTATTATCATAGATATCAGTTCGCTTGTAATTACGACTGTTGTAACGCAGCCGAAACGTCAAGCAGTAAGTACATAATTATGTGCTTAAAAATTACGTCGCGTTAATTCCCGTCTATAATAATAATAGCAGTGAGACATGTCCACTTGAAGTTTAAACACTAAATAAAATAAATAAATACTATAGTGCTTAAGCTACTTAGTACGGAGTCATTTATGAGATGTTGTGAAATAAATAAATGCGCCAGAAAATCACACCAATCAACCTGGTGTCAAACTAGGGTAACCCCTGTACTATGTAGTACCAGATGACGACGATAAATTGAATTAATAGAAATTCGTATCGTTTATTGCAAGAAAATTACTTCACTGGTTTTGGTCTACACTGTGTCCAGGATTAGGGAAAGGCTGTCCAATTTGGCTGTGTTGCCAGAATTTTGGAGGTAAATCTCATTTGATAAAGTGCGCTTAGAAGCAAAGCAGCACATCAGGACGCGTCAGAATTTGGTTGGTCGCGGCAGGCCTAGAAAGCGATGGAGGGACGAATTTGATACCTACTATTTAATTTAAAAAAAACTGTTAGTACTTTTGTTTTTGTGACCAATAAACGTTTATCTATCTACTTAAAAACTGGCCTCTTGACCGAAAACGTTGGAAGGCGAGTGGGACGGTATAGGCTTATAATAAAAGAAATCTTGGTCTAACTAAGGTATAAGATGTTTTTTTTGTATTGTTATTATTTTTGTGTGTGTGGTAAATAAATGGTTTAAATATATCTCAAGTTGGTT
This sequence comes from Cnaphalocrocis medinalis, assembly GCA_014851415.1. Taxonomy (NCBI): domain Eukaryota; kingdom Metazoa; phylum Arthropoda; class Insecta; order Lepidoptera; family Crambidae; genus Cnaphalocrocis; species Cnaphalocrocis medinalis. The sequence continues at coordinate 6,342,171 of CM026299.1, read as the reverse complement.
TACGAACTTTGCTGTCGCGATGTAGGTTTGTGTACTGCTGGCCCGTTCGGCTCAAAAGGTTTGTAGCGCACTTGTAACTCCATTAGTTAAGCAATTACAGGCCATGAATGAATGAATGAATAAATGAATATTCTTTTTATTGCACATAAAACTTAGGTATAAAACTTAAAACTTAACAGGAGTAATGTACAACAAAGGCGGCCATCTGCTCGTCTACCACCTATCAAATAAAAATTTAAAAGCAAAGAAGAATGTAAGTACAGCCTTTCTCATTACGAAACTTGGTCTTAAGCTAGTCTTGGTTTAAAGCTGATGCTGCCACTTTAATTTATCACTTTTGACAAAAAAAAAGTGACATCCATTTAAAACCATGATTAAATTTAGCATCCGTTTTGTAATAAGGGTTAGTCTAAGTTGTAGCCTTAGTACAGTGGTAGCATCGTGCTCTGACGAAGGCCGGAGCGGGGGCAGTGTCACTGACACCGGCTTAGACTGTGGACATGTTAAGCGCAGATTAGCGGTTCGGAACAAATTTTAGTCGAGATAGTTTCAACGAGATGAGAGTGGCCAAAAATCGGAGGGGTGACGTGCATTAGGGGAGATCTATGCAGTGGACGTGGGTTGCTGATGATGATGATAGTTTCAACGGATTTTACCGCCACGCATCTCTTTATAGTGGAGTTAAAACATCCCCCCCAGCAGCATTTCTGGCATATTACCACGGTCTATCCTACCCAAGTGGACAGTGAGTTACAATGTTTGAAAGATCTACCATCTGGCACCTTCATCCTTTGTAACAAGGAAGAGTTGAAATCTATTAAGTACTCTAATTTTGAGACAGTTTTCTCCGAAAGCCGTACCCAAAGTGCTTATGCTACTTAGTACATTATAACGGAGCCGTTCCGGACCGAATGAGAATATACCGGTCACATTCAAACAAAAGTCTCAAAATCTCCATCTGGTGTGCCTTAAAAAATAGCATGATTACTAAAATCCCTCTAAATATACCTCAATGCTGTTATAAAAAATATCAATAGTTTCCCCACCCCACAAAGCTGCGCGAGGTCTCATAAGGACAAGTATCGGCCTCGTCTAAATAATATCACTACACGATCATTGTTAAAAAAAAAACATTTAAAAAAGTTTTTTTTTTAAAACGCTAATCGCTACCGCCTATGCCCAATGTCCCCACCCTGACCGGCTCGTCTCAAACCGGTCCGCATACATACTCCGCCGTCTTGCGCGTTTTGATTTATGTTAATGGATCTATGTTGATTTTTGAGCCCAAAGGAATTCTAGCGTTGTCATCGTAGTTTGGACGTGATCGTATCGGGGTATTGCCAGGATTGGGTAGTAATTGCTACTGTAATAGAATTATTGTTAATATTTATTTAATTATTTAATAGTCATTGATGTAGGCAAGAATGCTGCCAAATGCCGGGTCACAACTGCCGAAGGACCCTAAAAGATGGACCAATATCATCCGTCATCCAATGGTAGTACCCGACTGGACGCTGACAACGGGGCAGACCTAAAAAGCGATGGAGTGACAATCTTAACAGCTTTAGGACTTGATTGGCGAACGTGTCATTAGGTTGGTTCATGGCGGTGGATAGGGATCAATGGAGAGACTCGGGAGAAGCTTTTGCCCAGCAGTGGGACAAAGGTTGAATAATAAAAAAATATCATAACGATCGTGGGAACTCAGTGGTTCGGATCTCATTATGGAGTTTGTACGGTCGTTGGTGTAAGGAGCGCAAGTAAGACTTAATTCCGTACTAAGCAGCTTACTTACAGATATTGGCCAACAGAAGGTTAATTTAATTATTATTTTAAGCGGGAGGCTATGCAGGTCCTATTCAGACCAATAGCACTGCAACCAGATTGATACATCGATCTTGGGCTACTCGCATCCAGTTCCAGCCAGCCCTCTTGCGCAGATCGTCTCTCCATCTGGCCTGAGGTCGTCCTACACTACGTTTACCAAGACGCGGTCTCCACTCCAGAGCTCGTTTACCCTAACGGTTGTCAGTTCTGCGGCAAATATGGCCAGTCTACTGCCACTTTCAAACTATGCTATGCTAATATCAGTTCCAAACACAACATTTTAAGAAAGTGAATTACTTGTTTGGGACTGAGATCTCTAGCTTCGTTGGGGCTTAGTATGCTTTCCCAGATGTATGCTACGTTTGCACATCAGTGGTCTGCATACAGAGATTGTGTGTATAGGGATTTCATCCGTCTAGTTACAAATCCTGTTTTACTCGTAGTGTCGGTCAGTCCCACAATGCCCAAACAGAGATTACAAATGTTATACTCAAATGCATAATACTAGCCCGTCCTCACTTCGTTTCGGAACGTTAGTTACACTCACTACCAATAGATGTCGTTGGGCGTCGATTGTGTCGCGCTAGTGTTTTGACTTTTCGGTTTGTATTAGCTTAGATGCAAGCCTTGTCGATGTCTATAGAATTTAATTATCTCTATAAATAAATGGTATTGATATTATAAATAGGGTTCAAAACACGAATCGTCCAGAATGGCAATTCAACCCGAGAATTTTGGTATGAGGTAGGGCCATTAAAAATGCGACAGGACCAGTTTCCTTTCAGGAGATGTTTCCTTAAGTATAATCGTGGGAGAGCCACGATTCGGCATGGAGGGGGCGAGTCGACCGGAGAGATACCATGTGCTCACGGAAGATCGGCGTAAAGCAGCGCCTGCACTGTCGAAAAAAGCGCCTGCGTCTTTAGTCGAGTGAGTGACGGAACGGAGGCCCAATTGGGGGGAAAGGGGGTTAAAGTTAGCGCACTTGTAACTACTGGTGATGCAGGCGTCTATGGGCAGCGACAATCGCTTACCACCAGGTGATCCGTTTGGTCGTCTAATACTTGTCACTTTAAAAAAGTAAATAAAATGGTTAAAAAATTAATAGTTTATTTATTATTTATTTATTTATTTACCATCTTAAACTACCATTACAGGTGCCTTAACCTAATGCGATAGCTTAGCAATCCTTATAATTACTATCTCTAATCTAAATTACTTACTTAACCTGTTCTTACATTAAAAATATTATACCTACATTTATAATATATAAATATATATGTATATATAAATATATAAACTAAACAATCTAACATTGGCTACTAATTACATTTAAAGTGGTTCTAGCAAATTCACTGAAAGTGCATGAAAATATGTCTACTGTCTCATGGACCGTATTTATAATATGGAACGCCCGAACAAGTGGCGTTTTCGCCAATAAGTTGGTTCTGGCCACAGGCACGGCCAGCAAGCGCGGGCGCCGCCGCCGCCACACGTACCGGTCGGGCACGCTCAGCTGCAGGTAGCGCAGCAGCTCCGGGTTGTGCTGCTTCCCGCACAGCACCTTCACCACATACGCGGTGAGCGCGAAGTCCCTTCGAACCCTGAGCTGATTGTACCCTACCATGCCCAAAACGAACAAAGTAGGGTACATCAGCGGGTAGAAAGGGTATACCCCATAAAGTTTAAAGTACAAGTATCTTGTGAACTTGTTCTGAACCCGTTCCAACATGATACTGTACTTCGCTTCATGAGGGGCCCAAATAGTTGCACTGTATTCCAGGTGACTTCGAACCAGAGCATCGTATAGCACCCTTAGTGTTGCAATGTTCGTAAACCCCTGCGATTGCCGAAGTACAAAGCCCAAGTTTCTGAACGCTCTCTTGCATACCTTTACAATATGGCTACGAAAATTTAGGTCTGGTGTAAAATACACCCCTAAATCTCGTACTTCAGATACACGCTGCATTGGAGTCGTATCTACTTTGTACTCGTAGCACACAGGGGTCTTCGAGCGGGTAAATGTCATTACCGAGCATTTGGAGACATTGAAGTGGAGTTTATTATCTTGGCTCCACTTTACCACTCGGTTTATGTCTTCCTGCAGTCTCTCACAATCCGACTGATCCTTAACCTCGAGTAGCAACTTGAGATCATCTGCAAACAACAAACATAACCCATGTCGTACGACCTCCGGCAAATCGTTTATCATTATGATAAATTCGAGAGGTCCCAAATTGCTACCCTGGCTCACCCCAGACCTGGTGAAATACGGTTCAGATTCATACCCATCGTATTCGACGTACTGCTGTCGGTTGTCCATATAACTGGCAAAGAACCGCAATAGATGCGGAGTACATCCAATTTCAGCCAGCTTCATCAGTAAGACGTCGTTGTCGACGGTATCAAACGCTTTCCTGAAATCAAAATAAGCTACGTCCACCTGTAGGCCAGCATCGACCGCTGGCACTGCCCGCGCCGTGAAACTAAGCAGGTTGGTGGCGGTGCTGCGCTCTGGACGGAACCCATGCTGCGCATCCGTCAACCGCGCCGCCACCTGCCCTTGTAGACAGCTGTGGACTGCGGACTCCAATACTTTGGCAGGTGTTGACAGCACCGCCACCGGCCTGTATCCACTCACGTCCGGGCCCGACTTACCTTTGGGGACAGGAACCACTCGCGTTGTCTTCCATCGTGCCGGGAACGTTGCCTGCTTCAAACTCGCATTAAAAATATGAAACAGTGGTTCCGCGAATATGATGCCACAATCTTTGAAGATAAACGCAGGTAAGCCATCCGGACCAGACGAACGTTTTGGCTTCAGCTTGAAGAGCGCGCTCTCGATCTCCTTCAGGCTCAGCGAGCTCAGGTGCACGCGCGCGCCGCCCGCCGCGGCCGCCGCCGCCGCCGCGCTCGCGTCCAGGTGCGGGCGCTCCGTGCTGTACACCGACTGGAAGTACTCCGCGAACTCCCGAGCACATTCTTCACCTTTCATGATTTGGCCGTCTTTTACGATACTCTGTCTGTTTATTCTACTTTTTTTTGAATTCATGTATTGCCAGAACGACTTTGGGTCTTTCGCAAATTGGTACTGAATTTTATGTTTATGGTCCCTATGTGCTATTTCTATCTCTTTTTTAATACGTGCCCTACATTTCGTGAACTCCCTATAATCGCCATCTAGCTTCGTTCTTTTATACTGCTTATGTAACCGAGCTTTATATTTAATGTCCTCAATAATATCTTTCGTATACCATACAGGATATACGTACTTCGAACAATCGCGGTTGACTTTTTTTCTGGGTACACATTCGTCCAAAACACAGTACAGATTATCGTAAAAGAAGTCCAACATGTCATCCAAGTCATCCATCTCATACATCGCACTCCAATCCATAGAACACAGCTTCGAATACAACAAGGGATAATCGGCCTTATAAAAGTTCCACTGCGGTCTACTAGAGGGCGGCGTGTGCGCGGCGTGTGTGCGGGGCACGGACGCGGGCGGGGGGCCCGCGGTCACGCTGATTGCCAGTGGCGGGTGGTGGAGGTCCTCCGGCACCAGCGCCTCGTCCGCCGCCGCCACCATCACGTCCCCCACGCCTGTGCTCAGAACCAAATCCAATTGGCGACCTAAGTGATTAGGTATATTGTTACTTTGAGTGAATTCGCAGTACGCTATAAAATATTCATAATAATTACTAACATTTACAGAACAAGAATACAAATTAAAATCTCCTACGACTACCACCTCTTTATATCTATCACACAGTTTTTCAATAATTCTAAACAAAATCATGTAATCATTTTCCGTACTTCCCGGGGGTATGTAAACAACACAACACAAAAACAAAAATCTATTACACAAATGTACAGTTGCGCACACTAGCTCAAACACGCAGTCATCCAGCGACACGTCCGGCACGCGTACTCGTCGCAGCTCGAACCGGTGTGTGGCCACGAGAAGCGCGCCTCCCTGCTTGCGGCCGTCCGCTCGATCACAGCGTAATATTTTGTATCCTTGTGGGACGATTTCCGCATCTTGAATCGATTCGTTGCAACCCGATTCTGTGATTGCGTATAAGTCCGCACTACATGATGGTATATTGTTTCTAAAATAATCTAGTTTCGTTCTAAGTCCTCTTACATTTTGATATAATATACCAATATACTTATTGTTATTTTTGATTGGGCGGGTTTTTGGTTGGTCTCCGAAACCAAATCCATTCATTAAACTCAGCGTTCATGGGCCAGTTGTCTGCGTCACTCAATTTCTCATATGTTCTTTCCGGCACTCCTATTCTAAAAGAGGAATAACCTCGTTCCGTCTTATGAGAAATTTTATCTACTTCAACTTTAACATCTTGCCCACAAACACTTTTAACATGACCGGTCAAGGCTTCTGCTGTAGTATCCGGATGTAAGCGCCATACATGCAGATACTTCTTTTTTTCCGTAGCTATTATTGCCTTCAATTCTGTATTTCTACCAACCTTTACATTCTTGGAAGGCCGGTCACTCTTCTTATTTTTGACTGTCATCCAATCCGAGTTGTCTAAGTCCTGGTCACTATTACCTTGGTGTATGGGAAGGCTAGTACCGTCTGCCTGAAGCACTGCCGATTTCGTGGCCCCACCTTTGTTTACTTGAGATTGAAATTGTTTCTGGGCGATCTCCTTATTTTTAGTAATGTGACCAGAGATGTGACTTATCTTAGATAAAAGTATTTCAGATGGTCCCTCAGGAGCTGCCACTACCTTGACGCGCGATTCCTGCTGCTGGTCAATTAATTTGGAGTTTACCTTTCCTTCAATGACCTTAATTATATTAACCAAAGTGGTGAGTTCACTTTTAGTTTCGGTGAACTCCGCCTGCAATAAACTTATTGCCTTCGCTTGGCTATCTAAACGGGTAACTATGTCAGCGTGAAACTTCCTGAGTTCGGAAAGAAGAGCGTAATCCTCCTCTCCTCCCAGTACGGTGGGAGAGAATCTGGTCTGGCTTCCGCGCTGGGTGTTAATATTGCTCTCGTACGGGCTGACGGAGACGCTGGATGTACCTACGGCAGATCTCACAGGTGTTTCCATATTCCCACCTTTTGGGTTTAAGCAAACACACTCTGGGCAAACCCATTTCTTTCTATAAGCAATTGTAAAAGCTTTAAAAGAGTCAAACGCAATCTTAAGACATTTCAAGTCATACTTCTTTCTACAATTTTCACTCGAGCATTCCATAAAGGCGTTACCCGTTATTTTTGAGCAACAAGCGCTGCAATCATTCGCCATCTCGTAGGTATCCGAATATTAACCAAAGTACTTTTAGGTTTTAGATACTCCAAACGCCGAAAGATTGTCGATGCTAGCCCGCGCCCGCTCGCAGTCCCGCTCCGCTGTAGTGCGACAAGGACGATTTATTTCTCGCGCCGAGCCCGTCTCTTCCCCCGAGGTGAAGAGGGGCCTTCCTCAGCTAACACAGCTCTCGCGATGTTCCACTCCCGAATTTTTATTCACAAAAACTTCACTGCACCTTAGTTCTTATTGCACATTGTTTGTACACATTTTTTGCCAATATTGCGTGAATTATATTTCCATATTTTGGGTTAAATTACGAAAAAAGCGACCGTATCCTAGCGCATCTCACAGCTCTCGCGATGTTCCACTCCCGAATTTTTATTCACAAAAACTTCACTGCACCTTAGTTCTTATTGCACATTGTTTGTACACATTTTTTGCCAATATTGCGTGAATTATATTTCCATATTTTGGGTTAAATTACGAAAAAAGCGACCGTATCCTAGCGCATCTTATAATGGCAACACTGAGATCATATCATGGTAGGAAGTGAAATATTTTTTACTTTCTTATCCGACTCGATTCGGATCTCTATGTTTTGTGGCTTCTAAAATTTATTGCATCTTTTAACGTTAAATTAGTTGGGAAATTTATTAAGTGGCTTAAGTAATATTTTATTCCGAGTGTGTTTGTATCCACTGGTCACTAGGAGCTACAGGCGTGAATGTTTTTTAAAACATTTTTAACTAAATATATGAAGCTTTTAGATCTTCGTAAGATGTGACTGCGAATATAAATATCTCTCAAATCAAAGGTTATTGCCATAAGCAACGAGAATGTTAGTTAACCCCAAAAGTTCTTATTATTTTCATGCAATATTTTTCACTCTTCCTCGTGGTGTCTTTTTTTTATGTGATAGGTAGCAGACGAGCAGGCGGATCACCTGATGGTAAGCAGTTGCCGCCGCATTATGGACATTTGCAACACCAGTGGAGTTACAAGTGCGCTGCCAGCCTTTTATCCCCTTCCCCCCCCCCTCCAGGGTGGGCCTCCGGTAGCCTCACTCACTCGGCGAAACACAGCACAGGGGTGTCTCTTCAAACTTAAGGGTCGAGCTGTTGAGAGTTGAGTTGAGACTCTACGTACTCAACTAATGCGGAGCATGTAACGGCAGTACTATATCTCAAAAGCATATTTTATGTTATAATTTTTATTATGATGTTTAAATACTGAGATAGATTTTTAAGGGGACGTTCACATAGTTGCGAGCTTTTGGTCGAGCAAAGATACAAGTTTGTTTTAATTATTGGTTCATTTCAGAACCCGATTCAAGCTGCAAGAATTTACGCACAATTCTGCAAGTGTTTAGGTTAGCTGTTTTATGAAGAGTACTGAAAGTGTATTTTAATTTTAATTATTATTCTGCAACTGCAATGTAAGGCCGAGACCATTAACGTTTGACCATAACGCCTGCGCTGTGTTTCACCGACGGACGTTTCCGGGGAGTTTCAAGATTGGCAGCGCTTATATCATTCCGCTGTTGTTGCGGGTGCTCATAAGCAAAAGCAATCGCTTACATCAGGTGATCCTTATGTCTGCCACATATCACATGGAAAAAAAATCAAGCTGTATATTCGGTTATGTCAAATGTCACTAACTCTTAAGTCTCCCCTAAAATTGTATTAAAATGGAAGTTCCAGCACTTGACATCAAATAGACATGCAACCAGAAAGACCCCCTCTCGAATTCGTAAACAACTTAATTTAATAGAAAATTTCAATTCCATAATTGACTCTTCCCCTCAAATGCAATGGACATTGGTACTCAAACTGTCGTTACAACATATTTATTTTGGCAAAAGCAATTAAGGGTGGAATCGGCTAAACTAAACAAATAATTTGAGACAACATCACATACATTGTCCTGGTACCCAACTAAGGTTTTCCTTGTACTATGGAAACCAGAAACAACGATGGAACCACAAACGCCCAGGCCTAACAATCATCAACAAACATTTGTGTTGGTGCGGTAATCGAACCCGCAACCCTTGCGTCTTAACCGGCACTCAAACCACTGCGCTAAGCGAGTCGTACCTACTAAAGCGCATCGACTTTGCTGGCCATCTAAGAGAATGGAAGAAGATCGTGGGACAAAAAGAGCCTACCTGTGACGGCCAAATGGTCGAAGGCCAGTTGGCCGTACAAGGTATCGCTGGAGGGATAAAGTTGATAAAGATTTTCGTAGCATCCAAGCTGATGACTGGCAGGAGGTGTCTAATAGGCAAAGACGAATTACTTTTAATCTTTTATGCCATAGTAAGATTCCTCAATCACAAAAACATTGGTAAAAAAATACTTTGATATCTCAAAAACTTTCCAAGATATCACGATTTGAAAGTCACAGTTTTGAACATATAAAATCGCTACATAAACGTGACGTCACCGAATTGTATTTTCTACGTGTGGCGTATGCATTTTGTATGATAGCTATGTGAAACGTTGCGTTTATACAACTACTTTCTTAACAAATGTTATTCTAAATTGATGCTGAGTTAATCTCCAATTGCTAGCATACTGACTGTACATACCTGCAATTACTGACATTATGTAACTAGGTCTAATTGTCTGGCCTGGATTGTGTCCTGAGATACATTGTCAAAAGGCTTAAGAAGTTCAAAAACCTGCTGTAAATAGAGTACCAGTACTGCCAGTGTAAAATGTTTGGGAACCCCTACCAGTAGGTGTTAATATGATCCCCAGGGATCCCCGTTAATGGGGTATTCAGGGGATGAAGGGGGTGCCTTTCAATTTGGGCTTACAGAATCGATTCTATTCCGAGTGGTTTATCTCCCGGGCTCGTCGGCGCGTGGGGGATTGGTTCGATTCCTGCGTCGTTTTTAATAATTTTGGGACGTTAACGGATTTCTATTAGGCTTATGTTCGGTCAGTTGAATAATGGAAGTACTGACTGATATGATAATTTAGTAAGCTGACCGGATTAGTAAGCTGAAGTGGCAGTGGACTGGCCATATCTGCCGCAGAACTGACAACCGTTGGGGTAAACGAGTTCTGGAGTGGAGAGCGCGTCTTGGTAAACGTAGTGTAGGACGATCCCAGGCCAGATGGAGTGAAGATCTGCACAAGAGGGCTGGCTGGAGCTGGATGCGAGTAGCCGAAGATCGATCTAAGTGGCGGAGCATTTGGAGAGGCCTATGTCCAGCAGTGGACTGCAACAGGCTGATGATGATGATGATGACTGATATGTGAATATAGAGAGGGTAGGTATACACCCTTGTTTTTAATTAGTTACCATGCTTTGACCGGGAGGAGCCACGCTTAGGCATGAATGGGCAGGCTCGATCGGAATGGTTACATGGCCTCACAGACAACCAGCGTAAAGCAGCGCATGTGCTTTGTTTTGATGAATTCAGAGTGAGGGTACCGTAAGCCTAATCGAAAGGAGAAAGGGGGTTAAAAAGCATGGCAGCTGCTAAAATCTCGTTTCGTTCGTTTTTCAAAAAATACTGTACATATTTTGATTAAAATTGTTTCTAATAATAGAATTGTGAGAGAGCCATGCTTCGGCATGAATGGGCCGGCTCGACCGGAGTGATACCACTGCCTCACAGAAAACCGGCGTGAAGCAGCTCCTGTGCTGTGTTTCGCCGAGTGAGTGAGGGTACCGGAGGCCCATCGGGGGGAAGGGGATAAAAGGTTAGCAGCGCACTTGTGACTCCACTGGTGTTGCACGTGTCCATGGGCGCGGCAATTGCTTACCATCAGGTGATCCGCCTGCTCGTCTGCTACCTATCACATAAAAAAAACATATTTTGATTAAAATTGTTTCTAATAAGAGTAACAAAATGGAACATAGAAACCCCATTCTGTATCGTACTTTTTTCCATTTTGTAACCGTTAGTCTACGAAATTAGGCCTTTTTCGAAATTGGCTATTGGAAGTATTAGCAACACTGTGGCCCTTAGCCGGCAGTACCGCTATCCGCTAATCATAGGCCTGGAGCTAAAAACGGGCCTAGAAACGTATGGAGCGTGTGGCCCAGTGACAGCGGATGGATAAAATTGACTTTTTTCTGATGAAAAAAAACGAGCAGACGGATCACTTGATGGAAAGCGATTACCGCTGCCCATAGACACCTGCAACACCAGTAGACTCACAAGTGCGCTGCCAACCGTTAACCCTTTCCTTTAATAATATCAACTCTTTTACGGGCTGTATCTGCTTTCTAAATGACTTTGGTTCAATGATTTTTAGAAATGTTCACAAGAATATTCTACTTCTCATACGAAGTTGGTTACGTAAGTTTTTCATTTTGTATGGAAGTAAAAAACATTTAAGAATTTTCCTAATTTATTAATTTTCGAGCGGTCCAGTTGGCTGACCTAGGTATCGGCACAGAATACTTAATAGTACAAGGTACAGAAGACCCACTTCTAAAAACCGTTTATGGAAATAAAGACTCAGACTACTATAATCTAACGTTGAAATTCCGAACGCCCAGCGTTCAATGCCTACCATTATTCATACCTAGAAGTGCGTTCTCTTTCTATCGCAAGCAACTGTCGCGCGTGCGTCGCCGCTCGTTCGTGATTTCCTACTAATTTGGCCCTCCGGAGGGGACGCCGCATGTACTTGCAAGTTCGATACCTACACGCGGAGTGGGACAGGCCTGGTATCGGTAGAAATAGGATTGACGATACTGATTTGTGAGAACTTCAGGTTAAAAAAAGAAGTAGTCCAAGATCAACCAAAGTAGCGCTCTCTTTATGGAGGCCAAGATGCGGTTCGGGTTGCTGAGCCGGCGGAGTAAGTGATCAGATCATTTCCCATAGTAACTGACAGCACCAAATGGATTAAGTTGACTTAGTGTTTGATTAGACATTAAGTTGGAAAAGATCTTGGGTAGATAGAAAAAATGCATTCAAAAAATAATTACTATAAAAATACACTAGGAAGTAAAAGCTGATACACTTAGACATACACTTAGAGTTTTTCTTTCCGCTACGGCCTTTTGAGCCGTTTCTTACCGCCTTTTAAAGGGTTTCTCTTCCCGCTAGCACTAACACCGCGCCTTTTCAGATATCGTATCAATTCTGAGGAGCGACCGCGGAGGATCGTGATCTCCGCTAAATATTAATGCGACTGATAAAATATCCCGTTCCACCAGCTCGGAACAGCTCCAACTAATAACGACTGATTACCGAAACTGGCGTGAAAGAGCGATATGTTTCCCTGAGTGAGGGTATTGGAGGCCCAATCCGAGGGGTGCAAAGGTGAGTGATTTTACAAGGATATTACAATTTCTCACCACGGGGGAACCCAGCTTCAGCATGATTGGGCCGGCTCGGCCACGGCCTCACAGAAGACAGGCGTGACGCAGCGCCTACTCTATGTTTCGTCGAGTGAGTGAGGCTACCGGAGGCCCAATTAGGGGAAAGGGGTTTATGGTTGGCAGCGCACTTGTGACTCCACTGGTTTTAACAATATAGGTGTCTATGGGCAGGCGGCAATCGCTTACAATCAGGTGATTTATCTGCTCGTCTGCCACCTATTACATAAAAAAAGAAAATAGGGTGCTATAGTTTTGGAAAAAGTGGTATTTTATGGTAAACTCTAGTGCTCTATTGTCACTCATAATTCCCGTAAAATTTCAATCCCTTTAAAAATTCCTAAACGCTAAAGATCCCGCTACACAGCAATAAGCTCGCTTTTTGTACAATAAATACTTGCTTAGTGGAATACGTAGATAGGCCCCCAAGTAGTTTCAATCCAGGGCCCCACAAATTCACGATCCGGCCCTGAATTGTACTTACACATTCATACACTTACGTCTTACACGTTCCAACTTAGTATTCCCTTCACCTTAAGCTAAGAAACCTCATTCCGCCGGTATCTTTGACTGCCACAACATGACATACAACCGAGATCAAACCCTTAGGACAAATTCACTGCGGCCTATCCGAACCGTTATTCCTATCTTGGAGTACAATCGGATTGATAATCGGTACAGTCGGCCAGCGCGATTATCGAGTCACGAACACGATGTTCCTGGTTTATTTTCTGACAGTGACTGTACTACTGGTTGGGGAAAGTAGTGTTGGCGGTTTATCGATATTCGTTTGCTCTTCCGAGTCGAATATCGATAAATCGCTATTCGTCATTCATGCTATTGTTAATTAAGTATTGCCGGAAGGTACGGTCGCGTGGAGTTTGGTTTGCCACTAAAAGATTATTTCAAAACAAATTATACCCTACTAGCGGCCACTCTCGTCCGCATGGCATAATAACTTTTCACACCCTCTTTAACCCCTTACAACCAGGGGGTTGTAATAACCAGGCTACTTCTTAGCCTATATTCGATCTCAGGGTCTAGACCAGCTGTATACCAAATTTCGTTCAAATCAGTAGTTTTGGGGGCGGGGGCAACTCGGGCAAAAAAACTCGGGCAGGAATTTCAAGATTTTTTAGTTGGTCAGTGTTTAGACTTAGCCCCACCAAAATATTTGTGATGATATTACATACTAAACTCTGCAAAAAGTTGCCCCCTAAGCCGTAGTTTTAGCGTGAAAGAGTAACAGACAGACAGTTACTTTCGCATTTATAATATTAGTTAGGATATTGCTCATTTGTAGTATAGCTGTGCTTTACAATGAAAAAAGTTTCATAGCCGTTTCAAAGTTTCCGAGATAAGCGCGAACAAACACAGAAAGCTGTGTATTTACATTTATCTCACCACTAAATAAGTAAAAGATATCTTACGCGTCTATTCCAGAAGATATGAAATGTTCGGGAACATACCTGAAACAGATATATAAAATATTAATGAAATTCTAAGCAGTAATTAACGAATGTCTATACATATAGATAGTAGGGCAATTCTATGGCCATACGTAAATACAAATAAATAAATTATAAATAGGGTATTTCATTTATAAACTGCTTTTTACTGACTACGCTGTTTTTTTTTCTTCCCAAAGATTGTCTAGGTCCTAGGAGAAATCACTACAAGCGAGAAGACCGCCTTATTGTAAGTATATTGTTGTTGTACACACATTTATTCTGTTTTTGTGCAATAACAAAACCTTGGCTATCTACAAACTAAACAGTCTTATAGCGACCTCTTCAACATTCTTTTACCCGACTCCGGCAAAGCAAAGGAGGGTTATGATTTTTGACAGGCTATGTATGTATGTAGTATGTATGTATGTATGTTCATCTGTTTCCACGTAACTTCTAAACTACTTATCAGAATTCGACAAATGGCATATCATTATAAGCGTCTTAACTGTCCGCTGGTTATAGGCTATATGAGATTTTGACAAAATCTAATGTGGCGCCCTCTAGCGGACAAAAAATACAGAGTAAAAAATAAAGTTATGATAAATATGCCGTGTTGGTATCATTTGAAAGCGCTGAATTGAACATTTTGAATATATATATTACTAGCACTTGGACACCAAAATAGTACAAATAAAAAAAGTAAGAAAACTAAAACCCAACTACGACAAAAAACGACGCTGAAAAAGTATAAAACAAGCCTTCGTTGGCAATTTACAATAATTCGTACGAATTATTGTAAATTGCCAACGAAGTAAATCTACAACGTTCATAATACCTACCTACCTACCGTAGCACTTTGACAACGTGTGACTACGCCTTTATGTACGAATTATTGTAAATTGCCAACGAAGGCTTGATTTATACTTTTTCAGCGTCGTTTTTTGTCGTAGTTGGGTTTTAGTTTTCTTACTTTTTTTTATTTATGTGACAGGTGGCAGACGAGCAGACGGATCATCTGATGGTAAGAGATTGCCGCTGTCCATAGAAGACACCTGGAACAGTAGTAGAGTCACAAGTGCGCTGCCAACCTTTAACCCTTTCCCCCAATCGGGCCTCCAGTGCCCTCACACACTGGACGAAACATAGTGTAGGCGCTGCTTCACGCCGGTCCCTTTTGGGCCTCTACAACGCTCACTCGACGAAACAGCGCAGGCGGTCTTTTGTGAGGCCGTGGTATCACTCCGGTCGAGTTTGCCCATTCATGTCGTAGCGTGGCTCTCCCACGGTTAACATCAACCGTGCTTGATCTATCCCATTTCAAAAACGTTGTAATCCTCCTTAGTTTAGATTCCTATAATAATTCCGATCATGGCCGATGCCTTAGTCCTACCGATATAACTATAAGTCCATTTCCCTATTAACATTGACATTGACTTTGTAGCTTGGCCTTATAAATATACATAGACTAAAATGCAGAAGGGACAAAAATTTTAATCTTAATTTTTTAACCTATCAGTGCGAGAAAGATTTTTTTTTCGATTGCCAGGTGCAAAATAATCGGAGTCACTATGCGCAGTCACTAAACCTTTTAGCTTCCTTTCCCCGTTGGGCCTCTGGTACCCTCACTCATGGCGAAACACAGCGCAAGCGTTTCTTCACGCTGGTCTTCTGTGAAGCCGTGGTATAACTCCGGTAGCCGACCCTTCATGCTGAAGCGTGGTAAACCCAAGATCAACAAAATTAATGAATAAGCCAATATATAGAATCGAATACTACGAGAATTTAAAACGAAGATTGTATTGCTACTAAAAGACCAGGGCTATTTTTACCTTCGTTTAAGTTACCAAAATTTTTTTTCCTGTGTTCAAAAAACTATTTGTCAAGCAAACGTCATTCTATTCTCACACAACATAAGGCTCTTCCTTGACATACAGTGTATCACATAAATGCTCGAATATCTCCGTGTACTAGACGCCAAGCTGCACTGATATACAGCCATAGTGTCAGGCGTAAGCCTTGTGCCGGGAGACTTACACAATGTCTGACAAGAGGTCGCTTGTCTCAGACGCTCTCCTTCAATACACGGTTGAATATGTCAGTTATCCCACACGGATCCATAGCATTCTGATCCATAATGGATCCGTTTTATTTTGAATTTATTTTTACTCGATCCGATCCAAAAATAAAGATATGGCAATGGATCAGAAAAATATACGGGTTCATCACATGAACCTTTGGCGTATCAGAGAGGCGAGGTGCACTTGACATTGAAGTCGAATTCGGAGATTTCATACATTCGTCCACACAATTTTTTAATGGGCAGGGTCGGTACCAAATGCGACATCGGGACAACCGTACCAATCGGCCCATAAAGAATGGACTATCCCTTCTCCACATTTCTAATCTTTACCTCGCCTGCCTATAGAAGGGGCTTATTTGAATTTGTAATGGCGACATCCTCTTAATACCGTGGGCGGTTCTCGGAACTACTGGGATCGGGCTTTAACCTGGGAATCTATTAAATAACCATTAGCACTCAAGCATCTAGGGAGATATGTACTTAGTATTAGTTTAAATATTTCCAACTTTAAACCAACCCACGTATAAAGCGTTCACAGGTAGGATACATACCAACAGTCGAGTGTAGGCCTTTCTTTATTAACAACGAACCTACCCGATACTGAACTGCTCAAATTTGTGTGTGTTCTTTCCGATAATAGTATTATCATTGCCCATAGCGATATTTATTTATTTATAGTGGCCCGCCCTCACTTCGTTTCGGGACAGTAGTTTCAAACTAAACCAATAGATGGCTCTGGGCGTCGATTACATCGCGCTTGTATTTTGTGTTTTCGGTTTACCTATAAGCCTTGTCATTGTCTCTAGAAGTTATCTCTTTATAAATAGTATACAAGATAGATAAAAGAAGATCAGATCTTCAACAAAGATGACACTTCTTTAATGTTAAAACTTATTTTGTCTAAGAATACAGTCGCCAGCAATAATAACATCTCGACTCTTATGCCAGGACTATAAGGCTCATATTCGAATGAGGTTGTATACCTACTTATTAATGCACGTGACTGTACCTACATGATCTTAGGAAGGAACCTATAATTTTATTCGAAGGACGTCTAAATTGTATTCATTCACCAATGACCATAACATAAAGTTCTATGTTACCTTCAGTGCAACTAAGAGTAACTAACTCGTATCAATAATGGAAACTGCTATAAGAAACGAGAGACGAGCAAAGCTCACCTAATTAGTAACACTATATGTTACTATTGGTTCATGTGACTACCCCGAGCGAGTAACAAACGAGTATTCCAAGATAATTAGCTAAAACATCGATACGGTAAGTTTCCTTTTAGTTGCCGGTGAAAGATGTTTCAGGTAGAGGTTACGTTGATAGCGATTTGTAGAAGGAATAGTGTTTATTTTTTTTATTATATTGGAAGGCTGCTTTAAAATAAAAAAAAATAAAAATCAATTTATTGCTCAAAACACACTAACAGTTTACAAGTTAAAGAATAAAGTCCGATTTGCAATTTGTTTAATATAGGAGATCGGACTTTCAGGTCCAAAAAATTAAGTCTCATTTGCAAATGTTTATTTTGGAGATCGGACTTCTTCGGAGGTAGCGAAAGGAGCAAGCGGGTCCACTGATGCTAAGTGATCACCGCCACCCATAGACAATAGGAGTGCGGTGCAAACCATTTTCTCCCCTTTCTCCTGTTTCTCATGACAGAGTTCCAAAAACAAAATGAGGGCGACACTCCGTTACATAACGCAAATTTGCTATTAGTTACAAAATCTTCCAATAGATGGCGTTGGGTGTCGATTACACCACGCAGGAGTATATTACCTATAAGAATCCTTAAAGCAAAATATATCCTCCATTAGCTTCCAGGAGTCCCAGGTTTGTCAAATTTTGGGCGTCAAATGAAAACGTGTTAAAAACACTTTTTTTATTGTAAACCCAGGAGAAATGATACGCATACCCGTCTCCCGGGGGCGGAATCCCCCGTGATAGACCCCCGCGGGTCTACCGACCAAAACTCCTGGGCACCACTCTTATCGCACCCTCTTAAGTGAAGAGGGATCACGATGATAGATACTCGTACGAAACCTGGTTCGCAAACACGTTATTAGAAACCCTTTTTTTATTGGCTACGTAGGGGAAATGCGTTACGCATACCCGTCCACCGTGGGGCAGGTTACGTCGGACTTCCCCCGCATGATGGCAGGGATTTACCTTCTAAGACTCTCCCTCATCGTCCATCGCGGAAGAAAGTCGTATGGCAAATAGCGCAAAGCCCTCTCACCACGACATAACATCAGCGCCCGGGTTTGAACCGGTCTCCCTGTGACTTTTAGGACCGTAGCTTACGCCATCCGGCTATCCGATCACACGTAAAAAACCGTACCCGCTTCTCCCATAACCCTATTCCTTCCATCTCCACGCGTAGGCGATAAATAATCAGAC
The DNA here is from genome assembly GCA_014851415.1 of Cnaphalocrocis medinalis. Lineage (NCBI taxonomy): Eukaryota > Metazoa > Arthropoda > Insecta > Lepidoptera > Crambidae > Cnaphalocrocis > Cnaphalocrocis medinalis. The sequence goes on along the minus strand of CM026299.1, from coordinate 6,323,767 downwards.
TCGCCCATTACGAAGTCCCGTGCTGAAATTTATGGGAGCCCCTTAATATGCCAATGATGCCTCACTTACTACACTAGGGGGGAGGGGGGGAGTGTAAAAAGGCCAAGGCTATTGAACTAGAACAATTAAGTAATGGTTTTGGGCTTTTTTCTTCGGTCAGGTGACGTCGTAACGATTTGTCAATGTAATGTCTTTCAGCTACAACCGATATTAAATATTTTGGCCGTTGTCTATTATTATAGCGGTCAATGCTTTCATGCTGAAGCGTAGTTATCCTACTTTTCCCGAAGTTGGGCTACTATTGCCCACTTACTGTGTCTTTTTGGACATTTGACTGCCTCACTGGCGCCGTGGATGTTCGCACTTTTAAGCGGCGGCTAAGCTCCAAAGCGTACCCCAGTTCCAGGTTCGATCCCCGGTCGGGCCAAAATTTATGCCAGAACACTTCTTGAGAAACTTCTTTGCAAAGCGGTTCGTTGACACTGGCCGCCATAGCCGAAATATCGGTTATGAGGATATTATCATTTTTCACCGTAAGCCACGCTTCGGCATGAATTCGGCTCTACCGGAGTGATAACACCGGCGTGTCACAGCGCCTGGGCTGTGGTTTGTCGAGTGAGTGAGGGTGCCGTAGGCCCTATCGGGGGGAAAGGAGGTTGAAGGTTGACAGCGCACTTATGACTTCTAGTGTTGCCATGGACGGCGGCAATCGTTTACCATCAGGTGATCCGTCTGCTCGTCTGCCACCTTATTATTATTATTATGAGCCCGTAATGTCCCACTGCAGGGCAAAGGCCTCCCTACCCTTTCTCCATCTACTCCGGTCCTGGGATACGGTAGACCAGTCTTTTTGAAAAGCGTCTAGCTCATCACGCCATCGTCGCCTCGGTCGGCCGCGAGGACGTTTTACATACCACATAAAAAAATTAAATCAGCCATTAGGCAAATAAGGGCCCGCACACACTGCACCACGATCCCCTACCGCTATTAAGGCAGGAAACACGAGATTACTTGTAGTTAATACGCCATTTTTCATTCTTCATACATATTTAAGCTTGGTAATGTAGGTATGAGCATTTATCTTTTTGGAAAAGATTTGCGCTGGAGTTCAGCATTTAGGGGAAAATGGGAACTGCATTTTTAAGGGATTTAGGGGTTTTTATTACAGGAATACGATTAGATTAGGACTAAAAACTGGCCTTTGGTCTTTGTTTCGTGTAACAGTTATTTTTATATTTGACTAGTGGCCTGCCCTCACTTCGCTTCGGGAACGTAAAATTTCAGAAATGAACCAATATATGGCGCTGTGTCCAATTACATCGCGCAAGCGTTTCGTGTTTTCGGTTTGCCTACCTATAAGCTTTGTCGTTGTCTATAGAAGTTATGTCTTTATAAATAGTATAGAATATAGATTTACATGTTCAACCGCTTTGGAAGTAGGTATCTCTCGCGCAAACTATTAGGTACTAAGTTAAGAAAAAAATACATATTAAAAATCTCAAAATGATGTTTGAAGATCTATTCAAAGATACCCGACGACATGGCGTCTCAATTCTCGTTCAAGTTTTAAAATATTTATGATTTTAGTAGAGACACATACTTTTTATCACGCACCATATCTCTAGGTCATAAGGAAACGCAGTCGAGTTAGGGAACGGGAAGCCCTAAGGGGGAAAGGGGGTTAAAGGTTGGCAGCGCACTTGTGACTCTTAAGGCAGCGGCAATTGCTTACCATCAGTTGATCTGCCTGCTCATTAGCCACCTAAGATTAAAAAACGCAGTAAGATTTTAGGTATCACTTTCATCGAGCGCCCTTTGGTCTAGTGGTTTAAGTACCGGGCCGTGATCTCGGGGTCCCGGGTTCAATTCCCGGGCCAAGTTAAAGTATGTTTCGAATTTTACGAACATAGCTCTGGTTTGTGATCACCAATCCGCATTAGGCAAGCGTGATGAATAAGCCTAATCCTAGAATAGTAGCGATGACTTGATTTCTAAGATGGAGGAAGGCCTCCCAGCTTAGCCAGCGGGACAGTATATAGGCTGATACTTTACTTACTTTCATCGAACTAACAAAGTCGTTCAGATCAAAGTAACCTTTTAAATACGGAAAGAACATTAAAAACAATGTAAAGTAAGATTACCAATGTGTCCATTAAAGAGTTCAGCACGAAGTTCGGTTCCGAACGTCCATTAAACCCCCATCCAGATTGAATAATAAATTAACTCTCATTTACAAAGTAACTTAAAGGTAGAATTCATCGTAAAATTATATTATCTTCTATACTCTTTAAAAGAGTTTTTTTTTATATGAGATGGGTTTGCACTTGACCTCATCTCACCTGAAGGAGAGTGACAATGAGGTCTAAGATGTAGCGTGCTTTCCCAGAAGAAGCCTATTCACTCTCGACTTAAAGACACCCAAATTGTAGCTCTCTGGGAATACAGAAGCCGGCAAGTTGTTCCATTCCTTAGCAGTTCGTACCAAGAAAGAAGAAGCGAAACGCTTAGTACGAGCTGGTGGAACTTCCACAGTGTAAGGGTGGATTCCTTTCGTCTTCCGCATTGTCCCGGTGGAGATAACTTCATTAGGCCACCAAAAGGCTATCTTGTTGGTTGTCTTAATAAATAAATAAAATACGAAACACATGCGCGATGTTATTGACGCCCAGCGCCATCTGTTGGCAATTATTGGAACTAATAGGTAGCTAAGTAAACTAGGTCCTGTAAAGAAGTGAGAGCGGTCCACTATGTTGTATATTGTGCTGATTTGCTCAAAATTACAAAAATGTGTCGTGTGGTTTACCCGCGATCTAATAGCATTATGGATGTTTTGGATAATACAGGATGTATCTGTTAACATTTACATCCGTTTAACCACGTTTTATAAAAAAATAAATAATTTTTATACAAAGTCCGTCACGTGACATGGTGATTTTGTATGGGAAGTCGAAAAAAAAGGCGATGAATTTTGAAAATTCGTTGAACAAATATTGTTAAAAATAGTTGGCACATAACACGTAGTTAAAGGTTTGTTTTGTGTTCACACAATACACCCTATATAAATACAGACGCTGGTCAAACGCTTAACTCTGAAATCAAACTAATATTTTAAAGATTAGAAAGATACAGACAAAACTGAACCTTACAATCCTCACATCACAAAAATCGGCCATAAAATGTTGTTACGTACAAATAGATCATTATTCTTTCAGTTTTTAGGGTTCCGTAACATAATCTTGTGTCCTTCTCTGTCAACATCTTTTTTCATCATACGAATGTATGTTCGGAGAGGAAATCAAACCTACGACTTTTGGCATTGTCACTACCATGGGCGTACCCAGGTTTTGGGCCAGAGGGGGGCAAATTGTGGGAGAGCCATGCTTCGGCATGAATGGGCCGGCTCGACCGGAGTGATACCACTGCCTCACAGAAAACCGGCGTGAAGCAGCTCCTGTGCTGTGTTTCGCCGAGTGAGTGAGGGTACCGGAGGCCTATCGTGGGGGAAGGGGATAAAAGGTTAGCAGCGCACTTGTGACTCCACTGGTGTTGCATGTGTCCATGGGCGGCGGCAATTGCTTACCATCAGGTGATCCGCCTGCTCGTCTGCTACCTATCACATAAAAAAACAGTTTTTTTACAAACTAGGTCCTTATAAAGAATCAAAAAACTTATATTAAAATAGGTACCTATGTTTTTATATAAATAACCTAGGTCTTTTTGTGATAGGTAGCAAACGAGCAGACCGACGTTAAGCGATAGACACCTGGAACATCAGTAGATTACAAGTGCGCTGCCAAATCCCCTCTTGTGATATTTCGTGTTTTTTTTTTATGGGACTTTCCACCCCTCTCGAGCATCACATAATCAATGGACGGGTCCTTTCCGTCCCAACGGCCGTCTGTTCTCCTCGCAATGTGGATTCCCACTTGAAATTCACAATAACTACCTATCACAAATTAATACGGAACCGTCGAAGCGTAAATCCGACTCGCACTTGTCCTGTTTTTTCTATCTCGTAAAAGATTTTATTCATTTTTCTTTACCTATTTCGGTATAAAAGTAATTGGCTGAATGTTTTCTCATATCTTAACAATGAATGTAATGATTTACGTTAGCATTTTCTGTTTTATAAGGGAATTTCGTTCGCAAAATAATATTGTAAAAGATAATTTGGGAATTGAATTATTGTGGATCTTTTCACGAATTTTTTCGTTCATGCTACGTTACCTTTCTTGTTGAGATGTGACAAGACGAGCAGATCTTGCACTTAGGCATAATGCAGCAAGCCTGTTTGTTTTGACCGAAAAAAATTACTGGGGGACGTTGCAAACTTTCTATAAAGTAAGTAGCACTGATTTCAATGTTACTGTCTGGACCGATAGTGCGACCATATCGTCCTGTTTGATACTTTGTTTTTTTTTTATTTACCATTCGGTAGTAGTACCAAATGCAAAAAAAAAAAACAATTTGTAGTGACCTATTACATTTTAATATGGACAAACCGACAAACGTTTATGAGTGAAAAAGAGTTTGGGCTAAGATCAATTCATGTGATTTTATTTTTGCCACGTATTGATTTTAATTGACATTTATCACACTGAATAGTGGCTGCCCTCACTTCGTTTCGTTACTTAATTTAGACCCGTACCAATAGATGGCGCTGAGAGTCGAATACATCGCGCAAGTGTTTCGTGTTTAAGTTTACCTATAAGCCTTGATGTGGACTATCAGACAAGATGGATTGAGTTTTTTTACCAATTCATGATCAGCTGAACACTTTCATAACATTTGGTACACAAGCTGACCATGAATTAACACAGACAATTTTAATACCGCTAAACCAAGGGTAACACTGCGGAATGAGGCTAGATCCATACTTCCATACTAATCCATACTAATATTATAAATGCGAAAGTAACTCTGTCTGTCTGTCTGTTACTCTTTCACGCCAAAACTACTCAACGGATTTGAATGAAATTTGGTATACAGATGGTCTAGACCCTGGGAAAGGACATAGGCTACTTTTTATTGCGAAAAGGGGGTTGTAAGGGTTAAAAGGGGGGTAAAAAGTTACTTTTCCACGCGGACGAAGTCGCGGGCGGCCGCTAGTTACTTACAATTCTGCTTGCGGACTCCTTACAAAAACCTAATTCCCTTATAGAGTTTCACATTTTAACTTTCTTAACACAATATCAGTACATTTTCTTATCCTGTAAAATAGCTTAAGGGCTTAGACTACTCCGAAGAATGCAATTCTTGCCAGCCTTTGCATACAAAGGCCCGAGTTTAGAAGAAAAGTAACCGAGTGCGTATAGCGGACCCTTTTAACGAAGTTTGGCCTGCATCCAAGAAATATTTCAGAGAGTTTGCTATTTAAGTACTCTGTTATCTTAACATACTCTGGGTAAAGAAAAATAAGTTGAAGATATATTCTTCGAAGGGTGGTGAAAACATTGCTTTGGAAGGATACTATCTTATAGTTATTATGTTTTTATTTATTTACTATTGCACAATGTACACATGACACTTACAAAGACAGATTATTATGGCTAATGTATGTACAGTCGAGGTCAAAAACATGTTTACACTTTAGGACCTTGTCACAATACATATTTATAAGAAAGTGGAAGTCGTTTTCTTATACATATGTGCTGTGATAAGGTCCTAAAGTGTAAAAATATTTTTGACCTCGACTTTATTTTTATTGACTTTCGATTACTGGAATAAAATAGCAAAGTCTCTGTCAAAATTAATAATAAACGAACGCGACCACATTCGAAGAAATCTTAAAGATACATAACTTTTATTCTTACAAGTCCATAACACGTTAAGCGCGCGGACACATGCCACGACAGCTGTCACCCCTTGACAAGTGGAAGTTCCAGCTGACACAGGAGTGACGTCTTATCTTGGGTGATAAGTTTTTGTTGGCGTTTCAACTGTTGGGGACTATTGTTGATAGTCCGGAAATTTTTGGGTTGTAGTTTTAAGGAGTAAGATTTTCTTTACATCACTTTACTTTGGAGTTAGTGTGCAAAAAGTGTGCGTGCCTCGGTAGGCCAGTGGGTAGAGAGAGGGCCAAGGGAATAGAGAGTGCACCTGTGTTTGCGCACACACTGAACACTTTAACATATCCTGCGTACAACGACATGGTCGAATATCGGTTAAAGGGTTGATGTGCAATAAAGCAAAATGCACTGGTGTTGCAAGTGTCCATGGGCGGCGGCAATTGCTTACCATCAGGTGATCCGCCTGCTCGTTTGCTACCTATCACATAAAAAAATATAGGTATAGATAGCTATTTTGTAGTTAAAGCTTGCCTAGGTTAAAAAAAATCAAATTTATATTTTAGTTAGTTATTTTAATAACAAAACATAACATTCAAGAATGAAAACCCAAATTGCCTCACTCAAATGTGCAGCCCAGTATAATTCCGACCGCTAGTTATATTTTTTCATCTCAGTAAAATTTCAAAGCTTATTGCCGAAAAAAGGTAGTTGCATTGTCAAATTGGAGCTTGGTTGTTACACAGTTAAATAATGGCAGTAAAGCTTCAGTAAGAAATTAATGAATTCATGAAACCTCTCCTTTATCGACCTGATTCCGAACTAGTGTGATGGATATCTGACAACAGAGTTCAATAGTGAAAGTGGTCTGTGACTGCAAAAAGGTATGAAACCTTGATCTAAGCATTAAAGATCAAAGGTTGTAGGTCAAAGGTTGTGTTTACGATCATCACCCTGGATAAGCATTCGTGTGATAAACACCAAATTTGTTGGTTCATTGTCAGACATAAATGTTATTTGTAACTATCTGGAATAGTATCTTTGGGTAGGTTTTTGAATTATTTAATAATTTTCACTAACCCTTTTAACCCCTTACAACGCCTTCTTCGCAATAAAAGTAAAAAAAAAACATTCAAATCCTTGGTAGTTTTGGCGTGAAAGAGTAACAGACAGAGTTACTTTCGCATTTATAATATTAAAAGTTAGGATTCCTCTGTTGTCTGATATCTGCAACAGTTCACAAGGTGTTTAAGTTACTTCCATAAGTCAAGGCAATGTATGAGATGTGGTGTGTGAAAGATACTTCTCTCGCTGTCCTCTCCCACGCTGTGTCACTTGCGCGTTATTACAATTTTGGTGGCAAGCTTAATTATCTCGCAAACACAGTTAAAAGTGCATGACGCTGTTATTTATTTAACTGGATGATTTATTTTAATGTTTAGTGAATTTTCACTTACATAGCAATTATTTTGGATGTTAATTAATTATTGAAAGGCTGCGTGTGGACAGCGTATGTTGAAATGTTTGTTTTAATATTGTATTTTCATAGTTATTGACGTTCATACTCGTATGTATATTCTTTTTGCGATAGGTGGCAGACGAGCAGATGCATCATTTGAAGGTTAGATTTCCGCTGCCCATAGACATCAGCTACACCAGTGGAACAATTTTTGTAAGATTACATTAATTAGTATATAGTATTGTAACGATGGTAAACTCCTTTATTACTGGCCGATTTTATATAGAGAACCTGTCATGCATTGAAAAATAAACAGATTCACTCTCGGTAGCGCACTTCGAATGTGACCGCGGAATGATTAAGAATTAATAGATTAAGGAGGGTCCAGACCTCCCAAGTTATCATAGGACTTGGAGGATAGGCACTCCAATGTGAAGTGATAACTAATAAGTTATTTTCAGGGAAACAATAGAGATATATTTAAAGCTACATCACCTCCACCTTATTTCAGTACATATAATTATGTATACATATCATTTACGCTGGTTTTATTTGACGCTATAATTCGATCCGTAAGTTGTTCTTCCGTAAAATACTTTGTTTTTGAGTCTCACCGCGACGTTGGGACCACACACACACGCACACACACACATGCAGCCACCCACACACACACACACACATGCAGCTACCCACACACACACACACACATGCAGCCACCCCCACACACACACGCACATGCAGCCACCCACACACACACACACACACACACACACACACACACACACACACACACGCACACACACACACACACACACACACACACGCATACGTCTTAATTTTTTTTAAATCCCCACGTATAACAACACAGGATGATCCGCTTAACGAACTTGTATGAAGCTTTACGAAGCTCACGCGAGTACTATAATGCACCAACTAATTATTTTGCCAAACAATTTTCGCGATGACGCGTTGTTGTTAGTACCTTGTTAGTGAGCGATCTAAACTTGTTCCTAACTGTATTATGGTAGTAACACTGGTGTATGTATTTTACCTCTAAAGAATCGAGTCACTTAAAATCAATGCTTAAAATACTATACAGGGTACCAATTCTCGTGAACTCGACATTTGAGTCGAATTAGAATTTTGTATGGACGAATGTATGACATCTATAAATTCGATTTCAATGTCTAGTCCACGAGAATTGCTGCCCTGGTTTACCAACTAATTATTTTGCCAAACAACGGTTACGTGGTAGCCCAATGGGGTTTGTCCTTACTTTGTTTCGGGACGTAATAATTTTAAGATTTATTCACAAAATTTCATATATAGTACTATCGATAAACGCCCCGTTGGTCTAGTGGTTTAAGTACCGGGCCGTGATCTCGGGGTCCCGGGTTCGATTCCCGGGTCGAGCAAAAGTATGTTTCGAATTTTTCAAACATTGCTCGGGTTTGTGATCACCAATCCGCATTAGGCAAGCGTGGTGATTAAGCCTAATCCCATCATAGTAGCGATAACTTGATTTCTATGATGGAGGCCTTTGCCCTGCAGTGGGACAGTATATAGGCTGATACTTTTACCTATCGATTATTGTAAAAGTCTTTACCTTGATATTTTTTTATTTGACACGTGGCAGACAAGCATTAGATCTCCAAAAGGTAAGGAAGTGATTGCCGCCACCCATAGGCAAACACAAAACCAGTGGTGTCGCGTGTTCGCTGCTTCTTCACGCCGGTTTTCGGTTAGGCTATGGTATCACTACAATTGAACGAGTAATTTTTTTTATGTGATAGGTAGCAGACGAGCAGGCGGATCACCTGATGGTAAGCAATTGCCGCCGCCCATGGACACATGCAACAGCAGTGGAGTCACAAGTGCGCTGCTAAACTTTTATCCCCTTCCCCCCGATAGGCTTTCGGTACCCTCACTCACTCGGCGAAACACAGCACAGGAGCTGCTTCACGCCGGTTTTCTGTGAGGCAGTGGGTATCAATCCCTTTACAACATAGTAAAGTACGTGTTTACGATAAAGTCTAATCTCAAACACATCGTTCAAACGTATGTTGGCACAGTGCTTATGAACCTTCTCGCTAAGTGGATATTCATACCTCTCTTACTCGACCTGATTCCGTACTAGTATGATGGACATCTGACAACAGAGTTTAAATAGTGAACATGGTCTGTGACTGCAAAAAGGTTATGAAACCTTGATAAAACCATTGAAGATCATACGTCAAAGGTTCTTGTTCGATCATAACCCTGGACAAACATTCGTGGTGTGATGAACACTTGTTTGTTCAGTGTCAGACATACATTATAATTGTAACTACCTGTTATCCGCGACTTTGTCCTCGTGGAACAGTATCTTTGGGTAGCATTTCTAATTATTTTTTAATTTTCACCCCACCATTTAGCCCCTGGCAACCCCTTTTTTGCAATAAAAATTATCCTATGTTATTTCTTAGGGCCACGACCATCTGCCTACTAAATTTCATTCAAATCTTTTTAGTAGTTTTGGCGTGAAAGAGTAACAGACAGACAGAGTTACTTTTGCATTTACATAATATATTAAAAGTTAGGATTCCTCTGATGTCTGATATCTGTAACACAAGTGCTTTAGCTACTTACAACGGAATCTAATGTATGAGATGGTATGTGAAAGATACTTGCCTCGCTGTCCTCTCTCGCGCTGTGTCACTTGCGCGTTATTACAATTTTGGTGGCAAGCTTAATTATCTCGCAAACACAGTTAAAAGTGCATGACGCTGTTATTTATTTAACTGGATGATTTATTTTAATGTTTAGTGAATTTTCACTTACATAGCCATTATTTTGGATGTTAATTAATTATTAAAACGGCTGCGTGTGGACAGCCGTATGTGAAATGTGTTTGTTTTAATTTTGTATTTTGATAGTTATTGCCCGTTCATACTCGTATGTTATATTCTTTTTGCGATAGGGTGGCAGGACGAGCAGATGCATCATTTGAAGGTAAGATACCGCCTGCCCATAGACATCAGCATACACCAGTGGAACATTTATGGTAAGATCACATTAATTAGTATAGTACTGTAACGATGGTAAACTCCTTTATTACTGGACGCCGTTTATGGCTGATTTTATAAAGAGAACCTGTCATGCATTGAAAAATAAACAGATTCACTCTCGGGAGCGCACTTCGAATGTGACCGCGGAATAGGAAGGATAGATTAAGGAGGGTCCAGACCTCCCAAGTTATCATAGGACTTGGAGGATAGGCACTCCAATGTGAAATGATAACTAATAAGTTATTTTCAGGGAAACAATAAAGATATATTCAAAGCTACATCGCCTCCACCTTATTTCAGTACATATAATTATGTATATCATTTACGCTGGTTTTATTTGACGCTATAATTCGATCCGTAGGTTGAACTTCCGTAAAATACCTACTTTGTTTTTAGTCACACCGCGACGTTGGGACCACACACACACACACACACATACACACATGCACCCACACACAAACATACCACTTTTTTTTCAATCCTTACGTATAAAACACAGGATGATCCGCTTAACGAACTTGTATGAAGCTTTACGAAGCTCACGCGAGTACTATAATGCACCAGCTAATTATTTTGCCAAACAATTTTCGCGATGACGCGTTGTTGTTAGTACCTTGTTAGTGAGCGATCTAAACTTGTTCCCAACTGTATTATGGTAGTAACACTGGTGTATGTATTTTACCTCTAAAGAAACGAGCTACTTAGAATACTATACAGGGTTCCAATTTTCGTGCACTCCACATTTGAGTCAATTTGGAATTTTGTATGGACGAATGTATGAAATCTTTTATTTCGACTATGTCTTATGCGCGAGAATTGGCCCCCAGGGGGGCAGAAATTAAGAGATTCCATACATTCGTCCATACAATATTCTAGATTAGACTTCAATGTATTTGTTTTATTAAGGTGTCAAGCCATGGGAGGAGGAGCCATGGGGTTCGTCCTCACATTTCTGGATGTAATTCTGCTCTTAATTCAAATCTTAACAAACAGATGGCGCTGTATGTCAATTGCATCATGCTAGTGTTTCATCTTTTCGATTTCTACATTCTTGTCGATATCTAAAGAATTTATCCATTCATAAATAACATCGATTTTGGAAGAACATTACCTTGACTGCTGACAAACCTTCCAAAAAAATTATTTTTTAATTGATACGAGGCAAACAAGCATATAAATCTCCAAAACGTTAGGAAGTGATTGCCGCCTTCATGGGCAAACACAACACCAGTGGAGTCATAAGTGCGCTGCACCTCCGGTACCCTACTTACTCTGGAAGAGATCGCTCAGTAAAAAGGCCGTCATTGTTGTAAATTACTTCCGTACTTAATAACCAGTTTTAAGTTTTATATTATAAATTATTCATTCAGAGACGTACAGCGCTTGATGCGCTTCTTAACGCCGGTTTTCTGTAAAGCTGTAGCTTTCTGTATCACTGCGATCGAACAGGCCCATTCATGCCGAAGCGCACCTCTCCTTCCAACACAAGTAAAGTTTCGTGTTTACCGCATAAAGTCTAATCTCAAAACACATCCGTCAAAGTATGTTGGCACAGTGCATTATGAACCTTCTCGCTAAGTGGCCTATCTCCCGAATATTCGCGGGCCTGTGTGCATAATAACCTTTAGTCGGGCAACACTGAGCCTGCTATGACTCGTGCGATAAACTACTGTGATAGGGAATGTCCTAATGAAACGATTTTGAGAAAAACGCAGTGAAGTTTAAAAATATATATATTATTCATAGTTTTTTTCACTTCGGCCATAGATAAAGTATTTTTGGAATCATCTATTTACTTTTTTTTAAATGAAGTAATTTTGGACTAAACTACTTTATGCAAAGATTTGCCTTCAATATAATTTAAAAAAATTCAAAAATGTGACATTCCCTGTTCTTTGCCTGTACGAAGGGTAGGTCAATTACAAACTTTGCAAGAATAATTTTTATGTTTATATTTAAAAATTATTCGTTTAGCAGTTTCATCTTAACTAGTGGTCAAATATTTGAAATAATGTTTCCACTGGATATTATATATGTATACCTATTGATGAGACTATCGTCAGCTCATGGCGAGTTAAGCACTGACGAAATTCGTCGGCTTAGTAAGGGGTTCGGATGGTGTAAAGTGGATAGCACATCTGCCCGGTCTGTGGAAGGTTGTGGGTTCGAGTCCCACCTGAACCCTCCGAGGAATTTTTAAGTGCAATATTTACTTAAACCTTGCAAGGCTCGCACCAGTAACTACCGTGTGGTGCGGCCGGCCGGGGTCCGGCGCACGCGGCGTGTTCCAAGCCGCACGCTTTCAATTTGCATTAAGGGTTTATCAGTTTTAATGTGTACGCTAAAAGTTTCCGTACACTACTTTAGGGTTAACTGCAGACATGTATTTTAATAGTGTTTTAGGCGAATTTTTATTTGTAGCATCGGCCTGCATTAATACAATTTATGAACAATTTTAGATATAACTTCTTTTGATTGTGAACTCGAACGAACAAATTTATTGAAAAACTAGTGTCCCGCCCTCACTTCGCTTCGGGACCGTAATTCAAAAATGAACTAATAGATGGCGCTGTGCTCAATTACATCGCGCAAACGTTTCGTGTTTTCAGTTTACCTATAAGCCTTGTCGTTGTCTGTAGAAGTTATCTCTTTATAAGTAGTATGGAGTATGGATATGGATTTACCGTAGCTCCAAATTAATGTTTTTGATGGGATTAATAAATATAATATACATACTTTTTTAATGATAGGCGGCAGACGAGCAGACGGGTTACCTGATGGAAAGCGACTGTCGCCGCCCATGGAGACCTCCAGCACCAGTAGAATCACAAGTGCTCTGCTTATGACCCCCTTTCCTCAATTGGGCCTCCGTTACACACTCACTCGACACAGCGCACGCTGCTTCACGCCGGTCTTAGAGAGGCCGTGGTATCGCTCCGGCCCATTCATTTCGATGCGTGCCTCTCGCTCGGTTAAATAATTGTCTTAATTGCTCACCATCACACATAAGTACGTACAACCACACATCAAAGTATACAAAACTGTCAAATTTCTTCAATCGACTCTCATCTTACTGTCATACACATTAGGTTGAATATCAATTGAGGAAATTTGACAGGTTGTGGTAACCTGTAGCGCTACCATGAGTTGACATCGAAAAGTGACATCACGTAAACTATTGCTCTGTCTCTTTCAAATAGATCACAATGAAAGAGACAAAGCGATAGTTTTCGATAGCGAGGATAGTATTTCAAACTCATGGTAGTGCTACTGATGTGTGGCTGTACATTTCGTTTAAATTCAATTCCCAGTTGGAAACTTGGCATTCCTTAAAATATGCATGTTAGTTAGGCTCTCAAGGATTCAGTCTGACCTATTTACCCGGATTAGGTAGTCCATATCGAAATTAGCTAAGTTACTTAATGGTGTCGGCTTATGATTGTTCTGGGTGTAAGTCTGTTAGCATAGTATAAACTAAACCAGTAATATAGCTGGCGGCATGAAAGAATAGCGATGACCGTTATTTTGCGCCCTTGTAAAAAAGAAGACTATCTATTAAAATTGGTTTCTGCGCATTCAAGGTCATAACTACGGTTTTCATGCCGCAGACTATTATATAACTTGCGCCCAAACTCTCTTCGGTTGTGTCACACTGGCACCCCATAGAATTAAGGCTAAGGGAATGGAGAGTGCACCTGTTTGCACGCACACTTGAGCAGTATAGATAAATATCCTACGTACGTGACTGATTGTTGAATTTTTGACGTGGAAGATCCACACTTCGGCATAAATGGGCCGGCTCGATCGGAGGGCTTCACAGAAGACCAGCGTGAAGCAGTGCCTACGCTGTGTTTCGTCGAGTGAGTGAGGGCATCGGAGGCCCAATTGGGGGGCAAGGGGGTTAAAGGTTAGCAGCGCACTTGCGACTCTACTGGTGTTTCAGGTGTCTATGGGCCGCGGTCATTGCTTAGGTAGGTACCACTAGGTGATCCGTCTGCTCGTTTGCCACCTGTCACATAAAATAGTGGGCCGTAGTCGACTATCAGATGGAGGATTTATTTCATTTATGGATCGGCCTGTGGACAGTCAGTTGCATTTCAATATAGAAAACGCTTAAACATCAATTAAAATGCGGACCCTGAGTGAACAGCGCACAAATTAATCAACCTGCCAACGCGACGATTTTAATGCGTCATCGAAGGTTAATTACCTGAAAATCTCGCCTGGTTCACTGTAGTCACACAATATTTTAAAAGTCAGTAGCAAGCTGATTGCGGGAAACCCCGTATGAAGAATAAGACGTCAGCAACAATATAACTCGATAAGCTTAGTGTTGGACGCCCTTCGACAAGATGGGTTGATGACATTCGAAGTCTGGCTGGTGTGGGCTGGATGAGAGTGGCCGAAAATCGGGACCGGTGGCGTGCATTAGGGGAGACCTATGTCCAGCAGTGGACGAGTGTGGGTTGCTGATGATGATGCAATATAGAATTTCACTGAGTGACGCTAGTTACTAAGGTCTACGGTAGCTTTGTGGAGAAGAACACGCCTTCTATATGGGTTCTAATTCAGACATGCACGTCTAGATTTTTTAAATTTATAAGTATGCGTATTTCTACGATCAGCTCCTAGGTGAGGTGAGGGTTGAGGTTTTAAATAGTTTCTAAATTGAGTAAACATGATTCAGTTATTTGATTCCTCCTTTGTTGCAAACGTCAGACGAGAGTCGATTTATTGTAATTACCAAATCCTTAATCATCATCTAAGCGTTTTTCAGGTTCTAAAGTGACAGTTTTGGACAGAACTGGGTGGTGACAGCTCCTCCCATCCATGGTGAGTCGCTAAGGCCTCCTGACATGTATGACAAAAATAAACGGCCTATTTAATCATGGTCCAAGCCCTCGTCTTTCCCATGCTTCGAAGCCGATGGCTTTGGACTCAACCGGGAATAGAATAGCACTCTCAGATGCAGAAAGAGGTCCCAAAACTTATCTACACTGTATACTTTAGCCAAACTATAATTTTGCGCACTTCTGCGAGTAAAAAATTTCATAGCCAGAATCTTCAACAATCAGTTGACTGGTTTTAAGCATCATCAATAAAATTCACTCATGTATCTGACAATGCCAGGCAAATTGTGCGGAAAACGCATACGCAGTTGGTTTTACGTTCGTTTGGGTAATCGTTGACCGCGGGCCGTGGGTTCGACGTTGCGGTGAGCATTAATATTCGTCGGCCTAAACTATGTATGCTGGATTTGAAGAGAACATCGGTATTGTATGGAATGGATTTTTTAGCAATACATTTTTAAGTGATTGAAATACTTTTCTTTAATTATTTTTATATTACTTAAGTCATTGTTGTATTTACTTTCTGCGATTTATTTGTATACTGCGGTTTTTAAATCACACAAAAATTGCGATCTTAGGTTTAATATATTTTTTATGTTATAGGAATCATCATAATTTTTTTTTAAAGTCAGAATCAAAATTATCTTAGCGTTAAACCAAACCAAATATCAAACAAATCTGAGCATTTTACATAAGACAACTGTCAGTATACGCGAAGGAGAATTTTGTCGTTTTTTTTTACGTGATAGGTGGCAGACGAGCACCATTTATTATTGTTCGAAATCAAATGACAACAAATGAAAGTCCACCTTGAGATGTTAAAGTGATTTTTCTTAAATGCTCAGATATTTTTGGTAGGTTCGAACGTTAAGATAATTATGATGCTAACTGTACAAAGTTGTTACATCGTAAAATTTATTGAAATCCTAAATTAAGCAATTGTTTAGTCTATTTATATTATTTATATGTTTTTTTTTTACTTAATACTTTTCACTTAATACTTTCCTCACAACTTCCTGGTTTCTGCCTGCACTGTGATATCCACCGTTTCATATCAATTTATTATTTGAGATATGTTAATTAACATAACAAGGTTATCGCGAACTCGTAAGGGTTAATAAGGCGGAATGTCGATATGGAAAGCCACACCGCGGGTTATTACAAATTGAAATGATTTTTATATGATAGGTGGCAGATGTGCAGACGGATCACCTGATGGTAAGCGATTGCTGCCGCCCATAGACACCTACAACACCAGTAGAGTGCTTGCTGAAAAGGACAGATGTCACAGCCTCACTGAAAAGCACTTTGTTTCGATAAGTCAGTGTCTGTCTAACATATTAAACTTGTAAGTTAATGTTTTTAACCTTTTGCATTTCATGAACATACTTCATATAATCGGGACTAAACGCTTCCGAACGCGTCCGCTTGTGACCACGGCTGTTGTAACGCAGCCGAAACGTCAAGCAGTAAGTGCTAGAATGTACTCGTATTTAAATTTCCTCACGTTTCCAAGCCAAAAGACGTTCACTGCTGGACATACTAGGCCTCCCCCAAAGTTCTCCACACAGATCGGTCTTGTGCCACCCGCATCCAAGGGACTCCTGCGACCCTCGCGTTTAGCCCCGTTTATATGAAATATTTATATTAAACTTGTGACTTCTGTGTCGATCATGTCCCACATCAGTTATGAGATCCGTTTCACATATAAAAAAAACAAGGACTCCTTGAATGGCAATCAGCTGTCCCGTTCCCATGTCTTAATAACATACATAATACTCATACATTAACTAAAAAACGTCATACAACTGCAATATAACCCTCAGAGCGGTACGGTACACTTTGTACCCAGGGCTTTGTACCGCCATCTTTTCAACACGCAAATGCTTCTAATTACTATAATTTGGCGACGAGTCTTGTTAGCACCAGTGGGATGAGGGCAGTGAGGAAACAGTTACAGTTCCAGTTATTTTGGTTTACATTTTTGACCGTGTTCCAACACGATAGGATTCAAAGTCAAAGTCAAAATATTCTTTATTTGCATAGGTTTGTACACAGCACTTGCAAATCGTCATACATTAAAAAATATTTAAAACTATTTATATTTAGATAATGTATAATTTAAATGTAATTAAAATATATTGCTTGATAAATAAAAAAGTAAATAGACTTAATGCGATTCTACCACTGGAATCGGAAAGTTGATTCTGACGAGAAGATCCGGCAAGAAACTCGCCAGTTATTCTTTTTAATCGCCAAAATTTTTAATATAATGTTTTCCTCATACCATTTGTTGAAAATTGTGGGATAGACATGCTTCAGCATGATTAGGCCGGCTGGACTGAAGTGGACAACGGCCTCACAGAAGCTTGGCGTGAAGCAGCGCCTGACCTGTATTTCATCGAGTGAATCGTCGAGGTACCGGTGGCTCAATTTGGGGAGAAAGGGAGTTAAAGGTTGGCAGCGCACTTGTGACTCTACTGGTGTTCCAGGTGTCTATAGGCGGCGGCAATCGCTTACCATCAGGTAATCTGTCTGTTCGTCACCTATCACATAAAAAAGTACAGAAATCACTTGCTTCACTGTCATTAAATAGATTGTGACTCAGAGGTGGTGGTACAAGATCATGGGGTAAAAAGGGATAAAAATGTTTAACTTTAGCACATTAGGCGTCGGCGAACAGCGTGATTGTAGGGTACGTTCCCTCAAAGTAGGGTTTAAGGCTAGTACTATTACTATGAGCGAGAGGAAATGATTTTTAAAACGGAAACTATTTTATTGCGGCGTCTTTTTATGGAACTGGCATTTAAGATGATGTCTGTGTTTTTAAAATTAACTAGAAGCCCCAGAAAAAACTCGTAATGATATTACTTTGTATAAATGAAATGGTTATTCTGCTATTCCAAAACGAAGACGAATAAGGAACATTCGCATTGTATGTATCATTGTAAAAAGAGATAGCAAATGACAAGCCTTATAATATAGATACACCGAAAAGACGTCGTCAAGCACCATCTATCGGTACAGTTAGGAACTAAGAGTATTAAGTCCTGCGGGCCTCTCGTTAACAATGAAGTGACAGGGACTTTTGTTTCTACATTTTGACGACCGATTGGTTCAGTGGTAGTGAATGCTGCGTCTGGGCCAAGGGTTGCGGGTTCGATCCCCGCACAGTACAAACATTTGTGTGCATGAACATGACGCTGGGCGTCGATCGCATCGCGCTAGTGTCTTGCTTTTACTGTTGTGTTGTGCTTTTACTGTGTTTTACCGCGGACTATAAATGTAAAGTTTGTCGATGTCTATAGAATTTACTTCTTTACAAGTGGTATAGATAAAAAAACTTTTCATCCCTTAACTAACGCTATTTTCTCAAAACTTAAAACATGCAAACCAGAGAGAATTACAATAATTTTACACAAGACACAACTCTGCGAACCGTACTCAAATTATACTCGGAAAAACACTAGCATTAATATGGCTTAACGGCAGAGTAAGACTAACTAGCGCTAACAAAGATTTTATCTCATCAACTTTTTTTTTTATGAGATAGGGGACAGACGAACAGACGGATCACCTGATGGTAAGTGATTGATCCATTTCAGTTGATTTCTGGACAAAGGCCTCTCCAATGGAGTCTCTGATTGGATGAAACCCGTTTTGGTCATTTGCCGCCTCTAGATAGATAGATAGTTACTCTTTAAGGTTACAGAATTTAATGCTGTGGTCATAATATGTAAATCGGCGGACTTATCGCTTTTATTCTATTTCTGTGCAATAAAGAATATCTATCTAATAGCGATTTCTTCCAGACAACCTTAGTGTAGAGGAAAAGTAGGTACAGCGTAAAGTTAGTACTTAATCGAAACTCTTTACAATGCACTGACTTTATCTTACCCAGGGGTAAGACATTATAAAATAAAAATATTGAAATAACACTATTGTAAAAGTATAACATTTTGTGCAATAAAGTTGAAAACAAATCCATCCATACTGTTTATAAAGAGGTAAATTCTGTAGACATCAACAGACCTTACATACTTACCGAAAAGGCGAAACGCTAGCGCGATGCAATCCACACCCAGCGCCATCTCTTGGTAGACGGTGGAACTAATGTCCCAAACGAAGTGAGGGCGGGCCACTAGTAAATAATAAAATCAGTTGGCAGCGCTAGGTGGTCAAACAAGCACCTTCAGTAATATGACTTAAGAAACGCGGTCTCTTTGACCCGGAGGAATTGTACACAATGATTACCCGCGTTGCCGTTTGAGGGTTGGATGTTTTCATCGTATTGTTGTTACGATGATTACTTAATACAAAGTGGGTTTGTGATTTTAGTGCTTGAAAAAAAAGGGTTTTTAAAGGAAATAAAAATTACTCTGTATGTTTTGTCCGCTAGAGGGCGCCACATTAGATTTTATGAAACCTTATATAGCCTATGACCAGTGGACAATTAAGACGCTTATAATGATATGTCATTTGTCGAATTCTGATAAGTAGTTTAGAAGTTACGTGGAAACAGATGAACATACATACGTATATACATACATAGCCTGTCAAAATCATAACCCTCCTTTTGCTTTGCCGTAGTCGGGTAAAAAGTAATATTATTATTTATATTGCGTTCTCTGAAATATTTTAAGTGACGGTTGTCTGTTATTATGATTGAAATAAATGATTTTTTTTAATAAATATGATCATTATCTAATCACATATTACTATCAAACAATTTCCCAGGATTGTCTAAGGGTATCTCTTTAAGTGTCAGCCTATATACTGTCCCACTACAGGGCAAAGGCCTCCAACATAAAAATCAAGTCATCGCTACTATGATGGGATATTAGACTTAATCACCAGGTGTACCTAATACGGATTGGATCACTATCCCGAGCTCATCATCACCAGCCTATCTCAGTCCACTGTTGGACATTAGGCCTCCCCCAATGGTCGCCATTTCACCCTGTCTTCGGCTAGATGCATCCACTCAATACCAACAGCTTTTCGCAGATCGTCACGCCATCTAGCCGGAGGCCGTCATACACTTTCCGAGTCGCTACCCAACCCATAACCAGAGCTATGTTCCAAAAATTTGAAGCATAGGTAGGTACAGTAGCCAGCGCATCAAGTTACTACAATCTGTCAAATTTCCTCAGTTGATATTGAACCAAACACGTTTGACTTAAAAGTGAGGTTCGATTGAAGAAATTTGACAGATTGTAGTAACTTGATACCCAGGCCACCGTACTTTTACTCGACCCGAGACCCCGAGATCACGGCCCAGTACTTAAACTACTAGACTAATGTGGTGTTCCTCCTACCCAAACAATTAATATGCAATCTATCCCAAGGCAATAGACAGTACAAACACCTTTGTTCGAAACCAATTCCGAACCCATAGATTGTGGGGGTAAAGCCGCGACTATCTACATACGAATGTCATACAAAATTAATTGTGTTTCAGTTGGTACGGGCTCATCATACTGCCAAGATTGTACAAATTGCCTGTAGATTATAGTATAAGTGGACTACTTCAAATGCAGGGGGCTATATTGGAATTATGCAGATTTTGGTGCATTCGGGATTGGCCTGTTTAGATGTAAGGCGTGAAATTGAAAGCTCATGTGAAAAATCATAGGAAAAAATATGTGTTGATCTCTTTATGTAATGCCCCGTTGGTCTTGTAGTTAAAGTGCTGGGCTATGATCGAGGGTCCCGGGTTAGATTTTCGGGTCGAGCAAAAATATCTTTCGAATTTACCGAACATAGCTCGGGTTTGTGATGACCAATCCGCATTAGGCTAGCGTGGTGATTAAGTCGAATCCTATCATAGTAGCGATGACTTGATTTGTATGATGGAGGCCTCAGTGGAACAGTATATAGTCTGGTACCCTTTATTTACTAGTGATTATAACTCATAGGAAATACTGCAACCATTTAATTTCGCCTGTATTGTAAATGTAAAAAAAAAAATGTAAAATTGACGTCTGTATTTAAAACGTTTAATTCGATTAGAATATAATCTCTAGATACACTGAAAGCGTTAGAAAAAGTGATGCCAATATCTCTATCGATAGTTACCTACAGCTATAAATATTTAAGAAACTGAAAATGCCGTCACTCCATATAATTTTCGACTCTAAGCCCTATGGCTTATGGATTGTATCATCAGTAAATCATTACTGACAGAAAATAGCGCTCTTGTGCAAATGTAGCCATCATTGACGACGTCATTTAGCGCGCTAAGGTTACCATGATCGTACCCTCCAGCGATCAAACTAAAGTAGCCTAGTTACACCGAATGTTGCTAGCTCAAATCCTATAACATAATTAGTAGCTGTTCATGATATTCAATAATTAATATTTCAGGTGTTCAACTCCGCTACGCGCAATCTTGTTAAGGCTAAATTAACCGATTGCGCGCAGGATTAGCTTATCAACTCAATTATAAGGTGACAGAGAGGTCATGTGTTACGGACTGTGAATTAGTAATTAATGGGGTTTAGATCAGTTGATAGGGAATGCATGACGCCTATATGTCAACGGAGTTGTCAAACCTACATCTTCTATACTAATTATAAAGAGCCATCAAGTCAGGAATGCCCTTCTAGTTCATGTGTTTCCTCCTTCTTACTAATCCTGGGTTTTATAAGCGGGCGTGAAACGGCATCTCAGCAGGCCTTTAGGGTGAGGAAGACAGACTCAATAGGTAGTTTGTTCTATTTTTTGACAGAAGTACTGTTGAAGTTGTATGCTGCAAGTGTAAGTGATGTGCCATTAGGCGACAGGATAACTTATTTGTCTCTCTCTTTTTTTCAACAAAAGTTTTGGCAATCATATAAAAAGTACAACAAATGTTTATTGCGTGATTTTTTTTAACATCAATCATACTCACATTCCTTTGGCAGATCTGTATTTTTCCCTTCAAATGTTTTTGTATTAAAAACTCTAATGTCCCCGCGCCCTTGTTTACACCTAGCATCAAATTCGCCATTATTTTAAAACAGCGGGCCTAATTTGCTCCCCTGGGGAACCCCTGTTCTGAATAATCCTGCACCCCACTTGAGCGTAACTTATCCTTGCTTAATGAATCGTTTTGTTCCGTATTTTTATTAAGAAAATTCCGTTATTTATCGCTTGTGCTTTAGTGTTTCGAGTTGTGGATCTTGTGTAGCAATTGGATATTTATTAGTTTGTTAGGGATGTGATGGAGGTAAAAACATCGATAATTATAAGAAATTAATATATCCTTTTTTATATAAATTCACATGCTAAGCAGCTTAAGCACTTGTGTTACGGATATCAGACAACAGAGAAATAACAAATTATAATACTTAAATACATATATTGTAACACCCCGTTGGTCTAGTGGTTTAAGTACCGGGCCTCGGGGTCCGTGGGTTCGTTTTCGGGGTCGAGTAAGTTTCAAATTTTTTTGACATAGCTCGGGTTTGTGATCACAATGTGTCAAACAACATGTGCTGATATTTTTGGGGTTTCCCATACACGGAACTGAAATTCAATTTTTTTTTCATTCAACTCATACGTGTGGGGTATGTAGGTCTTTATCTTGGCACTTGGCCGGTTTTTTTATCGATATCGATACTGAAGGCTCCATCCCTCTAGCTGCCTCTCTTTGCATCTCACATTCCGTTTTTTTCTTTTTGTTTAAAATGTAGGAGGGTGCGTTGAGTGGGGTGCAGGCTGCTAATCGTCGTAATGCACCATAACTGAGGCTTACCGGGGCTCGTTGAAAGGTTTTTTATGGAGAAAAAATCTTAGGTGTTTAGAGGTTGTCACAGCAAAAACGAAAATACGTTAAATACTGATCTTTGTAGGATTCCGTAGAAATTCCTGCCCGAGTTTTTTGCCCGTGTTGCCCCCTAAGCGCTGACCGCTTAGGGGGCAACTCGGGCAAAAATTAATTCAGAGACTTATGGTACTAGAAAGCTGTAATACATACATACGTTTATAATTATCGTTCTTCTTACTTATAGTATTGGAAAGTTTTAATCAAATATGGCATAACATAACATAAGAGTAAAACAAAGAGACAGAATAACATTTTGAAAATAACTTTTTTAGGTTAGCTCAAAAGTAATTTTGAACACAATACGGGTATTATCATGTATCAAAAGATATCAGTTTTAAAATGCTTATTTCAGTTACACAATCTTACCAAAGTTAGCTCGTAAAAAGCGTTTCGCTTCTTCTTTCTTAATACGAACTGATAAGGAATGGAACTTGCCGGTTACTGTATTCCCAGAAAGCTTACAATTTGGGTATCTTTAAGTCAAGATTGGATAGGCTTCTTCTAGGAAAGCACGCTACATCTTAGACCTCATTTTCACTCTTCATCAGGTGAGATGAGGTCAAGTGCAAACCCATTTAATATAAAAAAAAACAAATAAAATATAAGTTTAGAACATTAGAGCTCAAAGCCGTCATTATCATTTAAGATAGTTTCAGCAACTGAGTACAATATTTATAAGTACAACTTCTGCCGAAGCGGCTGCAGCGAAAACCACTATAAGTCCACTTATTCATAAAACATTAAATTGACAAAACAACCGTACAAAATAAAGTTTGCGTGGCGAAAACAAGCGAACGTTGTCCATAATATTCCGACTGTCTTGATAGTGGTGTGAATAGCAAATCGTAAATTCCCGCTGCTCAGTGGGCAATAGTGATGCGATTAAAGTAGTTTTGTAGTTATGGTCTTGCATTTTGCCGGACTGAAAAAAAAAATTATCAATCTCAATCGAAGAGTCAGGTCATTTTATGCATTTAGACCTTGTAGAAGGGCGTGTAATAAGATTTAGTCCATAATTTACGACAGTCTTGATAGGACTGTTAATAGTAAATCGTAAATTCCAGCTGCTCATTGGGCAATAGTGATGCGATTAAGTAGTTTTGGTCTATCTTTGCAAACTTTTGCACTCAATCGTTGCAATCTAGGACCAGTTCAAGCTAAAACGTATTTCTATTTCGAAAGCAACTGCCATCGCTCAGGGACAATCAAACACACACAGCATCAAAGCAAGTAACAAGTGCAACCATATCAAGTGTGTGTGTGCGTGAGAGAGAGAGAGAGACTCGTTTTTTTTTATCTTTCTTGATGATCCCTTCAGTACAACGTTTTATTTCTGCATTCATCAAACATCGGTCATAGAAAAGAGAGACAAAGAAGAAGAAAATACTAACACCAGAACAACGTAGGCATATGACGTGTCTCAATATATTTAATTTACTATTTAAGGGCGTTGATAAAGCACGTTGATTTTTTAAGTGTAAGGTGGTGAACGAGGGTTCACCACCTCTGAGTAAAGTGTCAAGCTATTTACTTGTCAATTAAAGTGGGTTCGGAGAAAATTGGCCCCTGGTCCGCGACTTAGTTAACAATTAAATAATTTATTCAATACAAAGACCAGGGGCCAAATTACTTGACACTTTACTCAGAGGTGATGAACAAGGCCCTAAAATTATTATTTTTTACTTTTGGTGGCAGATGAGCCGAACCACCTGTTTCGTGGTTCTGTGTTGTATCGGAAGTATGTTTAATTCTACAACTCAAAAGTTTCTTAAACTGATTATTGATACTTTACCTGGTCTGAGTATTGATACCTCAGCCTGGTCTTGCATTGGAACAACACTACTGGGCAAACAGGGAGCTCTCCTCCCGCATATATTTTGTATGCAAATACAGGGAATGGCTTTAATACTAGTGAAATTGTACTTAACAAACAGGAGTGCACTTTTCGAAAGCGGTGCAGTATACTGAATGCTATGATAAATTTGGAATTTTGGTAAGATAAAATATACATTTTAAAATACAGGGTGTATCTGTGAACATTTACATCCCTTTAATCACGGGTTCTAACAACCATTCTGAACAACATTTGTTCAACAACTTTTCTAATTTCATCCAAAACTTTTTCGACTTCCCATACAAAATAACCAAGTCACGTGACCGACTTTGTATGGAAAGATGAAAAGCTGCTCATTGGGCAATAGTGATGCGATTAAGTAGTTTTGGTCTATCTTTGCAAACTTTTGCACTCAATCGTTGCAATCCAGAACCAGTTCAAGCTAAAACGTATTACTATTTATTTCGAAAGCAACTGCCATCGCTCAGGGACACTCAAACACACACAGCATCAAAGCAAGTAAAAAGTGCAACCATATCAAGTGTGTGTGTGCGTGATAGAGAGAGAGAGAGACTCGTTTTTTTTATCTTTCTTGACGATTCGTTCAGTTCAGGGTTTCAATTATGCATTATTCCTCAAAATCGTTCAGAAAAGAGAGAAAAAGAGGAAAATATAGACTAACACCATAACAACGTAGGTATATGATTTGTCTTAATATATTTAATTTACTTTTTGAGAACGCGTCGATAAAGCACGTTGATTTTTAAGTCAAATATATATATATATATATTTCTTTTTTTTGATGTGATTGGTGCCAGATGAGCCGAACCACCTGTTTCGTGTTTGCGTCTTGTATCGGAAGTGTGTTTAGTTCTACAACTCAAAAGTTTCTTAGACTGATTATTGATACTTTACCTGGTCTGAGTATTGATACCTCAGCCTGGTCTTGCATTGGAACAACACTACTGGGCAAACAGGGAGCTCTCCTCCCGCATATATTTTGTATGCAAATACAGGGAATGGCTTTAATACTAGTGAAATTGTACTTAACAAACAGGAGTGCACTTTTCGAAAGCGATGCAGTATACTGTATGCTATGATAAATTTGGAATTTTGGTAAGATAAAATATACATTTTAAAATATAACTAGAACTTAAACAGTTTTCACGTTATTACACAAAAGGATTGGTTTAAATCCAAAACATACACAGAACAGATCCTGGTATGGACCAGCTCGACCAAAGTGATACCACAGATCCACAGAAGACCGGAACAGTGTGTGGGGATACCAGAGAACCAATAGGAGGAAAGGGACACAAAGGTTATCAGCGCACTTATGACTCTACAGCTGTTGCTGTCTATGGGCGGCGGCAATCGCCTACCATCAGGTGGTCCGTCTGCTCGTCTGCCGCATAAAAAAGCTGCAATAAAGTCGCAGTGTAAGCAGACTAGATAATTAACTTCCCTCCCTTGTTATACTTCCTTACCTCTAAAGAAAAACTTCGAACTTTTCCTCCCATGCAAAAAAGCGGCTATACAAATGCTTACCAGAACTTCGCCCCATGAGTCGGCGTCCCATTCATCTTACTGCAAATTATCTCGTCCTAATCTGCCGCTCATTAAAACTTGAGAACAGACCCCGGACTTACCTGAAAAAAAAAGTCAAGTTTAATAAGTTTTGTACTTCAACGTACCTTTTCGTAATTTTTTAAGGTTGCGTAGGAAAAGGGCAACGGGATTGTACGTTTCCAAAAAAAAAACAACATCACATATAGCACGACATGAGTACATAAGCGCGCGGCCTCTACCATAGACCTCGACAGTTTGACAATCTTAAGTCATAAGTTAGGATTAATGTGGTCGAAAAGGCGTTTTTGCCCGTTAGTGCCCATGCGTGAGTACATGACATATTTTTAGCTCTTAGTGGGCAGTCAGCCTTCTGTGTCAATATGTATTTTGTGCATATAGTCCGCGGCAACTAACAATAGCAATGACTGTTAGTTTGCGCACTTGTAAAAAAGAAGACTTTCTACTAAAATTGGTTTCTGCGCACTCAAGGTCATCGCTATTATTTCATGCCGCAGACTATACATTGTTCTGGTCCCAATAGTTTTCCCTTATACTATGGAAGCAAGTAACAACGAAGGAACCACAAACACCTAGACAACACAAATATCTGTTTC
Source organism: Cnaphalocrocis medinalis (assembly GCA_014851415.1). NCBI lineage: Eukaryota > Metazoa > Arthropoda > Insecta > Lepidoptera > Crambidae > Cnaphalocrocis > Cnaphalocrocis medinalis. Next base: position 6,296,798 of record CM026299.1, on the reverse strand, counting down.
ATCAACAAACATTTGTGTTGAAGCGGGAATCGAACGCGCGACCCTTGCGCAAGATATTTATTTAAAACGGTATTAACGGTAAAGGGACTGAATAAATTAATAACCAACTTGGTATTACATGGATCTCACAACTTTTTACAGTAGAACAACTGAGTTGCGGGAGTTGGTCTTTTTAACAAATAATGTTTTTTATGGGATAATTATTTTCTTTTGTTTTTTTTTTTTTTCAAAATTTTCTCACCGATTCGATCGAGTATTTTTTTTTCTAAGTTTTCAAAGCGACGAATTGATTTTCATGATTAAGGCCTGTGTCATAAAATAATTACACACAGAAGTTAGACTTTGACCTGATTTTGAATTTAGAAGAGTTCGTTGACATATGCTAAGGTTGTTGCCCGGCATGAGTACATAAGCGCGCGGCCTCTACCATAGACCTCGACAGTTTGACAATCTTAATGTCATAGGCTAGGATTAATGTGGTCGAAAAGGCGTTTTTGCCCGTTAGTGTGCATGCGTGAGTACATGACATATTTTTAGCTCTTAGTGGGCAGTCAGCCACTGTGTCAATAGGTATTTTGTGCCTTTGCCCTGCAGTGGGGCCAGTGGGACAGTATATAGGCTGATACTTACTGTAACACAGGTTTTATAAACCTACTTCAGGCACCAGTCTCTCACAATGTAACGGCAATTGTTTTCCCAAACAGATGTACCTAGCTTAGTTATAATTATTAAGCCAACATTGTAAGAGAGAATAAATGATTTATTATTATACTTTACTATACTATTTTCCATAGAGGAAAATATACTAACCTATTTTCTAATTCCATTATTACTCTATAATTCGCTCCACTCACTTCTAAAGTTCTAACTCATAACAACACTAACGTCTAAAACTTGTGAGTAATTTAACTAAAACTTTGAACTGACATAATTCGACGTGAGAAGAGTAGAATATCACATAACTATATTAAACGTTCAGTCTCGCTGCTAACGTCACCGTGGAGCTTGGGAGAGCCACGCTTCGGCATGACTGGGCCTGCTCGACCGGGGTGAACTTTGACTCTGTGTCAGAGTCAAGGTTCCCTTATTTTAAATTTTTGCAAGCCAGACCACCCCTTTTAATGTAATTAGACAGAGAACCAGAGTCACCGACATAGCCCACCGAATTAGCAAACTGAAGTGGCAGTGGGCTGGTTACATTAGCCGCAGAACTGACAACCGTTGGAGCCATAAAGTCCTTTAGTGGAGACCGCGACTCGGTAAACGTAGTGTTGGACGCCCTGCTACAAGATAGGATGACGACATTCGAAAGCTGGCTGGAGTTAGCTGGATGGTGAGTGGCCGAAAATCGGGAGCGGTGGCATGCATTGGGGGAGACCTATGTCCAGCAGTGGACGAGCGGTGGTTGCTGATGAAAGCAGTGTCATCCCCGATGACACCGTGCGTAGGCCTAGGAGCAGGATAAGGACCCTCGTCCTATAACACAACCTTGCAATACCACAGACTCACTGAAGACCGGCGTAAAGCTGCGCCACGCTATCATAGAATCAGCTTCAACCCAATACTAGAAGTTTTTTTTTTATGTGATAGGTAGCAGACGAGCAGGCGGATCACCTGATGGTAAGCAATTGCCGCCGCCCATGGACACGCAACACCAGTGGAGTTACAAGTGCTTTGCCAGCCTTTTATCCCCTTCCCCCCAGGGTGGGCCTCCGGTACCCTCACTCACTCGGCGAAACACAGCACAGGGGCTGCTTCTCGCCGGTTTACTGTGAGGCAGTGCTATCACTCCGGTCGAGCCGGCTCATACATGCTAAAGCGGAGCTCTTCCACAGTTAAAAGTTTACAAACTACTTATCCAAACCAAACTAAATAGCATCAAACAAAAAAAAGCCAATATCTTCCATTCGTAACCCACAGCCTCCCCGGGTGTCGAACACCCCTCCCTCAAGTGTGATGTAATGACGTGCTAACTCGTTTTATGGGACAAGTTTCTTCACGATAACATATTGTGGTAGAGGCGATAGTTTCCGATGTTATTGCTTTGGTAATGATCGTAAGTTCTTAGGTTTGAAGTGGGAAACTACAGCATAGGACTTGAGACACACATGTTTACGCCGCCCATAGACACAGACACCAGTAGAGTCACAAGTGCGCTGCCAACCTACCCCCACCGATTGGCCCTCCGGTACCCTCACGCCGGTCTTCGGTGAGGCCGTCCCATCATCTCCGGTCGAGCTGGCCCATTCATGCCGAAGCGTGACTCTCCCACGATAATTCTCAATTTATGAAACGATAATTTGTGATCATCCAGAATGATCTCAATTTGTTGATAATAAAACAGCAAACGTAATGATATTATTAATTAATCTTATTAGTTGCAGTCATTAGAAGTACTAATCCTCAAGACGTCTCCATTAATAATTCCATTTGACACCAACATAATTTGGCGCCCACCATTCCGACACTAATGCCCGTACATCACGCAAGATGGCGCTGCTCAAAACAAACAAATCACGTCAGTTGGCCGGCAGCACTTGTCCCGGGCGGACGTTATTTATGTGCATTGCTTGTCGTTATTGGGAATTAGCACGCTAACTTTGGTATTTGGTTCATGTTTAGAGAGAGTGAATTAGGTGCTGGTTTGTCATTATTGGTTTTGTCGTGAGAATATAGTTATTTAAACCAAAAATTTATGAAACTATTTATCTTATAAATTATGTAGTTCTTGCCCCGATAAACTGGATCCGTCGCCACATAGGCCGATACACAATACTCGTACTACACGATACGCACAGTTATGTTTCGAATTTTTTCGAACATAGCTCGGGTTTATGATCACTGATCCACATTAGGCAAGCGTGCTGATTAGCCGAATCCCATCATAGTAGTGATAACTTTATTTCTATGATAGAGACCTTTGCCCTGCAGCAGGACAGTAGCTGATACTTTACTTCTTATTCTATTCTATAAGGCCACGGCCTATGACCAGCAAGATCCGAGAAATCACCGACGCGTCGCCGGTCTTCCAGGAACCTCAAGCTCAAATTAATCTCCTTCCAATTAAACAAAAAGTGACGTCCATGTTTTATTACCACATTACCCGTCACGTGATACGGAATCACCATTCCGGGGCTGCGCCGTAAATTACTTGCGAAGGGATCGCTTCGCCCGAGTGTCGGATGCGAACGTAGTGTCGTTTTACGTACGCTTAATTTGTACCTAAATCTTGCAAGACATCGGGATAGGACGGTCAAGTACAGTGAGGCAACTCTGATCCTATCGTTGTTAAGTACACCTCGTAACCAAAAAAAAACTTGACTTTATTTGTGGCAGACGAGATGGACCACCTGATAGTAAGCGATTGCCGACTCCTGCAACACCAGTAGAGTTAGAATTGCGCCGCCAATCTTAAACCTCATTTCTCTCAATAGGGCCTCCAGCATCCTCATTCACTGGACGACACAACGCAGGCGTTGTTTCACGCCGGTCTTCTGTGGGGTCCGGTCGTAGGCATGAGAGCGGTTTACGCCACAATAAAAAAAACTACGCTTGAATATCAAACACTTGGTATTCCATATAATTGACAATCGTTGGAGCAGACTTGACATTGAGTGGATACCACGGTTAACTAAGGAGAACAGGAACCTATTTTTGTGATAAATGGAAGACGAGCAGTGGGACCACCTGATGATGAGCAATTGCCGCCACTCATAGACACCTGCAACACCAGTGGAATCACAAGTACGCTGCCAATTATTTAACCTCCTTTCCCCGTATTGGGCTTTAGGTATCGTCATTAATCCTTGCGAAAAACAGCGCAGGCGCTGCTTCATGCTGGTCTTCGATGAGGCCATGGTATCACTCGGGTTAGCCTATTCATGCCGAAGCGCACTTGGTGAAAATTAAAGACAAAAAGTCAAAATGACTACTGGAACCCAGTTCTACTTTCAACTTTACTGGCAACTTTTATAACCTGTGTCGCCAGTTAAAATGTCGTTTCTGCCAGTTAACGACAGGGTCTTAATTTAGCTAAGTCCCTTAGGAAAGAATAAGGATGGAGCAATCTGATTTTAGGTAGGAAGGGTGAAAACTAATTGTTTTTTGGGTTTAAGCGATAAGGTAAGGTTATATGAGACTGCGTATTATGTGTAAGCCCTATTGTCAGGGTTGTCAAACTAAGAAGAAAATGACCGAAGATCGAAGTGATACATTGGCCGCACAAAAGACCAGCGTAAAGTAGGGCCTGCGCTGTGTTTCGTTGAGTGAGGGTGCCGGTAGCCCAATTGGGGGGAAAGGGGTTAAAGGCCAAAGGCGCTGCCAACAGCGCATTTGTGATGGTGTTGCATACCGTCAGGTGATCCGTATGCTCGTCTGCCACCTTGTAATCTCTCTCTCCGATTCATTGCGGATGACGCCTTAAGGCGTCATTTAAATCTTTTACGTATGGCGTATGATGCCGAATGGCCTCTTTAAGAATTGATATCTGATGCTGACTGAATGTAAACACTCATAAACAAGTCAAAATCATAACAAAAAGGAAAATGTTTTCAATCATGGCGGAAGAAGCCTAAAGGCGTCACTATACCTACTGTAAGGCTCACGCCAGAAAGAGTAACAGAAGATTTGTTAGCCGCCATGGGCAAGGTCCCTAAAAGTTACTACCGGACCGGGGTGATACCACTGCCTCACAGAAAACCGGCGTGAAGCAGCCCCTGTGCTGTGTTTCGCTGAGTGAGTGAGGGTACCGGAGGCCCACCCGGGGGGGAAGGGGATAAAAGGTTGGCAGCGCACTTGTAACTCCACTGGTGTTGCAAGTGTCCATGAGCGGCGGCAATTGCTTACCATGCGATGCGGTGATCCGCCTGCTCGTCTGCTACCTGTCACATAAAAAAAAAAGTGGGCTACGCAATGGATTGTCAACAACCCCTCATTTACAAAAGGACACAGTACATCAAAATACATAGTTTGATATAGTAAGAAACAAAGAGGCCTGTAAAAACTTCGTCCCAAAGAAAAACGTTTCCAAAACAGTGCATTCACCTCCCAAATTAGACATTACGATGCTTATTCCGGTGGGGAGGCAGCCGGGAATGGATGCCGAGTGCCAAACTGCGGCGGTGGTCGCAGATCCCTTCCTTAATGTAGTCTTTATACCGCTAATATCTGGGTAAAGGTCGGTTGGTGGTGGCAGCGGGGAATTGCAAAAAACTAGATTTTTTATTAGCGGGCAGACGCACAGACATATCGTTGTTAAGCTATTTTTGCCGCCCATGAACGCCTGCAACAGTGAAGTCATGATTTCGTTGTTATATTTTTAAATCCTGTTCCCCCGGATTGGGCTTTCTGTACGAGTATCTTCACTCACTCACAAAAACTATATCAGCAGGGAGAAAGGTTCCAAGCGGCTTTACTCCCCGCTCATAAGAGTTTGTCATCTTGCCGGCGCCAAACACGAAACACTTCTTGTATTTTAATGATAACTCGACTAGATAAGTTACTCTTAGATACACTTGGTTCTGGAGCTCATTTCAACTAGAGTTCGACTATTATTTTAAATCATCGGTCTGTCTTATACGTGGGCGTTTTACGCTGCGCTTTCTATTCTTTTGTGGTCTCCAGTCCAAAACCTTTCTGCCCAACGGCTATTAGCTTTCGAAGCATGAGACATATCGTCTAATGCGAAGGCCGTCTTTCAGAAGAGTGCAGATGGCTTGCTGGTCTTTCAAGAAGATATACTCGTTTGTTTTTAAGATTTCAAAATCGCACTTTAGACACTCCGCTGCGGTAAGTTGATTCCACAGTGGACTAGCTTCGAGTTTGTACCTAAAATACTTAAACGAAGTTGAAGGCAGTCCCCGCTAACACTGGGACCCCAAAACGCGAGTTCATTATAAAACAGACACACCCCACGCAACTTGAGCACTCATTAAGGTAATGTCGCGTTATACAAACGAAATACTTTATTTGGCATAAATTATCATGTCCAATTCAATGACCCGTTAAGTTTTAGTTGTAGGGAGTGGAACTTAGAATAATGTTGAACTTTTTTTTTTAGGGTTCCAAAGCCAAATGGCATAAAACAGAACCCGTACAGATTCGTCATGCCTGTCTGTCTGTTCGTAAATCACAGCTTCTTTTTTCCAATAAGTACATAATAATACTATAAGAACTACATAAATATACAGGTTTCCATACTTAGAACTGAAGAACAATTTTGGGTACCTCCTTTCCGCCGTTAGGCATATGCCTCTCCAAGATACCTCCTCTCGGATCGGTCGTGAGTTTTCCTGGCCCATAAGCTGATCATGTGTGTTCGTAGTTTATCTATCTGGCTGGTGGTCTGCCTACGCTTCTCCTGCCCAAACGTCCAAGATATAACGCACTTGTGTTTTGCTTATCATCAGGCTAATATCTATATCTATACTATTTATAAAGAGATAACTTCTATAGACAACAACAAGGCTTATAGGTAAACCGAAAACACGAAACGCTTGCGCGATGTAATTGAGCACAGCGCCATCTATTGGTTCATTTCTGAATAACGGTCCCGAAAGCGAATTGAGGGCGGACCACTAGTGAGGCAATAAAACGCATCTCTAATATATTTTTTTTTAACCTAAATTAAACCTTTTTGAAATTCACGCACTCGACTGCACAAAAGACCGTTAGAATTTTTAAATGTTATCTATTTTATAATTAACCCTAAAAACGTCCAGCCAGAATTCTAAACGAAGGGATCAATTTATTACCTATCTGCCGACTGCGGTGAATGTTTAATAGAAAAGTTATGAAGAGATTAATTTAAATTCTGTTACGTTGACTAAATCGCTGAGAATTTGATTTTAAGGATGAAATTCGGTGTAAAATTTGCGAAAACTTAAAGAACGATTTGAGGTTTTTTATGAAGGTGACTTTATTACATTTAGGAGGGGAAATTGCTTTCTTATTTGTTTTTCGTTGCATATTCATTTAATAGTTTTAAACAGTAGTTACCTCTTGGTTGCCAAAACAAAGAGATAAACTTAAAGTTAAAGCAAACGTGTCAAGAAACGAGACCGCGGCAAAACAAGCGTAGATCACACTGTAGTCTTTTAAGAATGAATTATTTCCTAAAGATTCAGGGTGATATTGTATTGGCAAAAATTTTTTTTTCTGTTAATACCTACTTAACTTACTACTATCTGCCGCACTCAGAGTCGTTGATTAACTAAGTTGGTTATATAAGAAAATATATTGACACTTATTTCAATACGCATAAAGACTACCGATACTTAGTTATTGAACATTAGCTTAAATGACGTCTCTGTCAGCAGCCGTTAGTCATTAGAAGCGTAAAGAAGCATCTCTCGAGCCAGTATGGCTGGCTGACTGGCTCCTGGCATGGCTGGCAAACCGGGTTTGCAGTGTCATTGCGTAATTTTCAAATTGTACCTTGGGCACTCATCTGGCAACCAATATGTGCTTCTACATATAAAAAAGTCAAGCGAACCAAATCACTACTGTCGAGGACAGGCCTCCATGCCGGTTAGGCAGTGTTTATGAGTTAAAAAGAAAAATACCTGTAGGCCTAACATGCGCACCGCGACAAAATTTTGTCGACTCTCGTTCGCGAGAGCGCATCCTCGCTCAGTCAGGTGAGCGAGACGCAACTTGCGCCGGCACAATTCGAATGTCTACAAATTATCTCGTAGCGCGCATGTTAGCCCGGCAGGTTTTAACATCTAGCCTACTAATGTAGGAAAATTAGTGTTATTTGTTTATTTTGTAAATAAATTGCCTTTAACCCCCCTGAAACGGTGTCTTCTTTCCAGTACGCCACAAGCATCAAAAGACATTTTCGCAACGAGAACTAAAATCGCTCACTGAGCGGAACCGGTCCAAAAATGTATTTACAAAGTTGTATAATATTTTAGACTGAACAATAGAGCATGGCGACCCATTAAAAATAAAGTCATAAATCGGGACTTAATGACCAACGTGGGCAATGGGGCGGAAGCGTATGTACCCGGCGGTAGGGGGTTGAAGCTAGAGATGGGACCGAAATATGATTCTTTTTTAAGCGGCAAACGAGCAAGCGTTTTACTTATCGACAATTGATTAATAGATTATTAACTGTGGGATAGCCACGCTTCGCCATGAATGGGCCGGCTCGACCGGTGTGATTCCATTGCCTCACAGAAAACTGGCGTGAACCTGTGCTGTGTTTCGTCGAGTGGGTGAGGGTACCGGAGGCCCACCCGGGGGGGAAGAGTATAAAGGTTTGCAGCGCACTTGTGACTCCATTGGTGTTGCAGGTGTCCATGGGAGGCGGTAATTGCTTACCATAAGGTGATCCGCGGTACGTATTGTACCAAACATTCTTAACAACATTTGTTTTATTCATTTATTAACTCGAATATATTTTCTGACTATTGTCATTCGAGTAAAAGTTAAGTCACGCTGTCCCATCTCTACAATAGGGTCGAATCGACCCACTGTTGTATTTAATTACGAAAGCAGTTATGATATATAATACGAATGAGTTTAGGGTTAAAATTATTGAAGTGTAAGTAATTGACGTACATTTTTGTAATAAAGTAAACTTAACATCCTATTGTTAGAGAAGTGGACTAACAAATTAACATACTTATTGCAGCTCAGAGGATAAAAACGGCGACTTCCATCTTCTATATCTATATCTTCTATACTATTTATAAAGAGATAACTTCTATAGACAACGACAAGGCTTATAGGTAAACCGAAAACACGAAACGCTTGCGCGATGTAATTATACACAGCGCCATCTATTGGTTCATTCTGAATTACGGTCCCGAAGCGAAGTGAGGGCGGGCCACTAGTTATGGATATAGTAAGACGTAGAAACGTAACACAGTTTATTGACATGTTATTGTAATTTTTAATTATATAATGAAAAAATGAAAAATGAAAAATATTTTATTTTCAACAAAATGAGAGAATACATACATAAATGACAATGACATATTGTGCTTGGTCAAACATTTTGTTGCGTACTTTAGTTGCTACTGGATGACTAATCCAGTCAAGATTACCTTTAATAATAATATAAGTATTTTTTGTTTATGTATATTCCATTATGTCCGTTATTTTGATTTAATTCTTGACTATGCTTGTTGTGGTCACTAGCATTCTGACAATTTGGTTTTTACTGTAAGTCAGACTCAGCATGTACAATTGTATTTAATAAATAATTAAACAGCGACGTTTAATCGAGTGACTGTGACTGACGACAGTTAAGTACTCACTTTGCCCAAAATTTTACATGACTTTGGCAAAGTGGGTACTTTTTTTTATGATATAGGTAGCAAACGGTGGATCACCTAATGGTAAGCAATCGCCGCCGCTCATGGACACTTGCAACACCAGTGGAGTTACAAGTGCGCTGCTACCTTTGCCAAAGTCATGTAAATCATACAACTTAAGTACCCTTGTAATGTAAAGTGGACTCATTTTCCGCACTTAGACTTCGATCCAAAGTACCCTAAGAGACATAAAAAAAGATATAAGTACCTACTGCCATTGTAGAGTGTGCCTTAGGCCTATCCCTTCCTAGTACCCATATTTAACTATTTACCGAGCTTCAGACATCAATAAGAAATTCTTTGATACAACTATCAAAGAATTTCCTATGTTGGGTCAACACCCAACAGTTCAAGCTTGGTATCACCACAAAGACAGGGAAGATGGTCCTTACAATACCGGAATTTCTTGAACATTTCCAACTTGAATCTGTGTTGCCGTTTAAATTGATACCCATCAATTAGGTATATTTTTTTATAGTGGCTCAGTAAATTGGCTCACCTCAGCTTGATGATAAGCAAGAGAGAGCCCACGTTGCAATAACAACGGACGCGATGGCACGGCGTCAACATCCGTTGGCACTGCAGTTAAAGTGTTGTTGCGGGAAACGAAAAGACGACCCTTGCTTCTCAATCTCAACCAACGCTCCAACTACTGCACTAAACGGTTAAAATGCGGATAGATAGTGGTCATACTATTTTTAATGGACTGTAATCTATCCATACTATACTAATACTAATACTAATACTAATATATTATAAATGCGAAAGTACTCTGTCTGTCTGTCTGTCTGTCTGTCTGTCTGTTACTCTTTCACGCCAAAACTACTGAACGGATTTAAATGAAATTTGGTATACAGTTGATTTAGACCCTGAGAAAGGACATAGGCTACTTATTGTTGCGAAAAGGGGGTGGCAAGGGGTTAAAAGGGGGGTAAAAAGTTACTTTTCCACGCGGACGAAGTCGCGGGCGGCCTCTATACTTATAATAAATCAGTGGAGAGGCCAATTCTGTAAATGAAATATAATTTATAAATAATTATCACGGGGTGATTAGTGATCGATAGTGATGCCAAAAATGCATAATACTCTCCTCTACCTTATATAAATATTATATGTATAGATAAGAGGTAACTTCCCAGGATAACGATAAGGCTTATAAACAACATTTAATTCCAGGACAAAAATCAAGTTGAACAGATTAAGTGGGAAGGATACTCAACTAGGGGAACCAGTTTTAAACTTGGCTACACCGTCCGAAATAGTATAAAGTTATCAAATAACAAGTACCCGGGTCTTTGTCATCCGACCCAGCGCTGCTTTGATCTAAGTTTTAATTGCTATAGTATGTGATACAAATAAGTTATTTCAAGTTGGGGGCCCCAGTTCTGAAAGTTAAGGGACAGTTGGTAATTTAAGATTTTGGTCGTTAAGTGGTGGAAATGTAAAAAGCTTTGCTTTTATCGCGACTCGGTAAGCGTAGTGTTGGACGCCCTGCGACAAGATGGGATGATGACATTCGAAGGCTGGTTTTCTCACGATGTTTTTCCTTAAAACCGAAAGAATGGTAGAAGTTCGCACGTTTCGTAAAAAGATTGAAAAACTATAGATGCATGTTCGGATTCGAACCCACGTCTTATTTTTTCCTGAAATACCTCGTAGGTCTAATTCGAATTTCGAACCCACAGCCTACGTATAAAAGGCTTTCTCATCCACTTATTTTATTTATTTACTTTATTTACTACTGTGCGCTTTGCCAGGAACTTTCTGCCGCGTACGACAAAAATGGAACGAACTGCCACCTGCGGTATTTCCGGACCACTACGACCTACAAACCTTCAAGAAAAGGGCATATCTCGCTCTAAAAGGCCGGCAGCGCACTGTGAAGCCCCTGGAGTTGCAGGTGTTCATGGGCGACGGTAATCGCTTAACATCAGGTGATCCGTATGCTCGTCTGCCCCCTACCTATAAAAAAAAAAAAAAAAAAAAAAAAAATATTTATTCACTGACCTACTAATGGTCCTTAAAGTCATCATAGTGATCCTCATCATCAGCAACCCACACTCGTCCACAGCTGGACATAGGTCTCCCCTAATGCACGCCACCGCTCCCGATTTTCGGCCACTCTCTTCCAGCCCCACCAGCCAGCCTTCAAATGTCATCATTCCATCTTTTCGCAGGGCGTCCAACACTACGCTTACCGAGTCGCATATATTAATTAATTAAATAATAAACTAATTGAGACAACATCACATACATTGTCCTGGTCCCAAACTAAGGTTTTCCCTTGTGCTATGGAAACCAGAAACAACGAAAGAACCACAAACACCCAGACCCAACACAAATGTCTGTTTCATCAACAAACATTTGTGTCGGTGCGGGAATCGAACCCGCGACCCTTACGTCTCAACTGGTGCTCAAACCATTGCGCTAAACGGGTCGTCGATATCATAGTGATATTTCCCAATACCCCGTAGGTTACATGAGACCCTGCGGTTGGAAGGTTAACAATACCATACAAGGGCAATATCGAACATCAAACATTTGTAACCCTTCATCTGCAATAATTGGCCTATTTGGCCCGGCAACATTAGCCCCGGGCGGATTATCCCCGCTCGGTGAAGCTGTGTTGCCAGGTCTTGAAAATAAATACTGAAACATTTTTTCTAGAATTGAGAGCGACTTGGCAGAAGTCTTTATCTCAGCGTGTTTTATTATAGTTGCGTTTTAAGTCTCATTTTGCTTCTCATCAGATTAAGGGTGCGTTCCACAGAAGCGGTCAATATTATTATAGTCTCCACTCAACTCCACGCAGCTCAGCTTCTGTGGAAACCACCCTTAACCTGATGGGAAGGAAAAGGAGACTAAGGAAGCAACTATAAAACATTGGCTATGTTTCCTAAATAAAAAACAAAAGTCTATAAATCAGTGGCCGAAACGTTGGACCCTAACAGCACGGCTAGTCCACAAGTTTTAAAGTCGCTCAGCGGGCTTATGGAAATAGCTATGCTCGGCGTTTCTTCTGCGTGATCGAAATCCGAAACGAGGTGATCCGGCAAGAGAACCAAAAGTTATCGACATAGCTCACCGGATTAGCAAGCTGAAGTGCAGTGGGCTGGCCATATCTGCCGCAAAACTGACAACCGTTGCGGGTAAGACGAGTTCTGGAGTGGAGACCGCGTCTTGGTAAACGTAGTGTAGGACGGACCTCAGGGCCTAGATGGAGTGACGATCTGCGCAAGAGGGCTGGCTGGAGCTGGATGCAAGTAGCCGAAGATCGATCAAAGTGGCGAGCATTGGAGGGGCCTATGTCCAGCAGTGGACTGCAACAGGGCTGATGTTGAAACTGCAGAGAATACCCTTATGTCGTAGATTTGCCCCTTGTACGAAGCGATTCGCTTCCACATTTATCATACGGACAGCTAAGGAGCGGAACTCCCTGCCGAGGTCTGTTTTCCCGACCCACTATAACTTGGACCATCTTTAAGGCAGAGTGAACAGGCCTTCTTCTAGGCAAACGCGTGTCATCATAGACCTTCATCGTCACTTTCCATCAGGTGCGATTGTGGTCAAGCGTTGGCCTATAGTCTAATAATAATAAAAAAAAGAGAAGTTGATATTCAACCTAATGTGTTTGACAGTAAGATGAGAGTCGATTAAAGAAATTTGATAGTTTTGTATACTTTGATGTGTGGCTGTATGTACAAAAGTACCAACAACGTACAAGCAGAGTATCCTGGCAACACTGTTTGGCAAAGTTTCGTACACGCGATCATTTACGGGTTATTTGAGCAAACAATCAGGTTAAAATGTCCAAAAAGCAGATACAATACTTTCGTACTGACTTTTAACTAAAGTTAGGGAAGCAAACAATAACTTAAAAATATAATACACTTTATGATATAATTCATATAGTAGGTACAGTCAGCCACACATCAGTTACCACAACCTGTCAAATTTCCTCAATTGATATTCAACCTACTGCGTATGATATAAAGGTGAGAATTGAATGAGGATATTTGACAGTTTTGTATTCTGTGATGTGTGGCTATAAGTACAAATAGTTCATATTAAATATGAAATTTTCATCTAATAATGGTATAAACTTTGCGTTCATAAAACTCTCTCTAATTTTTAGCCCACTCTCTCTCTATTTCAGGAACCATAAATATGCAAACTTAAGCAATAGATGGCGTTGGAAGTCGTTTACGTCGCGCAAAAAAGGTACCGGATTTCTCATATTGAGTCCCAAATCAATGTGGTGTGGATCACTACTTTGTACATATATTAATACAAAATGTATTTCTAAAAAAACTACCCGTAGACACGGTACAATAATCGTTACAGCAAATATAATGTACATATACACTCCGACACATTGTATATTTTATAGATAATACGCGGAAAATGGCCAGAACCATCGTAAAACTATCCGAAGAACATAATATACTATCGTTTATTGTAGCAGTAAACATATATTTTGATCGCTTGTTGTTCTGAGGTAAGCGCAGAAATAACCTACAAAGAATTTTCCGATAAACAGTGATACACTCTTTATTTTCTTAACGTACTGGGTACTGTGTTCTTGAAGGTAAATTTAGGACCTAATATTAGGAAATTTCCAAAACGTAAACGTTGGAATCAATTACGAACTGGATTTTCTTTCAAACAAACAGAATGGTACATTTCTAACTCATCCTTTATCGTTTTTAGCTCATTAACACAGTTCCAATGCATCCAGAAACACAAAAAGCGTGACGTCATCAAGCCCCATTGCAGACGCGGTGTTCCGACCAGAAGTTGTTTGTGACGTTACAAAATGAGTCTCTTAATGCAGCGCTATAACAATTTCAAAGAGGAGTAGGTAATTGCGCCTCCCTCTGGGGAGGGACACACAGTCCACTCGATTGGCGAAGGAAAAAACATATTATACATTGACCTGACTTCCTAGAACAGGGTAAGTACCCTGTTCTACGAAGGCAGGCTAAGTACCTGCCATGTTCGCACACACACACAATGACACAAACACACCTGTAAACCACAATTATTTTTATACTTTATAGCGGCCGCCCGCGACTTCCTACGCGTGGAGTTAATTATTGACACTTACCGTCATATTTTGGACAATCTACACAATATATTTTTATAAATTGTACCCTATGTGTTATTCTGATGTATAAGCTATATTGTGGTAATCATCATCATCATCATCAGCCTGTTGCAGTCCACTGCTGGACATAGGCCTTTCCAAATGCTCGCCACTTAGATCGATCTTCGGCTACTCGCATCCAGCTCCAGCCAGCCCTCTTGCGCAGATCATCACTCCATCTGTCCTGAGGTCGTCCTACACTACGTTTACCGAGACGCGGATATTGTGGTAAAGTTTCATTCAAATCCATTCAGTAGTTTTTACGTGAAAGAGTAACAAACATCCATACATCCATACTTACAAACTTTCGCCTTTATAATAGTAATAGGATTTTAACTATTTTATTTGTCTATGCATGCACAGCAGAAATGCTAGAATTCACTTAATGTATGTTTAAGTAAGATCTATGGAACTCTGTTTTTATTTGGAAATTGGTATCCCATCAAAAACATAAATGTGAATTGTGCTAGCCAAGGTAAAAAGAGTGTTGTTTATCGAGTTCAGATCCGTTCAGTAGTTTTGGCGTGAAAGATTAACAGACAGACAGATAAAGTTCCTTTCGCATTTACAATTAATTAGTTAGGATTCATTCAAAAAATATAAAACTATTTGGTCCAATATCCAGAAACAAAGTGCACTTATGTACGAAGCTTATTAGTTATCTCGTTTTATTAGTTATCTCGTTTGCTAGTCTACACAGCAGTATTTTCAGGCAAGTGCGTTCCCTGAATTATGTATCAAAGCTTGATCGAAAAGCCTTTTATCTCAGGGCATTGTTCACCCGTTCAACGCAGACGCCTTATTGTAATGAAGTAGAGGTTATCACCCATACACAAGCCAAGATAGACACACTACAGTGTAACCAATGTGTAAGGCGGGTAGCACACTGCCAGAGTCGAGGCGGAGTCGAGGCACAGTCGAGGCGGTGGTGTGATATAAGAGTCGAGGCGGAGGTGCAGCGCATCGTTTACAACCCATTCATATGGAAATGGATGAAATGGATGAAAAAAAATGGCGGCGGGGGTCGGGCGGCGGCGTGCCGTGCGCCCGCGCCGCGTCGCCGAACTCGACTCTGCACCTCCGCCGCCTCGACTGCGCCTCGACTGCGCCGCGACTCTGGCAGTATGCGTTGACATATTTGATTGTACAGAAAAGTCAGAGGCGGTGCGCCTCTTGAACGCTTCCGCCTCGACTCTTGAGTGTGTGTGCGACACGCCTAACGACTAACTATAATGAAGTATAGGTTGTTAGCAACGCCGAGACACCATCACAGTGTTAAGACTAAGAATTATTTATTTATTTATTTTAAACTTAATTGCACTAAAAGATTAATACAATAGGCGAACTTAATGCCAAGAGGCATTCTCTACCAGTCAACCTTTGAATCCATACTAATATTATAAATGGGAAAGTGTGTTTGTCTGTCTGTATGTTTGTCTTTCTTTCACGGAAAAACGGAGCGACGAATTGTAGTGTTTTTTTAAGTGGATATAGTTGAAGGGGTAGAGAGTGTCATAGGCCTCTTTTTGCCCCTTTCTAACCCCCTTATTTTAAAGAAGTGGGGGGCGTGAGCGATGCCGCGAGCAGAAGCTAGTAGTCTTATAAATAGACTAGTGGCCCGCCCTCACTTCGCTTCGGGACCGTAATTCAGAAATGAACTAATAGATGGCGCTGTGCTCACTGCTCAATTACATCACGCAAGCGTTTCGTGTTTTCGGTTTACCTATAAGCCTTGTCGTTGTCTATAGAAATTATCTCTTTATAAATAGTATAGATAGGTGTACATAAAAATTCGGTAAACATTATTTCGACTCCCCTGTTGGCGACCTACATCTTTTTGGCCAGTGTTCTTTATGAAACCTACCACCCTTTATAAGAACTGTCTTCAACAGTCCACCTTCAGTTGTTGTAACCCTCCCGTGGCTGTAGCACTGTGTAACATAATTATGCGAGCTTTTCCAATATAAGTGTTATTGTGGTGTGCTTGATACCCTTTATAAATCCTCCTCCTCATCATCATCATCATCGTCCATCCTCATCACCCGTTTTCTTACAAAATATCCAGTCATGTGACCGACTTCGTGTAAAAAGTTATAATTTTTTTATGCGAATTTCCAAGTCATACACATGTTGTTCAGGATGATTAGGTAGTACAAGATGTAGTTAAAAGGATTTAATTATTCACTGATACACTCTGTAGGTAAACGCAGTGATTACACTTTCTTCCATTTATTACAAGGAATATAAACGTACTGTTAATGATTCAATAAGGCAGCCTGAATGCTTTTTTTAATCCCCAAATGGCCCTTAAACAGTCAATAACCATCGAAACTCCCATAAACCAATGCGCATTCGACCCAAACAAAAAATGGTTTCAAATGGGACAGATTACAGTGCCGAAGCGATGAAAACACTCAAAGATTCGTACCATAACAATGGATAAAGGCCACTCGACTGGAGGAAGGCGGCAACATCAAAAAACAATCGGACCAATCAGGAGGCCGGAAGCTTCCGGGGCTGGTTTCCCGTTGCTGTCATCGTGTTTTACCGTGAAAGATAATGGTTTTGAAATAAAATTTGTAGATGATATTTAACCACTGTAGAATCAATTAATTATGTCTATCTAGTTTTTCGTTCTGTTTGCGTGGTAGCTAGAATGGATGTTTTTTTATGTGATAGGTAGCAGACGAGCAGGCGGATCACCTGATGGTAAGCAATTGCCGTCGCCCATGGACTCCTGCAACACCAATGGAGTCACAAGTGCGCTGCGAACCTTTTATCCCCTTCCTCCCGGGTGGGCCTCCGGTACCCTCACTCACTCGGCGAAACACAGCACAGGTGCAGCTTCTCGCCGGTTTTCTGTGAGGCAGTGGTTCCGGTCGAGCCGGCCCATTCATGCCGAAGCGTGATTCTCCCTCAATTAAATGATGATTTCTAGCCGTTTTAGTGTTTATATCAAACACTCCTAAATCTTACACTGCCATTTTCTTCTTCTTGACAAAAACAAATAATCGTTTTTTTCCATATGTCATTTTAATTGCTTTAACGTTTAAACCAAGGGTCAGCGACTTGGCTTACAACCAGGTGAGCATCTTGCTTGTTTGTCACCGATGTAAAAAAAAACACTGACGATGCTTGTTCACTCCACACTGCCCCTTTGTAAAAGAAAGATAAAAACAGTAGTATACAGTAGTGCCAAATGGTCGCATGTTCATATTTCTAAATGTATCACAGTATCGCAAAATTTGATATGCATCAAACATAAATAAAATTACGCCCATTCAACAGATTATTGCAAGTAAACAATCAACGGGAACTTGATTACATTACATTTGTTCCTTATCTCTAGATCTAGAACTAACAATAGTTGAGAAATGCCAAAGCACCGCCAGGGGTTGAATTAGTGTTGCCCAATAATCAAAAATTGTATCGATAAATCTCGCTTACAACAAAACTGTCCCGTGACGAACGAGAATTGACCTGGCCGGTTCCAAACAAAACACCTATACACCATCTATGTGGGAAAGGGACGGGAATAAACATTAGGTTCCATTGTAGGCCCTTAAGATCCATACCATTAAAGCTATTTTTTTTATGCTGGAGGCGGCAAACGAGCAAAGCGGGTGATGATATGATGATAACTCCCTTCTTTTAAGTCTTTATCTTCAACATTTAATGAGTATGTCCCCCTTATCGATAATTCGGCTATGGCCAGTCTCAACGATGGGCCATTGACTCTTGCGACTCATAAACTCTTCAAACTTTACAAAGAAAGCGTTACACCGTTCGGAAGTATCAATAGTAATGTCACACTGCACGGTAAAGGAATTTATCATAGAAATAAACCCATCGCTATTATGATAAGATTAGCCTTGATCACCTCGCTTGCCTAATGCGGATTGGTCATCGCAAACCCGAGATAAGTTCGAAAAACCGAAACATACCAGTTGGTCGACCCGGAATCTAACCTATTTACCCGGACCACGGTCCGATACTTAAAACAGTACACCAACAGGGCGTTACAGTTTCATCACCCCAAAATCAGTTTCCTATCGATGTACTATCCCTTCACTATCGACGTTCGTTCCTTCAACAACACTAGGTCGAATGCGATGGCCGAAACGATAAGCCCGTCAGGGGTTGAAATGAGCAAGGGAGAATAAGTCATTAATAGAAAATAACATGATATCTATTGCGGGGATCTGAAACACGATCACTGCCGATAAGGGGTGAACAGGAAAATAGCATTTCAACCCCCCAATAGTTAAATTTTGGAGCGCACACTTTCGATTTTGTGCGACATGAAAATAGTTTCAAAAATAATTTAAATGCAAAAATATAATAAGCAGAGAGATAACAGAATTTCAGGCTAAGCATAGATTATTAACATTTAATTTATAGAAAAAATATTTTTCAATGCCCTATCGCCAAAATCGATCCTACATCAAAAATATTTTTTGGACATGTTAAAATCTCAACGTTGCTTTCGAAAGTAGCTTTAATTGACTCTTGAAATGCGTTTGTTGATCTACTGCTTCACTGTTACTCTCGTTTACTTTCCTTTATCTCTCGCACGTCGAACCACGACCAAATCTGTGTGTATGCGATTCACGAGCGCAGGCAGCTGTATCGTCAACCACATGGTGTGATGCTGCTTAAAACATCTTGAACATATGAAAAGGCCTATTATGAAAACACGATGCAGGCATCCAGCGTTTTCTGGTAATTTTAATTCTACTGGTGTCGCAGGTGTCTACGGGCGGCTGCAATTCGCTTACCTATTAGGTGATCCGACTGCTCGTCTGCCACCTCAACAAAAAATTGAAATAACTGCCATCGGACCTTTGCTACTCTTGGATCATCAGTGGATTAAATTTAACAATGTCTTACTAAGTTTAAATCGCAAGTGTGCGCCGATCGTCTATTATTGTCTTAGCTGAACAGCTCAAGGGCATTAATTAATAAACACAAGGAATATAAGTAATTACATGTATTAAATATTAATTATAATCTTTATAAGGGCGCGCTAATGGATTAGGACTAGATTGGAATAATAATAATAGAATTTGCTTTTGCTTCTCATTATTATTGTAACGTAACCCCTGCAATCGTAAATAGAGCTTATCTCTAAGGGTTAAGGTGTACATTACGTTGCAATACGTCGCATACCTACGCCAATCGCCTGAGGAAATACCCGAAGTGGTAATGGAAGGTTCGAGAAAAGTCTAGCATGGTGTAGAAATCTCCAGAATTCCTAGTCGCAACATACCCGCGAATATTTTAGAAATACAGCTTCTAAAATGTTCCAGAAGCGAGACTGTTGAAAGTTGCATCTCTATACTCTGATTCATAATCATGTGGAGTAAACTGGTACATGTTCATGTGTCATCCCCTTTTGATAAGGTCATCCCCATACATTATTATCACTCAATTTGACAGAAGCAAAATGTCAAAATGTATAGAAACTTGACATTTGCATCTATCAGTTAACTCCACATGATTAAAAACCACAGTATAGATTATTCCCAAGGGCTCGTGCCAGATTAAGTCTCTGGTATCCTCACTCACTCCATAAACTAATATTTACGACGATTTCTCGGTAGCACTCTGGTCAAGTCGGCCGATTGATTCAGAAGCTTGGCTCTCTTACATAACTACTGTGGTCTCTATTTTACTTACCATTGCCATTACCAACATGACACAGGTCCCTCCACCAGCCCATGGTCCTCCCTACCGTCTCGGCATACGGACCGAATCTTGGGAGACGCTCACCAGGTACTTGCTAAGGGCTCTTTCCCCGGTGCCATTACCAACAGCTAATAAATAAAAAAGGCGCCACTGCTCCATTCAAAATCAGCATTGCCATTTGCCAATAAAAAAAACATTCCAACATTCCTTCAGCCCTACAATTAGCAAACCAACGTGTCATTGAATGCGACAATTTGCCAGCAGTTAAATACGAATTGGAGGCCTATCTAATTTGCCAGGCCGCCCACTCTAACCTGGCCCCTGTTCCAGAAGTTGCCCCCACAAAATGACCCGTGAATTTCGAAGTTAGGGACACGAGGGGGGTCAAGGGAGATTGGTCAGTGATCAATCAATCAGATCACGTGTCAACTGAGAATTTGGCTTTAATTGGGTAACGTTTGCAAAGTTTTATTGGATGAGTTTGCATGACTAAGGTTTTTAATGTTTGTTCAATGTTTTTGTGAGGAAATTTAGGTTTTTAGGTTACGTAGTTCATTTATGGCAAGACATATCATCCTGTGACTTGCTTAACGACTATAAGTTATTAAGAATGTCATCATGCTCAACATATCATTGACTCATCGCACTAAAGAGATTTGGGGCAATACTAGAAATAAAAGAAGATATAAAGTATTCCTATATGCATAAAGCATCGGGGTAAGGTTTGGTTAAGACATAAGGCAGAGTCCTCTCACTGCACTTCGGAATGGCCGCATTTCACCAGCAATATAAAAATGAGGTAACTATCGGTAAATACATACATAGTATTTCTGAATCCTTAAGGCAGTAGGTTAAGGACCTGTTACGATATTTCTGAATCCTTAGAACGACGGGTAAGGTAATTGCTCTTTAGAATAAGACACTATTCGATCAATCTTAATCCGAGGTTAAATCATTGATTTACCATCGGATAAAGATTGCTTGAGTCGCACCTAAATCAGATAGTTAAAAAAGCAGTTTGTCTGAGATATTTTTTTTTAATATTTTGTCAAAATATCTCTGAAATAATTTAACCTCAGTGGTAAAATCGAGTCTACATGGTACAAAAAGTCTAAACAACCACGCACCGCATCTTCTTAGAATGTAAGACAGTTTTTCCGACTACCACTTCCCGACAGAAAGACCATTTCCGAATATTGTTCCGAAGTCCCATCGGTCTCCTTGTATTACCAGGAATTCCCAACGGTTCCCCGAGCTCGGAGTTAGTCGCCGATATATTTTAACTGTTATCGAGTTGCTAACGAGTTGATAATACGACAAAATTGGTTTTTTGATCGACGGTTTTTGTAAGTGGTCTGTGTTTTTTATTCACGGTATGTTTTTAGATCAACTGCAGATATTGGCGGATTAAATCAATAATTATATTTGACGAAATTGATCCTACTGACACTACCTCACGCTTCTGCCTAGTGGTTGTGAATTCATTAAGTGATGATGAGTCACTTGCTGCTTTTATCTGGTCAGTCCACCTCATAGGCGATCTTCCTCGTGGCCTGGTTCGCTCAACCTTTCCTTGGACAGCAGTCGCTCAATAGCCACCTGTCTCAGGCGGCATACGTGACCAAAAAAGGTGAGGATACGAGACTGAACCAAAGATCACAAACGCTGCCAAACAAGAGTCAACAAGAGCAAACAAGAGTCTAGATACACGTGTGTCCAGTCTCTTGTGTCGAGTTGGTGAAGAACCAATCGATTGTTGGTTCTCATTGAACAACAAAGAAACAAGCCTACAATATGATTAGGTTAGGTATAACGAAGTGACGAGGTAAATAAAGTTAGTGAGTTCGTTTAGGGCAACTAAAGTCAAGACTCACTTGTGTCCAGTCTCTTGTGTCGAGTTGGTGAAGAACCAATCGATTGTTGGTTCTCATTGAACAACAAAGAAACAAGCTTACAATATGATTAGGTATAACGAAGTGACGAGGTTAACTAAGTTAGCAAGTTCGCTTAGGGCCAACTAGAGTCTAGACTCACTTGTGTCCAGTCTCTTGTGTCGAGTTTTTTTTTTAGGATAGGGGGCAGACGACCAGTTGGTGAAGAACCAATCGATTGTTGGTTCTCATTGAACAACAAAGAAACAAGCTTACAATATGATTAGGTATAACGAAGTGACGAGGTAAACAAAGTTAGCGAGTTCGCTTAGGGCCCGCCGGAGGGACAAGCGAAATAAAAAGTAATGTTTAAAATTAAGACGTATTATCTTCGAAGTACCCTCTTACTTCTTTCCCGATTTTTGGGGTTCTGTTGCTCCGAAACGAAATTCGCAAATAACGTCTTCGTTAGTCGAAGTAAAATTTGTTTATTGTATACTATACTGTACTATTCTGTACTGAACGAGTGTAGGTATGGTTATGAGTAGCCTTTCTACAATTACGTCAGCAGATTTTTTTGGAATATTTACCCCTAGTACCTACTTAATAATATAGCCTTAAAATTATATATAACGCCGGAAATTGTATAATTGTGATCTCGGGGTCCCGGGTTCAATTCCCGGTCGAGCAAAAGTATGTTCGAAAAATTCGAAACCTCGGGTTTGTAATAGACTTGGGATTAAATGTTATTTTTGTTTAACATGTGAATAGTTAATGCTAATTAAAAATAACCGGCTATCTTAACTGTTATTTGTTATAACTTTAGTATGCAGTACGGCAGTGCTCCCGCCAAGTCGAGCAAAAAAACAAGTCGAGCAAAAAAAAAAAAAAAAAAAAAAAGGGACAAAATTAAGAAACTTTGACCCGTTACCGTTTGCCGAATGCCAACCTTCCTTCCTTTTCCTATCTTCCTGTATCACCCCCCCCCTCACCCCCCCCTCGCCCCCCCCCCCTCACCCCCTCACAATCACTAAATTTAACACACCACTAGACGAATTAACATAACTTATTTTCAGTTAATTTTTCTCTCGGACAATAATGAACCATATTTTGTTTCTAATAGACGTCATTTTCTGTCACTCCGTAAACACAGTTTTTAACAGTTTTAACACTACCGCCATTGGTGCCATCTATCTGAGTTTCGTCGCATCGTCGCATTCTCGGCGCCAATATAGCAAAAAATAAATACGCGCTTATTGGTACATGATTCCGCACGAATCCACTAGGTGATGCTGTAGTGCAAGAAGCTACATAAAGAATTACGAAAAGTGAAATTTAGCTTTTTACGGGAATTTTTCTTAACATTGTTAATGGGTATTTTTTTTTATCGTGTTAATTTAATGGTTATAACTATTAACGCCCACTACTAGTTTGTAATCACTATATTTTTTTTTATGTGATAGGTAGCAGACGAGCAGGCGGATCACCTGATGGTAAGCAATTGCTGCCGCCCATGGACATATGCAACACCAGTGGAGTCACAAGTGCGCTGCTAACCTTTTATCCCCTTCCCCCCCCGATGGGCCTCCGGTACCCTCACTCACTCGGCGAAACACAGCACAGGAGCTGCTTCACGCCGATTTTCTGTGAGGCAGTGGTATCACTCCGGTCGAGCCGGCCCATTCATGCCGAAGCATGGCTCTCCCACAATTACACTAATCCGCATTAGGGGCTATCCATTACTCACGTGATGTTTTGTTTGCAATTCTAAGCCTAAACCCTGCAGTGCAAAGGCCATCGTCCCATCGTCACTATTATGGGATTAGGCTAAATCAGTGTTTAACTTTACTATACATTAAATACAGGGTGTATCTGTGAACATTACATCCCTTTAACTACGTGTTCTACCAACCATTCTGAACAACATTTGTTCTTTTCAAAATTCGCATAAAAAAATTTCATCTTTCTATACAAAGTCGGCCACGTGACTTGGTCATTTTGTTAGGGGGGTCGAAATTTTTTCGAAGAATTTAGAAAAGTTGTTGAACAAATGTTGCTCAGAATGGTTGATAGAACACGTGGTTAAAGGGATGTAAATGTTTACAGATACACCCTGTATATAGACAATATTTTTGTTAATTTTTGTGTATACTCGTATGTAAAGAGCCCTCTGTCTACAATCAGATCACGCCTACCCCACATCTTTCCTCGAAGTTCCAAGTCCGAGTAACCCCCGCGTGTGGGGTGACAAGTCTAATTTAAAGTTCCCCGGGCCTATGAGACCGGCGCTGAACGATTACAAGTTTCAAGTGTTATTTTTAATGAGTTTTCGCGGCCTCAAAATTATTAATGCATAGGATTGTGGGTAAGTAGGTATTGTCAAGTCAAAAATCTTATTGAGTTTGAGAGTGAAAGGGAGACTTGTTTAAAAGTTGTTTATTCATTTTGAATTTGTTTGTTGTTCTATTTTATCATGGAAATGGGAATTAATTTTTAAGCACATAATTATGTACAGCCACACATCAGGTTACCACCAAAGATTTAAATCATAGATATGCCCTGACACCTAAAAACGAGGCAATATTTTGATGACATGACGTGTGCGTGTCATCGAAAGTCACTATCTATGAGGATAAAATACGGTCAGCAAAATTTTCATACTGGGAACTAAAAATAAACAATTCCTAAATTTAAAAGCAATTTTATTTATGGGACATTTTATTTCTAAATGTTACATTACATTTATCTATTTATTCAAATAAATTACTCTAATCACAGAGCGAATATCGGGTTTGATCACCAAACCGCATTAAGTGTGGTGATTATGCATAATCCCATCATAGTAGCTATGACTTGATTTCTATGATAAAGGCCTTTGCCCTACTATTCCATAGAAAAAATATGAGTAATATTTACTATAATTTAATAATTAATTAATAAATTAACACAACCCCGGATTTAATGTCCTGACTCCGTACTAAGTAGCTTAAGCTAAGCTAAGCACTTGTGTTATAGAATAAGACAACAGAAGAAACACAAATATAATACTTGTAACTTTACGACCTAGAAGACCTAGGAGAATCAAACATAAATCATTTTCTTTGAAATGAGAAGAGCAAATTCGACTAAATTGTCCAGGTAACCAGTATTCATCCCTTCGATCCCGCTGGATAACTTTGATCAATTTTTCTTTTAAACGCGGATCTTGCGGTAATCTAAAAACAATAAACGTTCACTTAAAAATAATACGTAATTATTATTTGCATGTTCATTGATTTCTAGTCGAAATAACATTACTATTTTATATCTGACCGCTATTAAAACAATGCCTATCGAAACTGCTGACGCTACCGTACTTTTCCCAACCATTAACAAATGAGCTGTTATCAACTGAGTTCTGAGTACTACAGCGGGTCTAATTATATTGGCCACCGAGATAATGATGTTGTCTCTTTTTGTCTCACAGT
This sequence comes from Cnaphalocrocis medinalis, assembly GCA_014851415.1. Lineage (NCBI taxonomy): Eukaryota > Metazoa > Arthropoda > Insecta > Lepidoptera > Crambidae > Cnaphalocrocis > Cnaphalocrocis medinalis. The sequence continues at coordinate 6,271,303 of CM026299.1, read as the reverse complement.
TATTGCCAATACTACTCTCTCTGTCACGCGCAGGCCGATCAGACTTTGATGTTTTGTCAACAAAATAAAATAAATTAAATTATTGATGAAATATAAATACTTACGAGAGAAATGTTACACCATTCGCTTTATTTGAATTTGTAGTATTTTTCTTGTACAATAAATAGGCACATGAAGGCATTTTGAGTGCTTTTTCCTGTCAAAAATCCAGGCAGCTGTATCGTACATCTGTCACCGAGTGCAAACGCCAACTAATCCGCGCTAATCCCAGTTGAGCAAAACTAGGTTATTTGAGGTGCGACTCAAATCGGCGCGGTCAAAGTATGGCGAGGGCATATCTATGATTTAAATCTTTGGTTACCACAACCTGTCAAATTTCGTCAATTGACATTCAACTTAATGTGTATGACAGTAAGATTCAATTGAGGAACCTCTCTCGGTTTTGGAGGCCGCTTATGCTTATATCATGGTTCAGGATTTGAGAAGTCGGCGGCGGCGGCAATTGCTTACCATCAGGGTGATCCGCCTGCTCGTCTGCTACCTATCACTAAAAAAAAAGTCTGGTTTATTACAATGAAGCGACTGCCGTCTGTCCTTCGCAACCCTTAAACTTGGGAATCAGACCAACTGAACTATGGTGACACGTTTCAGAAACTATTCTTTAATCACTTGACATTGGCAAAATTACATGTGTCCTGAACACAATACAGGCCAATAAAAAAAATAAAGATTACCTCACGATGTTAGGTAGAAATACGCACATAGATTTTACAAACCTAGAGTTGTTAACTCGGATTTGAACTCTAAGCTCCTGCATTGGTAGCGCATATTATCTACTAAGCTACCATCGTAATTTAAACTGTGGGAGAGCCACGCTTTGGCATGAATGGGCCGGCTCGACCGGAGTGATACCACTGCCTCACAGAAAACCGGCGTGGAGCAGCCCCTGTGCTGTGTTTCGCCGAGTGAGTGAGGGTACCGGAGGCCCACCCGGGGAGGAGAAGGGGATTAAAGGTTGGCAGCGCACGTGTAACTCCACTGGTGTTCCAAGTGTCCATGGGCGGCGGCCATTGCTTACCATCAGGTGATCCGCCTGCTCGTTTGCTACCTATCACATAAAAAAAAATCGTTCTGATAGTACTATAAAAGCTATATTATACGATTCGCACTTTAAATCCCTAATATCAATACCAGGAGATATTCTAAGCCATTCAATAAATTCACAATCCCTGCTTAAACAAATACAAGTGTAGATGCAGAAATACTCCGACCAAATTGGATTTCCAAAATTAATCTCGCTATATGTTATTCGAAATCTATTTCAATAAACATGAGCTAGCTTTAAACTCCCTATAGTGAATTAAACACTCAATTGAATTGATTCTATAACAATGCTTTAGATGCGCAGATGTTAAAGATTCAACAACTTAATAATATTAGCAACCATATTATCAATAGGTTAAAGTTTATTTAGCAATTTGAATTGTATGATTTAGTTTTAATCCGACCAAATGGCGGGTGAAATACAATGGTGGAATAAAAATATAATGCAGAATTGATAGGGTTAACTGTCAAAAGAATAGGTATACCCAGTTGGTCTAGTGGTTTAACTAACGGGTGGAGCAAAAAGTATGTTTCGAATTTTTCGAACATAGCTCGGGTTTGAGATCACGAATCCGCATTAGGCAAGCGTGGTGATTAAGCCCAATCCTATCATAGTAACGATGACTTGAATTCTATGATGGAGGCCTTTGCCTTTGACAGTAAAGAGGCTGAAACATTAGTTTAAAAAAAATTATAAATGCTCTTACCGATTTGACGGTTGCGGTCGATTTGTTAATTGGAAAATATAAATACGTTATGAAAGCATCCTTTAAAAGGCAATTACAACAAAATATTCCATTATAAAAACTCAGTTTTGCCAAATTTCACAATTTTTTGTTAAAATATTTCATACGAAAAGTAAATGGAAAATACAGCAACGGAAACAATATCCAATTTCATCTCTTGTAAAAACTGAATCATTTTCAGCCAACTTTGATTTTTACATAAAACTTATTAAAAAAAGAGCTTTTTTGATGGAAATAATAAATAGCCTTTGGACAATTTAATGGAATTTCAAATAATAACAAGAGAGAAGCCACGTATTTTGATCGTAATGCAATGTAAAGTGGACTCATATTTCGGCACTTAGACTCCTTCTTAGAACATTGTACGTGTAAGAGTCCTGGCTATTCTGATCGTAAGAGATACGCTTCGGCATGAAGGGCTCGATCGGAGTAATACCACGGCCTCACAGAAAACCAGCGTGAAGCAGCGCCTGCACTGTGATGTGAAGGCACCAGAGGTCTGACAGAAAGGAGAAGGGTTTTTAAAAGGTTGGCTTAAAATGTGACTCCACTGGTGATGCGTATGTCTATGGGCAGCGGCAATCACTTAACATCCGGTGATGTGTGTGGTATCTTCTCTTATCTCGATGTGTGAATCCCAGTGACAACGAAGCGACTGTTGTCTGACTTACGCAACCCTTGACAAGGAATCCATTCCTCCAGTCAGAACCTCAACCTCAGAAAGTCAACCCACCTCCTGAATCAAGCTCTATACTTTTTAAAAATTATCAGAAACGCCTCACGATATTTTCCCTCAACGCCGAGCTAAGGGTATTTGACAATTTTTTTTTATGTGTTTAATCAAAAGACCTCTCAATTTAAGAAACATTATTGTAAGAATTACTCGATTCTGATTTGAATTAACTGAGATATCATAACTTTAAGAGCACATATTTTGGGTAAGCCCAAAAACGCTCTATACAAAATGACTACAGGCAAGTGACGTCACATGCTCGTATCCTGTATGCGCGACTAGTAAATTTTGTTTGGTAGCTATATCAAATGTTTCGTTTTAGTAAATGGTTTTATAATAAAAGTTGGTGGAAAATGTACGGGTAGTTCAATGATATAATTATTTTTTTAAATTGTAATACTTTAAAAATGGACTTGCCCATGAAACTTTGAATGCTCATAAAACCAGTTAGACGTTATATTTTTAACTGAAAATTTTGGCCATTGGTTCTTATTTACCAGTATTTTGGAAAAGTATAAATATTTTTTACTAAATCGAGATTAGTCAAATACCCTATTCTGTAACTTGATAAAATAATTTCACGTGGTGTGTGTAGGAGAAAGATGTTTAAATTCCATAAAAAGACCGTTACTTTTGACAACGAGCCTTATCTCGAGATCGTGCGACATTTCTCACCCGCATCCGACCCTGATTCACAGTCGATAGAAGAGCAGTATGACGACTTACATCTAAAATCATGTTTTTGTGTAAAAAATGCTGCCAGGAAAGCACCAAATGACGCGATTGTACCCGAAAGCAAAATGATAAGTATTCTAATATTGTACGTACACAAGAAACATGACTGAATTTTAGAAATTTTAGAAATCCTATCATTAATACACCTGTATTATGTTTGACAAAGTTTTTGTTTCTTTAAAGAGATAAAAGATACTCAATAATTCAATTATCTTCATTTTATCTAGTTAAAAAAAAATTATTATTAAAAAAACAAAATACCCGACTGCACACTAAAAAAAGAGTAAAACAAGCCCCACAATAATATTGATCAATCATGTTGATGGAAAGCATCGCAGGCGGGGACCAACAGAGGCTTATTTATAGTCATTTCGGTTGTGCACCATTTAGCAGAATTTTCGTTGGTGGCGGTCAAGGTGGTCCCCGCCTGCGATGCTTTCCATCAACAAGCATTTGATTGATCAATATTATTGTGGGGCTTGTTTTACTCTTTTTTTAGTGTGCAGTCGGGTATTTTGTTTTTTTAATAATATTTTTTTTATTTATAACTTTTTAGCTGTTTTTCTTTATCCCGTGGGACTTTTAGGATAAAATGTATCCTATGACACTCCCGTAATCAAGACAAATCTAACGATACCTCATACATCAAAATCCATCAAGCCGTTTAGGCTACAGGAGGTCACAAAGGAAAAGACATACATACATACTTACATACACTCGAAAAACATTACCCTCCTTCTTTGGCAGTCGGGTAAAAATGATCTAGTGGAATATATTGTACTTTTTGGGTGTGACATTCACAGGTCTTCATGGCTTGCAAGTTAGCACAATAACAATACTGTGTTTGCCCGAAGCGCGAAAGGTCTCGGGTTCGATTCCTGGTCAAGTCAATATATTCCTATATTGACTTGACCGGGAATCGAACCCGAGACCTTTCGCTAACACTACATTTTCTAAGTTTTCTTGGGTCTGAGTATTTTGGGTGGACGCCCCCAGTTAATTATCGTTATAATGGTACTCATAGTACAGGGGTTTCCCTAGTTTGAGACCAGGTTGATAGGTGTGATTGTCTGGCGCATTTTTTTAAATATAATTTTCAAAATATATTGTTGCGCAATATAGTGATTTTTATTTTATTTTTATTTATCCAGGAATATTATGAGCATACCTAAGCTAAATATTAAAATATGAAATGCTTCACGTCAATTCGTTTTACTGTGCCTACACGTTCAATGGTCGCATGTGTCAGGAATTAGAATAAGATCTTCGAGCAGCTATCGAGATAATGCTCACTGCGGTGTTAAAATTGTCGAGATTTACGTTTCTGGACTATATGAGTTATTTTAAACGTTATAAGTGTGATAAAGTTACTGTTACCCAACAATATCTGAATCTACATACTGTTTATTTATTAAGATAATATTACGATTTAAGAAAAACAAATTTTAGCTTATAGGCAAACCGAAAAGTCAAAGCATTTGCGCGATGCAACTGACATCTAGTGGTAATAATTTGAAGCTAAAAAAGTTTCGAATAGAAGTGAAGGCGGACGATTACATAGACGATACAATTGTTGTGATAATAATTCTGGACGGATAAGTATGGTTTTAGCTGGCCTAACTCCTTTTTTATGTTATAGATAACAGATAGACAGATCTAATGCTAAGCGATACCGCCCGTGAGTGGAGTCACAAGTGCGCTACCAACCTTTGAATTCCCATTCCCCCAGAGCCTTGGGCATCTGGTGCAATTGAATATAACATGGTGCAATCGAATAAATAAATAAATCTTCACTCAGCAAAAAAAGACTCTGACGTTGTGGATGTAGACGAGCAGCGGTAATCGCTTACCATCAGGTGATCCATCTGTTCGTTTGCCCCCTATATCAGAAAAAAGGAAAACACAGCGAAGGCACAAATTCAGTCACTTCATTCAAATCTCTATTTAAAAAAAACTGTAAAAGTCAGACGGCAGTCGCATAATTACCAGACTTCCCGAATCCTGAATCATGGTCTAAGCCTACTCCAACTCTAAAGTGACAGCATCAGACGCAATGACGAAACCCATCACATAACGGGAGCAACTCAAAATAAATAAAATAAGATAACTTACTTGCAGGCGATATACTTTGATAATGTCACTTTCATAGAAAAACACCCTTACCTGAAAAGAAATAAAATATTTTAATGACTAGGTATTATATGAAGCTGAAATATTAACTGGACCCTATTTCTCTCTCTACTATTCCCTCTCTGTTCAACAAAGACATGCGAGTATTATGTACCTACTTATAGCACAAAATAATTACACACAGAAAGTAGACTGCCCACTAAGAGCTAAAAACGTGTCATGTACCTACTCACGCATGCGCACTAACGGGGAAATACGCCTTTTCGACCACATTAATCCTAGCCTAATTATGACATAAGATTGTCGAACTACCGAGGTCTGTGGTAGAGGCCGCGCGCTTATGTACTCATGCCGGGCAACAACCCTAGCATAATATGCTACAAATTATGTCAACAAACTCTTCTAAATTCGAAATCAGGCTGAGTCAACCTTTTGTGTGTAATTATTTTGTGCTTATAGGGAGCTTGTGCGGGAGACCCACGATATAGTATCTGCCTAGCTCGTAGATCAACGAACTCTTCGGTATCAATAGCACTTAGAATCGACCGACATACTTCGTGCTCTTATCCAGGACTGTCTTAGATGATGACGCTACTCAGAACTCATCCAAAAGTGGTGAAACGAGGCCTAAAATTGCTTTAACCCTTTCCTCAATCACCAGCTTCCGATATTAGTGAGGAGACTAAAATCACTCGAGTTACATGGAAATTGATGAGGCTCAAAAACTTGACCTTCTTTGAAGTACATGTTCCTTCTTTTACTTCCAGTTTTTATACAGTAGTTTTACGACTTCAGATCAAAGTGGGACAACGGGAGACCCACGCTTTGGCATGAATGGGCCGGGTCGACCGGAGTGATACCACTGCCTCACAAAAAACTGGCGTGAAGCAGCCCCTGTGCTGTGTTTCGCCGAGTGAGTGAGGGTACCGGAGGCCCACCCGGGGGGAAAGGGGATAAAAGGTTGGCAGCGCACTTGTAACTCCACTAGTGTTGCAAGTGTCCATGAGCGGCAATTGCTTACCGTCAGGTGATCCGCCTGCTCGTCTGCTACCTATCACAAAAAAAAGACCCAGGACCCGATATCACCAGTACTTGGACCAATAGGGCGTTTGGGATTAAATTAAGTACAGTAGCCTATATCTATTTAGTAGCGTACATTGTCCCACTGCAAGGCAAAGGCCGGCATTATAGAAATCAAGTCATCGCTACTATGATGGAACTAATCTCATCATAGTAGCGATGATTTCTATGATGGCGTCCTTAAACCTAAGCTTACTCACCACGCTTGCCCAATGCAATCGTAGAATTTGTTTTTTTTTCTTTTTTGACTCATGTCCCATCACTAGTGATGTTTAAAGGCCCCAAACAAATGAGCCACATCTGCAACCCTTTGTTAATTAAAACTACCCGCGGCCCACGCGGACGGAATACGGAAATTTACATCACGCCAAAGATATAATGGAAATAGCTTTACAAGTGTTGCTACAAACATGGTGGGGGTGCAAGGTGTAAGCGGCAGCGGGGAGCATTTTTTTCCGATTCGATTCATCATTTATTTGCATAAAATATAGTATACAATGAGGTCTTAAACGTATATGAGTGCAATGCATATTATACGAATTAATTGGCATGCAAAATTTCAAATATTTGGCTTTTTAAAATTACATAATAAAACTTATACTCTTCCCTAAGGCTGCTCGCTCACGTTAGGCTTTTTACAAGACCGATAGTCGGGCTGAATTTTCCTGTCTTTTCTTTTTTGGTCTACGGCGAGGAAGGTTTCCAAGGTTGCAAATTATCGCACACAAATGGCACAAAAAGCGGAAAGGCCTAGACTAAGGAGAGAGTATGTACTAACCAGTGAGTTAAGCAATTAACTATAAGGAAGTGTCATATATGTTAGAGACCCTAAATAAATAAATAAGTAAACATCTGCTTGATAAAGGACGTTGCAAATGCATTGCCAGCCTTCGAAAGGAGTACGTTATTAGCGGCTCAACCGACGCTCAAGTCACTGGGCGTAACGGGTAATGGGTCTGCGTGTTTGTGATTCCTTCGTCGTTTCTGGTGTCCAAAGCACAAGGGAACACCTTAGTTTCAGACCTGGACAATATGATGTGATGTTCTCCATTTGGTCGCTCGTGTTGTGTAAAACAGTATTTTAAACCCACAAAACTTACAAAAAACTAACCCTTGAAATCCGCGGTCTCTTGCACCCCACACCGCAGCGACCCAGCCTCAAGGCACTGGACCGTCCCAGCGTGTAATTCGATTTGGATAGATGTTACAAAGACTCTAACTCGCTCGGGTCGCAAAGGCCAAGTAACTAGTTTACCATTAAACTGTGAGTGAAAAATGAATAGGTAAACGTTTAGCTGCCGGGAGTTTGCTTTACAAGTGGGTCGCTTGGACCGTGAACGCATTCTTGAGGGTTAGGGACTTTTATCGATATTTGAGTTCTTAATACTAAATTGGCGACCTTCGGAATTGTGACCATGGGCAAAGCTCTCGCTTCTCAGCATTATACGACAGACATATGCTCTACTACGAAAGTTAAGCTGTTGCTACTGGACCTTAGATCTTTTTTTTTATGTGATAGGTAGCAGGTGAGCAGGCGGATCACCTGATGGTAAGCAATTGGGTATTTAGTTCTTTACGTCGCGTTAATTCCCGTCTATAATAATAATAGCAATTGGGTATTTGACTAATCTCGATTTAGTAAAAAATATTGATACTCTATTAAAATATTGGTAAATAAATAACAACCAATGGCCAACATTTTCAGTTAAAAATGTATCGTCTAGCTGGTTTTGTGAGCATTCAAGGTTTCATAGACAAGTCCATTTTTAAGTATAAAATTAAAAATAATAATTATATCATTGAACTACCCGTTCATTTTCCACCAACTTTATTATAAAACCATTTACTTAAACGAAACTGATATAGCTACCATACAAAATTTACTAGACGCGCATACAAGAGTTTGCGATGTGACGTCACAATACATAGCCATTGTATAGAGCGTTTTTGGGCTTGCCCAAAATATGTGCTCTTAAAGTTGTGATATCTCAGGTAATTCAAATGAGAATCAAGTGATTCTTCAACGATGTTTCTTAAATTGAGGCGTCTTTGATTAAAACACATAAAAAATTTAGTCAAATACCCAATTGCCGCCGCTCATGGACACTTGCCACACCAGTGGAGTTACAAGTGCGCTGCCAACCTTTTATCCCCCCCCCCCCCCCGGGTGGGCTCCGGTACCTTCACTCACTCAGCGAAACACAGCACAGGGGCTGCTTCAAGCCGGTTTCTGTGAGGCAGTGGTATCACTCCGGTCGAGCCGGCCCATTCATGCCGAAGCGTAGCTCTCCCACAGTTAAACTTCAGTCGTGTCACACGTCCCATCGAAATATAAGGTACCTAAGGGAATGGAAGGTGCACTTCTGCCTGCGCACATATTTATGCATTAAAAATGTCTTGCATCGATGGATGATCTTTGAGTTCGGCCGCTATAGCCGAGATATCTATCTGTAAGGAGATTAGATAACACCATTATTAGAAGTTTACTGTCCAACTATAGGAAAATATTTTTGTAGGAAGTTAAGCATACGCCATACGGGAAAGAACCCCGTGCAAGTACCTATAGCATCTCCCACGATTCGGACCATATACGAAGAAGTCGAAAAGGACCATGGAAAGGTGGTGGGTTGTATCCAACGACAGGACAAAGTCCTTCCTACCCTTAATTCCATTTTATAAGATTTAGCGACCGTTGTCCAGTCGGGGGCAAACCCCAAGCATGATGTTATTTGAATTTCATTTGGAAAAAACAGCGCCAAGTTTGCGACAAACCCTAAAACTACTGATGTAAAAAAAGTTTCGTACATAAAACACCCAATCAGGGGTGAGGCGAACGCAAATCGTCGGATCCCGGGTTTTTTCGCAACTCATTCATATTATAACGAAAAAACCCAGGGTTTTACAAACAAAGCCAAGTACAAAGTTCAGTATGTGACTTAGTAGGATAGGGTGAATAGATAATAAGTATCAGGATAAAAAAAAAAAGTTTATAACGCACAACATTCGGCTCTCTCAACCAGATGGTAAGCAAACCCTGACTCACTCGCAAGCATAGCGTAGGCGCGGATTTAGTCAGTCGTTGTGAGGGTCGTGGTATACTCCGATCGAACTGGTGCATTCA
>CM026299.1:5905555-6261554 GCA_014851415.1 Cnaphalocrocis medinalis | reverse complement strand
TGAAGAGGGTGCGTTTAGACCATGATTCAGGGTTAAGGGGAGTCTGGTAATGAAGGTTTTTGCAAATGCAAAATCCGATAGATGGCGTTACGTTGACGCCAGATCCAACATTGACGACATTGGTTGTTTCATAACTCCATAATTTTGACATGATACAACAAAATGTAACCAATTCAATTGTTGTTGGACCTGACGTCAACGTAACGTCATCTATCGGATTTTGCATTTGCAAAAAACCCTCATTTAAATAAAGCGACTGCCGTCTGACACAGAAACTGTTCAGACACTATCCAAAATGTGCAAGTTCCCTAAAATGTCTTCCCGAACCGACGAGCGAATGATAGAAATACGCACATAGATTCGAAAACTCCATAGATGCATGCTCAGATTCGAACCATGAGCCCGTATGGAGAAGGCAGGCACGTCAACTGTGGGAGAGCCACGCTTCGGCACGAATACGGCTCGACCGGAGTGATACCACTGCTTCACAGAAAACCGGCGTGAAGCAGCCCCTGTGCTGTGTTTCGCCGAGTGAGTGAGGGTACCGGATGCCCACCCGGGGGGGAAAGGGATAAAAGGTTGGCAGCGCACTTGTAACTCTACTGGTGTTGCAGGTGTCCATGAGCGGCGGCATTGCTTACCATCAGGTGATCCGCCTGCTCGTCTGCTACCTATCACATACAAAAAAAAAACCATGAGCTCGTATGGAGAAGGCGCTTTCTAATCCACAGCTTAGCTTAGGCCCTGTTGGAAACTGAGCAGGTATAGTTAACCCGAAGTAAAATCTGAACCTCACGCACCTCGTATGTACATCTCATTATCCCCTAATTAAATCCTCTACCTAACAGAATCCTTCGCAAATTAAATTTTAGATCTCACCCTCGTTAGGGTATTTTTGGGGACCTTCTCAGTTTCATACTTTTGGAAATATTTTCATTAGAAATATGTGTTTTTCATTAATAATGACGGTGGTGATTAAACCTAATCCCACCATAGTAGCGATGACTTGATTTTATGATGGACGCCTTTGCCCTGCAGTGGGACAGTTAAGGCTGATACTTATATTTAAATTAAAAAAAAAGTAAAGTATCCCACTGCAGGGCAAAGGTCTACATCATAGTAATCAAGTCATCGCTACTATAAGGGATTAGGCTTACCACCATGCTTGCTTAATGCGGATTGGTGATCACAAACGAGAGTTATGTTCGAAAAATTCGAAACATACTTTTTGATCGACCCGAGATTCGAATCCAGGACCCCGAGATCACGACCCTACTTATATTTAAAAACACCAGACCAGGGGCGTTATTTCAATAAAAGAGTATTCAACCTACACCGTTATCGTCACTTATCATCAGTCTACGTAAACGGGTTAATAGCTTAACAAAATGATTGTAGCTAGCATTTAAGCTGTGAATCCCACACGGTCAGAACAACGGTAATAAATAATGCAGCGTTACCCTTATCCTGCTCATCAAAAATTGAAAAGCTGCGAGCCTCGATTATGGGAGACCGGTTTTGTCGGGTGAGGGTGGCCATGTTCTATGATAATAATAAATTCACATAACATCTCTTATAAGGAGCCGCTTAACTAAAGTGGATACGTCAATCGCATGTCGGACACCTTTTGGGTCTGGTTATCTGGTAGCAACAGAGTGGGACCCCAAAAATCGTAATCGTAATCTCTTATTTGACCTGACTCCATACTAGTAGCTTAAACACTTATGTTATACAGTTATCAGACAATAGAAGATCACAAATATAATACTTAATTACACATAATAACACCCAGATATTGAAAAAACACAAGAGTTCATCACACGAATGTTTCTCCAGGGTGAAGATCGTCGAACTCAGCACTTTTGGCTTATGAGGCAGGGTCACTACCAAATTCGCCATCCGCCCAGTCAATAAGAATTAGGATAAGATAAAGAAGTAGGATAGTTTTTAATTTGGCGGTGCATATTTTGTGACTCTACTGGTGTTGCAGGTGTCTATGGGTGGCGGTCATAACTATTCATCAGGAGATCCGTCTGCTCATTTGCTACCTATCACAAAAAAAATCTGCAGCACGTGCCGGTCTCCTCGAAGACTTCTTCGGCCATAAAATAAATGCACACAGAAGATCGACTCTAGAGAGTTAGTTGACGTATTTTCGACACACAACAATAGACAATCGGAATCAGCGGCGATTACATATTTGACATTCATAAGTGTTCTGTCTGTACGACTTCAAATTAGTCTAATACATATGCTAAGCTACTTAGTACAGAGTGAGGTCAATATATGAGTTGTTAGGTGAATTTATTTATTAGCTGTGTCCCGCCCTCGCTTTGTTTTAGGACAGTAGTTTCACTGTCTACCAATAGACGGCGTTGGGTGCTGATTCTATCGCGCTGGTATTTTGCTTTTTCGATTCATATATAGGGTTTGGCAATGTCTATAGAATTTATCTCTTTATAACTAATTAATTAGTATGGGTTTTATTAATATTACTTGAATGATGGTCACCCTACCCCGAGTAACAAAGCGATGACTCGTAGAGATATGGTTCATATAAATTCAATAACTTGTACACCAGATGTTTACGGTCGGCCATACAAGATACATGGTACAGGCTAGTTTAGTAAGGAAAGTATTACGTGAATAATTCAATAAGGGTACCTTAAGTCTTCTTTTAGCCTTATTAGTAAACGCCCCCTTGGTCTAGTGGTTATATATATCGGGCCGAAATTATGAGGTCCCGTATCAAGCGTATGTTTCGACTTTTTCGAACATAGCTTGGATTTGTGATCACCAATCCGCATTAGGCAAGCGAGGTGATTAAGCCTTTGACTGCCACATTACTAGACACAACAGAAAAAAAAAAGTAAAAAACTAAAACCCAACTACGACAAAAAACGACGCTGAAAAAGTATAAAACAAGCCTTCGTTGTCAATTTACATAATGTCATACAATACTATTCTATAGTATGCAATATTTACTATGTAGAGATAAATTTTCATGATTTGGAAATCCGCAGTCGCAGCAGACAAATGTATGAGATCTCTAAATTCGAGAATAGCCCCCAAGTTAATTACATTTCGATCTATTTTGAGGTCTTCTCTTTTGCTAGTCAGCACCTACAACAAATAAAAAGCAGCACATGTAGACAACACAGATAGCACAACGCACAGAGACATCAGCTTCAGGAGTCAAACTTGTGTGTCTTAACCCCTTAATGGGCAGTAGGTATAAATCCTATTCATTGGTTTTGGACCTTATCTCAAACACATAAGGTTCAAAATATAGTGTCTGACATATCGACAGAGCCCCATAAAGGGTAAATTTTTGGCGTTAGTTCAGTTTCAGAGTTCACCCCGTGACGTCATGCAGAGACCCTCCTTGAGTACAATCTTCAATTACCTGCAACAAACAAAACAATTGAAATACACTGATAAATGACTAGTGGCCCGCCCTCAGTTCGTTTCGAGACTTAGTTTTGCTATTAGTTCCAATAATTGCCAATAGATGGCGCTGGGTGTCAATTGCATCGCGCAAGTGTTTTCATTTTTCGGGTTACAGTGGTTGTATATAGAAATTATCTTTTAGTAATTAGTATTAGATATTTGAAAAAAAAAACAGACTGAGCAAAGTCGACAAAAACCTTTAGATCTTATGGCATTAGGTGGCAAACGGGATTACCTAATGGCAAGTTAAATTGCCGTTGCCTTACTACTGCTACAGAACCCTTCATGGACAGCCCGACTCGCACTTGACCGGTTTTTTGTATAAAACCTTATTTTGAATCTAGCCTAATGGCCAGACAAATCCATTTAAAAGGCTATTTCCTGAACTGGTTAATTCAATCCAACCACAGATTGAATCAAAAATTAGGGCCTGATTTTATTTCAGAACGTTTCAGTGTTGCTATGTGAAGTGTCAGCGTCGTGGACCGAATGCGAAATTGTGAAAATTAATTCACTTTCCACCAGGGACGGAGTGAGAGGTCTGGTTTAAATAAATTAATAAATTCACACAACATCACCACCACCAGGTGGACCGACGATCTGGTCAAGGTCGCGGGAGTCCCTTGGATGCGGGTGGCACAGGACCGATCCGTGTGGAGAACTTTGGGGGAGGCCTATGTCCAGCGGTGGACGTCTATATGATGATGATGATGACACAACATCTCATACATTGACCTGACTCTGTACTAAGTGGCTTAAGCACTTGTGTTACAGATATCAGACAACAGAGGATCACAAATATAATACTTCAATACATATATATTGTGTTCATCACACGAATGTGCACAAATCGAACCCACGACCTTTGGCGTATGAGGCAGGGTCACTACCAAATGCACCATCCGGCCAGTTGTATATTTTGTGAATCGAATTAAGATTTTTATAATGTATTTACAAAAATGGAAAAAAATTGTGGCCCACCAAAAGTTAATTTTTTCCCCTCACCCATATGTGTGATACCCCATCTATGAATAGGTCTTTGAAATTATATTGAGGTGTCCAATATAATTTCAAGAGACACTTCTGAAGTGCTAAAAAATGTATATCTACCCTTGCTCCGGCGCTGGGGTGGCTTGAATCGCAGAATTAGCCGCTAGAGGGCGTCTCAGTAAATGGAGGTGGGAATTTGTCACCGAGCAAATAACCTCCAATTTTAGCCGAATCGTTTCCGATCGCGCGGAAGGACTTGAGCAGCTTTCATGAGAGGGTAGAGTCTGGGGGTTTTCTAGGAATCGATAGCATTAACTTAATAAAATAAATTTGATACACATATTCTACAAATCTTAATCCTAACTAATATTACAAATGCGAAAGTCTGTCTGTTTTTTTTCCGCCTGATGGTAAGCGGCCGTGAGATCCCAATATGAGGTTGACAGGCACAAAATAATTAACTTGACGTTTCGACTGCGTTACAACAGCCGTAGTCTCAAGCGTAATTATCATCATTTCAGCCAATAGACGTCCACTGCTGGACATAGGCCTCCCCCAATGTCCACACAGATCGTCCTGTACCCCCTCATACAAGGGACTCCCGCGACCTTCACTAGTACGTCGGTCCACCTTATAGACCAACGTTGTTGTCAAGTGTAATGTATGTTTAAAAAGCATACTTACTTATTCTAGTTTGACATAACAGTCGCACGGCTTAAGGTGGCTAGAAATAGAGCGAAATAAGATCGGAATTTCTTTGAAGGATAAAATCAGAAATGAGATTATCCGACAAAAGAATAAAGTGACTGACGTAGTATATCGAATCAGCTTGCTGAAGTAGGAATGGCCATATCTGTCGAACTGACAACCGTTGGGGTAGAAGAGTTCTTGAATGGAGACCGCGACTCGGGAAGCTGAGCGTAAAAAAAGGTACCTATTTCGTGCACTTGTCATTGAAGTTGAATTATAAACTAGTATGGAACTATGGACGGATGTAGGAAATCTCTAAATTCGACTTCAATGTCGAGTGCACGAGATTTGGCCCCAAGTGCGAATTGTAATCGCGTACGAAAATGATTCCGTAAAATTGCTTTATGAAATCACTAGTGACCCGCCCTCACTTCGCTTCGGGGCCGTAATTCAGAAACGAACCAATAGATGGCGCTGTGCTCAATTACATCGCGCAAGCGTTTCGTAGTTTTCGGTTTACCTATAAGCCTTGTCGTTGTCTATAGTATAGAAGATTTATTTATCTTACACGTATTTGAGTTGATTGAAGGAAAGGTAAATTGTGGTTTACGAATTTATGACGTATCAAAGAAAGACTACTTGCAAATCTCGCTCAAATTAATTTTCAGTGGAATTTTATTAGCTTTATGATTATGTATTAGTATTTTCAGAAGTTAATGGGGACACAAACACACTTATACCACTTTAGATAGTCTCTTATGCAAGATATCCACTTATTCTGCTGGAAGAGAATATATTAGAAACCTCAATATCATTTAATTTTGTAAAAACATATCCATAAAAAGGTTTCAACGTTAGGACTGCACATATTTTAACTTTACTCTGTTTGACATAAATTATTGCATTTCCATTTTATTCTCATCTCTATTATAGCTCGATTCACCTGATGAATTTGATGACCGTCTTAAACCTGCTTCCTAATTTAACCACTATGCGTGTCATATGCCATCTAATTATGATCGGACATCTCATTAGAGGTAAATATGAATAGGAAATTCCTAATTACAATCTCGTGCTAAAACTGTCAACGCAGGCGCAGAATTAATGTCATGATGGTATTTATAGGCTGCCAACTGTTGAGGGAGACTGGCATCTATTTTTGTAAAGTTAAGTTGTATTGGTTAAAAAAATACGGCAAATTTTTTCCAAAAGGTAGTTTACTTGACTAGTGGTTGCTTGTCTCGTCTTGGCAGGGGCATTATCCGTGCCCTCAGTTTTTTTAAAAGACCTACGCCGCCCATTATTGCCGCCATATAAAAATAAGCTACGTCCTATACACTATAGTATAACTGCTTGCTCTTACTTCGTGTCGATATATATTTCCAATCTGCACCCATAGATGGCGCTTCAATTAAACCGCTCAAGTGTTTCTCAAACACAAGTGTTCACCAAAACCATCAGTCAGCAAAGACCAAACCGCAACTCCCTCGAGACTGACTCACAGAGACTATCCATCTCCCCTACCAGACAGACGTGTAAGACAGGGTCGCCGGCAGACCCTACAGGGTCAAAGACCACAAATGCACCATGTGGAGGCACCCCAACCAGGAGCACAACGCCACGAGAAAGCGCGAGAAGCAGCCCGAGCAAAGGATCATCCTCTTACGCCCAAACCGAACGCAAGTACGAGGAAAATTGGTATCGGTACATATCCCCACCTATATCATTCACCTATGTCTTGTTTTTGTCTCTAAATAATCTCTTCATAGATAGTATAGAAGATAAAGATTTGATTACTCAATTCATGAGCAGATTCCAATACCAATCATTGGTAATCCACGGAATAGCTTATTACTCAAAGTCCGCATTTTACGGCGCTCAGGGGAAGTTTACAACGCCATAAAATCGCCATATTTCCTTATGGCAGCCAGATACTGTGTTTAGTGGAAATGTAGTCAACCGTTTCTATATTGAGACAGGATTTGAAACCCAAATACCGATGGGGCGAATTGAAATGAGTTGTTTATATGCGAAGTCTCAAGATGAGCTGATGAACGATATCGTGTAGAGATGCTCGATGGTCTATTAGACTCATTATTTACGTAAACGAATAGTGTGACGCATATCGAACGCAATGGGAAACCGCGTGTGGAAAATCCGTTAGATGGCGTACCTGTAGACTGAGGTCCAAACACGGTGATTGGTTATTTTCGATGTGAGATGTCAAAATGTCACTAAACTACCAATCACACGTACGCCATCAAACGGATTTTTCACACGCTGTAGCCCCCATTAGGCGAAGAAGAATTCTAACCATCTCTTTCTCGCCCGCAAGATTACACCGCCAGGCAATCGCCTAAATTGAGTGGAACACATTAGTGATGCGTGGTGTCTCCTCTACTAATATTTACAGCGTCATCATCATCCTATCAGCCAATAGACGTCCACTGCTGGACATAGGCCACCCCTAATGTTCTCCGCATAGATCCTATACCACCCGCATCCAAGGAATTCCCGCGGCCTTTACCAGATCGTCGTTCCAACTTGTGATGAGCCTGCCAAGGCTGCGACTTCCATAACGCGGCCTCTACTTAAGGACCTTTCCGCCCCAAAGACGGTCTGTTCTCAATATTGACCAAAGTGACCATCTCTTGTATCGGAGGCCAAAATTCAGTTAGGATCACTGAGCCAGCGGAATACGAATTATGTAGTATTGCATTTAATTTCGAGTTAGGTTTAAGCGTATTAGATTGCCTAGCCGAAACGGAGTTTAAGTACCTCTAAATTAGTTTCGGATAGTTTAGTTTGCATATAAATTCATACATTTCCACTAACTAGCTCTAGGGCACCTTTAGGGCTCAGAAATGCGAATTAATTACAGGAATAGATTATAACATCTCCGCTGGAATAGTGGTGTGCTTTATCTGTATCATTTTAATCCCGGGATCAACATTTTAAAATGTTCATCATCTGAAATAGTGTTGTGCAGAGATGTTCTTATCACCTATAATGCGTTTGATCTAGTGGATTAACTACCGAGTTGTGATCTCTGGGTCTTGGGTTCGATTCGCGTGTCGAGGAAAAAGTATGTTTCTAATTTTCCACATAGCTTGGGTTTTTTGATAATCCATCCACATTAGAGATTGTAGACATTGGACTTGTGACTCCATTAGTGTTGCGGGTGTCTATGGGCGGCGGCAATCACTTTCCATTAGGTGATCCGTCCACTCGTCTGCCACATTTCACATAAAAAAGTCCTTTTTATTGTTTTCGATCCCGTACTAACAACAAACTATCATTCTTATTCTCAAGCGTAATTATCATCATTTCAGCCAATAGACGTCCACTGCTGGACATAACATAGGCCTCCACAACGTTCTCCACACAGATCGGTCCTGTGCCACCCGCATCCAAGGGACTCGCGCGAACTTCTCTCGCGTGGTCTGGTTTAGAAATGGAGCGAAATAAGATCGGAATTTCTTTGAAGGATAAAATCAGAAATGAGATTATCCGACAAAAGAATAAAGTGACTGACGTAGTATATCGAATCAGCATGCTGAAGTGGCAATGAGTTGGCCATATCTGTCGAACTGACAACCGTTGGGGTAGAAGAGTTCTTGAATGGAGAC
Source organism: Cnaphalocrocis medinalis (assembly GCA_014851415.1). Taxonomy (NCBI): domain Eukaryota; kingdom Metazoa; phylum Arthropoda; class Insecta; order Lepidoptera; family Crambidae; genus Cnaphalocrocis; species Cnaphalocrocis medinalis. The sequence continues at coordinate 6,252,795 of CM026299.1, read as the reverse complement.
CGCGACTCGGGAAGCTGAGCGTAAAGAAAGGGACCTATTTTCGTGAATTTGTCATTGAAGTTAAATAATAAACTAGTATGGAACTATGGACGGATGTAGGAAATCTCTAAATTCGACTTCAATGTCAAGTGCATGAGATTTGGCCCCAAGTGCGAATTGTAATCGCGTACGAAAATGATTCCGTAAAATTGCTTTATGAAATCACTAGTGACCCGCCCTCACTTCGCTTCGGGGCCGTAATTCAGAAACGAACCAATAGATGGCGCTGTGCTCAATTACATCGCGCAAGCGTTTCGTGTTTTCGGTTAACCTATAAGCCTTGTCGTTGTCTATAGTATAGAAGATTTATTTATCTTACACGTATTTGAGTTGATTGAAGGAAAGGTAAATTGTGGTTTACGATTTATGACGTATCAAAGAAAGACTACTTGCAAATCTCGCTCAAATTAATTTTCAGTGGAATTTTATTTTTAGATTTATGATTAGGTATCTTATTTCAGAAGTTAATGGGGACACAAACACACTTTATACCACTTTAGATTGTCTCTCACGCAAGATATCCACTTATTCTGCTGGAAGAGAATATATTAGAAACCTCAATATCATTTAATTTTGTAAAAACCTATCCATAAAAAGGTTTCAACGGTTAGGACTGCACATATTTTAACTTTACTCTGTTTGACATAAATTATTGCATTTCCATTTTATTCTCATCTCTATTATAGCTCGATTCACCTGATGAATTTGATGACCGTCTTAAACCATCTTCCTAATTTAACCACTATGCGTGTCATATGCCATCTAATTATGATCGGACATCTCATTAGAGGTAAATATGAATAGGAAATGCCTAATTACAATCTCGTGCTAAAACTGTCAACGCAGGCGCAGAATTAATGTCATGATGGTATTTATAGGCTGCCAACTGTTGAGGGAGACTGGCATCTATTTTTGTAAAGTTAAGTTGTATTGGTTAAAAAAATACGGCAAAATGTTTCCAAAAGGTAGTTTAGCTAACTTGACTAGTAGGTTGTTTGTCTCGTCTTGGCAGGGGCATTATCCGTGCCCTCAGTTTTTTTCAAGACCTACGCCGCCCATTATGGCCGCCATATAAAATAAGCTACGTCCTATACACTATAGTATAACTGCTTGCTCTTACTTCGTGTCGGTTATATTATTTCCAATCTGCACCCATAGATGGCGCTTCAATTAAACCGCTCAAGTGTTTCTCAAACACAAGTGTTCACAAACCATCAGTCAGCAAAGACCAAACTCGCAACTCCCTCGAGACTGACTCACAGAGACTATCCATCTCCCCTACCAGACAGACGTGTAAGACAGGGTCGCCGGCAGACCCTACAGGGTCAAAGACCACAAATGCACCATGTGGAGGCACCCCAACCAGGAGCACAACGCCACGAGAAAGCGCGAGAAGCACCCCGAGCAAAGGATCATCCTCTTACGCCCAAACCGAACGCAAGTACGAGGAAAACTGGTATCGGTACATATCACTCACCTACATTTTTTTTTTTTTTATGTGCTACCTATGTAGCAGACGAGCAGGCGGATTACCTGATGGTAAGCAATGTCGCCGCTCATAGACACCTGCAACACCAGTAGAGTTACAAGTGCGCTGCCAACCTTTTATCCCCTTCCCCCCCGGGTGGGCCTCCGGTACCCTCACTCACTCGGCGAAACACAGCACAGGGGCTGCTTCACGCCGGTTTTCTGTGAGGCAGTGGTATCACTCCGGTCGAGCCGGCCCATTCATGCCGAAGCGTGGCTCTCCCACAATTAAATTGTTCAAATACATCATTCACCTACTTTTTTTGTCTCTAGATAATCTCTTCATATATAGTATAGAAGATATAGATTTGATTACTCAATTCATGAGCAGATTCCAATACCAATCATTGGTAATCCACGGAATAGCTTATTACTCAAAGTCCGCATTTTACGGCGCTCAGGGGAAGTTTACAACGCCATAAAATCGCCATATTTCCTTATGGCAGCCAGATACTGTGTTTAGTGGAAATGTAGTCAACCGTTTCTATATTGAGACAGGATTTGAAACCCAAATACCGATGGGGCGAATTGAAATGAGTTGTTTATTTGCGAAGTCTGAAGATGAGCTGATGAACGATAGAATGTAGGGATGCTCGATGGTCTATTAACTCATTATTATTTACGTCAAACGAATAGTGTGACGCACATCGAACGCAATGGGAAACCGCGTGTGAAAAATCCGTTAGATGGCGTACCTGTAGACTGAGGTCCAACTACACGGTGATTGGTTATTTTTGATGTGAGATGTCAAAATGTCACTAAACTACCAATGACGTTAAAATTGTGATCTCAGTCACACGTACGCCATCAAACGGATTTTTCACACGCTGTAGCCCCCATTAGGCGAAGAAGAATTTTAACCATCTCTTTCTCGCCCGTAGGATTGCACCGCCAGGCAATCGTCTAAATTGATCATATTAGTGATGGGTGGTGTCTCCTCTAGTATTAATATTTACAGCGTCATCATCATCCTATCAGCCAATAGACGTCCACTGCTGGACATAGGCCTCCCCAATGTTCTCCGCATAGATCCTATACCACCCGCATCCAAGGAATTCCCGCGGCCTTTACCAGATCATCGATCCAACTTGTGAGGAGCCTGCCACGGCTGCGACTTCCATAACGCGGCCTCTACTCAAGGACCTTTCCGCCCCAAAGACGGTCTGTTCTCAATATGACAGGATTACCAAAGTGACCATCTCTTGTTTCGGAGGCCAAAATTCAGGATCACTGAGCCAGCGGAATACGAATTATGTAGTATTGCATTTAATTTCGAGTTAGGTTTAAGCGTATTAGATTGCCAAGCAGAAATGGAGTTTAAGTACCTCTAAATTAGTTTCGGATAGTTAGTGTTGCATATAAATTCATACATTTCCACTAACTAGCTCTAGGCACCTTTAGGGCTCAGAAATGCGAATTAATTACAGGAATAGATTATAACATCTCCGCTGGAATAGTGTTGTGCTTTATCTGTATCATTTTAATCCCGGGATCAATATTATAAAATTCATTTGAAATAGTGTTGTGCAGAGATGTTCTTATCACCTATAATGCCTTTGATCTAGTGGTTTAACAATCGAGTTGTGATCTCGGGGTCTTGGGTTCGATTCGCGTGTCGAGGAAAAAGTATGTTTCTTTTCGAATATAGCTTGGGTTTTTTTGATAATCCATCCACATTAGAGATTGTAGACGTTGGACTTGTGACTCCATTGGTGTTGCGGGTGTCTATGGGCGGCGGCAATCACTTTCCATTAGGTGATCCGTCCACTCGTCTGCCACATATCACATACAAAGTCCTTTTTATTGTTTTCGATCCCGTACTAACTACAACACTATTATTCTTAACCTCAAGAGAGGTGGATCTTAGAAACATATTTTACTTAGAAACATCACAATATATGACATTGTATACGTTCTTTGCCCCTTAGAGCTATCTCGCGGGATATATTACTAAGACACTGATAGAAATTTATTATTAACATAGAAATATAGCATATGGATCTTGGATATTACATGCGTACCTATTTCTAATTAGGAGATTGACACGCAAGTGCTTACGGAATTAAGATCATTTTCTATTACGGATTCCATCGGTAGAAACGCAATGGCGGATCTAAATCCAAGGTTTTTTTTTTGTAGTGGCACAGTATTGGCTCACCATAGGATAGAGCTCACGGTGCAATTTACAACTATACGGAACATGTTAGGGAACCTACAATACCACCTTCTCCAGATTATCACGATGAGAAAGATTGCTGGGAAACGTCAAATTGGAAGGCGAAAAGTCAAGCTTAGGAACATACGACATTGGACTGGCATCAAATCCGCCGAACAACTTTTTAGGCTTGTCATGGATAAGCCACTTAATTTTAAGCCATATACTGCCGTACTCAGAGACATTAATTAAAACTTGATTGTCACTTAAGTAAAAATATTGACCTTTATTATAATAGACATATAAAGACTATCCATAATTAAGATAATGAGTGTTAAGGTTAAATGACGTCTCTGAGGGCGGCATTTAAAGAGCCGATGGCCAATCTTCAGTAATGAAGCGGCACTTCAAGAAGAAGGAACATGTGCGGGACAGACACGATACGATATACTGCCTACAGCATTAGGTCAACGCACTCTTCGATATCAATGTTAGCTAGAGCTCACCTTTTCTCACATGATGTCCTCCTAACCGATATTTCGCCTATGGGTGGCCCAGTCTCAAAAATCAGGACATTTATTAAGAACTAGCTAGTAACTCAGTTCCTTAGTTATTTGGTGCTTCTGTGTCTATTTATTTTGTGAATTGGAATATATATAGTCCGAGGCAAGAAAGTGTAGTTATGACCTTGAGTGCGCAGAAACCAATTTTGATAGAAAGTCTTCTTTTTTACAAGTGCGCAAAATAACGGTCATCGCTATACTTTCGTGCCTCCAGTTTTACCATCCAATCTGTTCGCGTAAAACTACCCTTACCCACCTGAACGTAACAATACGGCCAAGATAGCTAAATCTATCTCAAATCCATAAGTAATTCAAGCGAACAAGCCCAACACGCCACCTAAGGTTTAGTGAGCGCTCTGTCAAGTTGTCACCGGGGCAAGTGGCCCTCCGTGCCCCAATTACCAGGTTTAGACATGTCCATGGTGGTCTAGTGTAGTTCCTAAATAGTTCACTTAGCTTAATTGAACTAGTTCACAGATCTATTGACTAGGTACTCCACTTAGTACATTTGGATCCTACTCCACTTAGTACATTTGAACTAGTTCACATACCTAGTATTTTTTATTAACAAATTCACTCACTTTGCTCAATTGAAATAGTTGAGTCACTTAAAATAGTTTGCTGATGCAATAAATAATTTTTTGAGTCAGGATAGTTGATCTACATACTATCGTACTACTATTGACGATACTTATATACGGTAATTATTTTACTTTGTTATGTAATCTGCTTTTGTGGCCAATAAATGTTATCTATCTATATTTAGTGCACATTTTATGAACGGCACCCAAGGTTCAGTGCGTTCTTAATGTTGTCGCCGGTGCCATTGGCCCTACCCTACGTCTCCCAATCACAACGTTTAGACATGGACTAGCCCAGTTCTCTTAAATAGTTCACTTACGTCACTTAGTTCAATTGACGTGGTGAGAATAAAGACAGTTTTCATAAGACAACTAATAAATTGTCAAGGAAAGCGCCGTAAGATTAGCGTGTCGGTTCGCGGGTTCGATGATACGGGTAAGTACAGTCTCTTTCGTTACGAGAAGTGTCTTTGTAGGTCCTCTGACCCTGGGTCTGGTTAAATTTATGTAAAAAGTGTAGCGCCGCCCGGATTAGCACCGTGATTAATATTGACACTACCGTCATATTGGACATCCACACATATTATTTTTATAAAGTGTATAAAAGACAGAGAAACACAGGGTAGTTATTTTAAATTTAAGTCTATAGTTTTATATGTGGTACAGGTTATTAAACCATCAACATTTCTTTATAAGTATAGGAGTAGATGGTCAATAAAATGACTTATGCGTTTCTGTATTAATCTCTTTATTTGAGTGAACGGTTCTACACAAACTTAGTCCAGGCCCTCAGAGGGAACAGGTTAAGACGTGTCCGCTCTGATTTAGTTAGTCTGAAGTGCGGTGGGGTTGGTTCGGTATGCTAAATTGGAGATGGTTGTTTGTGTACCTCGTTGTTTAGTTGTGTTGTTTATTGGTTATGTGGGTTTTGGGTCAATCTGGTTCACGGAGCACGAATACTAAATACTCAAACATCAGTCACTGTAAAGGCCAAATCCAAGGGGTCAATCAAAGAAATTAATTTATCGGTATCATGACGGGATTAGGCTTTAAGGGGCTACACGAATGAAACTAGCGCCGCCAACCTATTTACACTGGTTGTCGCGAAATAAGATATTTTTGAAGAAAATAAAACATTACAGACTTAGAGCCAAGTATATTGGATTTTTCAAGATGCAATACAATATTTCTAACACGCGGCAAGTAACAATAATGTTAATTATTGCTAAAAACGGCCACTTTTAGCAATAATTGACATTATTGTTAATTGTCACGTGTTTTTTATATATATATAAAACACGCGACAATATATTGTATTGCATCTTGGAAAATTCAATTTACTTTTATCTAAGTCTGTAATGTCTTGCTTTCTTAAAAAATATCGTATTTTCGCCACAATCAGTGTAAATAGGTTGGCGGCGCTAGTTTCATTCGTATAGCCCTTAATCATGCACGCACGCTTGTTTAATACAGTTTGGTGATCACAAACCCGAGCTATATGTAACTTTTACCGGGTCGAGCAAAAAATCCGTGGGATTCCGTGGGAGAGCCACGTTTGCTCATACATGGGCCTTGTAGACCGGAGTGATACCACGACCTCTCAGAAAAACAGCGTAAGGTTGCACTTGCGTTGTATTTCAGATAGATCCTGTAAGTTATTTAGACCCTGGGATCACGACCCTGTAAAATCAGCATCATATAAATACTAAAGTTACATCCAAGATGTCCAAATACTTAGTGATATTCACGGTATGCAGTAATATCAACACATCCAACGTAGCCAATTTTCCATCCATACCACCTGGATGGTTGGCAATCCTCTACCGTGCGCTTTACACGACACTTTCTGCCGCGCACCTCTTCATTGTGGAATCAACTTCCCGCAGCGGTATTTCCGAAACCGGTACGACATCCAAATCTTCAAGAAACGAGCCTATACCTTCCTAAAAGGCCGGCAACGCATCCGTACATCCTTCTGGTGTAGCTGATGTCCATGGGCGGCGAGTGTTCACTTACCATCAGGTGACCCGCTTGCTCGTTTGCCTTCCTATACTATAAAAAAATAATAATAACAGAACATTCACCCTGGCTAAAACTATTGAAACAACTGTAGACATCAATCAATGTTTCTTCCCTAATGACTGTTTGAATGTGCCAAATATACGGAGCCTTAGGGAACAAAACATCAACGCACCAAAAAAACATAATCAGATTCATCCGTGAGTGCCGCATAATATAATTACGACGCAATAAAATAATGAGATTATCCGTCAAACACATTTCTAGAGGTTCCCAGCCTGCTTTGCATAATCACGAAATATGCGCGCGATAATTCGCACTGTCACTTCTGTTTTAGATGAGAACGGCCAAGTTCTGGAGAAATAGAGGAAAATAAAGCATTAAATGTCAATATTTTAAAAGTATTTAGTATTCGTACTATAAACTACTCTTCTACTGGTGTTGCAGGTATCTATGGGCGGCGACAGGTGATCCGTCTGTAAGTCCTATTAGGATAAAAAAAATCCGTTTGTACTACCTATTAGGATAAAAAAAATCCGTGTTAGCAAATCCGTTTTTTGGTCTATGCAATGTCGAATTAGACTGGTTTTCAGGTACAGACAGGGTATTTAATAGCTATAAAAGCAACAAATAACAAAATTCCACAGTGCGAGAGCCACGTTTGCGCATAAATTGGCCAGTTCGAAAGAAGTGATACCACGACCTCACAGATAACAAGTGTGAAGCTGCGCCCGCGCCGAGAAAGTAAGGGTACCGGAGGCCCAAAGTGTTTTGCACTAGTTAACGCGACAAGTTAAAATGTAGTGTAAAGCATTACAACGAGCATTGTTACCATATGAACACGACACTACACCACAAACTTAAAACTCCACAAAACAGCCGTAACCAAACAATACCGACTCAAAAAATGGAACGCTCAAGTGGGTTAAGTGCAGAACTTGGCTGCCTTTTAGCCGTGCCCCCAATTCTAAATTGCGCACAATTGGGGGTTTGGGAGTGTTGTAACGACGTTTCTTTTGTTTACCCCGTGTTAATCACCGATTGAATGTTTAAACTGAACTCGCGAAAATTCTACGGTAAATGTTTGTTCGAGAGAATTTGCGCCCTTCCAACGTTTTATTGTTGACTCGAAATGTGGATTCGCTCAAGTAGATTTTTGGAGTAAGCTGAATTAGGCTTGTGTCTACGGCGACCAATTGAATTACCGACTCATCATCGTCTCCGCGAGACATTCTCAGTATGGACTGCATACTTCGATCATTGAAACCATAAAGCAGCAGCGGTCGTAACACATTACTATTCAAGGGCCACACATAACAATGTGAGTACCAAGGCCCGAGCTGCAGTATATGTGAAGGCGTTTCAAGAGCTTTTGCACTTATCCATAGTAGTCCATACTATTCATATAAATGCGAAAATGTATGTCTCTTACTTCTCTACTCAAAAACCACTAAACTGATCATGAAATTTGATTTGGTAGGTACGGATATGTAGTTGACTATTAATTAAAGAAATCTGCTTTATCGCGGGCCGCAGTATGACGACCACAGCTATATCATAAAAACGTTAAAGCGCAATACACATTGAGCCAACATCTCCAGAATTCCTCAACATTGCACATCAACGAGACGGGATCTCGTAAACATGTTACGAAAAGCTGCAAACTGCGCTAAATATAGCCTAGCTCTGCCGTCCGACCTAATTGTACTCATTTAGGCATAAAAACGTACACGCCACTGCGTTTATTCCTCTGTGAAATGTGGAAGGGGACTGTTTTTTTAGGCACAGACAGCGTAAATACCTTTATCTTTCCGTTCCTTTGTCATTTTTGCAAAACTTAATGTAGAGCTACTTATGAAAAAGGAATGGAAAGGGAATAGCTTGAGCAATAAATGTCACAGTCCACCGTTGTAGAGCTTATGCATGGGCCGGCTCGATTGGATTGATACCACAGTCTCACAGAAACCGGCATGAAGCAGAACATAATATTATGTTACCTATTAAATTACGACGACTACGTAGACGACTGCAACTAATATGATTTCCTAAGACTCGAACATGGAAACGGTCGCACTTGGCCCTAAACTTGAGTACTGCAACATAGAGCCCTTCGAATATTTTTAGTACCTTACTAACTTAACTAAGATAACGTAACGATTCATCATCAGCAACCCACGCTCGTCCACAGCTGGACATAGGTCTCCCCCAATGCACGCCACCGCTCCCGTTTTTCGGCCACTCTCATCCAGCTCACTCCAGCCAGCCTTCAAATGTCGTCATCCCATCTTGTAGCAGGGCGTCCAACACTACGTTTACCGAGTCGCGGTCATACGACGATACGATTCATAGTGAGTCTTAACCTCATAATAAAAGCCTCCATCTCAGTCAGTCCTGCGCAGCTTCCTGCCAGTTATCTGCCAAGATTTATATTATTAATTTACATTTTTGATTTATGATTCCAAACATATCAAGATTTACAAAAGATTCAAAGAACAGTCCTCTTCCTCTCAATATCAAAGCGAAACACCGAAACATACGTCCTCACATTGGACGAGTTAGTCTCAAACTTTGTCAAACGGTACGTGCCGGTGGAAGGTCTACCTTCCACATCGGAATGATACACAAAAAGCCCTTTTGACATGCAAATATCTATGTTACTAGTGATGTAACGGATAACTCACTAATTTAAAAGATTTCTTTTTTCTTTACAATAAAAAAATTGAAACAACATCACATACATTGTCCTGATCCCAAACTAAGGTTTTCCCTTGTACTATGGAAACCAGAAACAACGAAGGAACCACAAACACCCAGACCCAACACAAATATCTGTTTCATCAACAAACATTTGTGTTGGTGCGGGAATCGAACCCGCGACCCTTACGTCTCAACCGGCGCTCAAACCATTGCGCTAAGCGGGTCGTCAACAATGTTTGTCCTGAACGGTTAGTGGCAGAAATACGTACATAGATCTTAAAAAAAGCAAAGATGAATTACAATGCTCGAACTGTAACTTAGTAAATCCTAAGATATTCCAGTAAAACCTAAGATCTACCAATCCGTAATGGTTAATGTCCAAATTGATTCGGTCTTTTACCACCATTCCTTTGGTAAATCTTAGGATTTACATTAATCGAGCTTTTACAGTAACATTAAGTAAGTGACTTAAATAATAAGATGTAGGTCCTCAGTTGATATTGAACCAAACACGTTTGACATAAAAGTGAGGTTCGATTGAAGAAATTTGACAGATTGTAGTAACTTGATGTGCTGGCCACCGTACATACGACGTCACGTACATTAAACTTTTTTAAGAATTTGGATCGTCTCCGTATGTCTGAGATACAAGTGCTATTTTTACAGAGCAACTCGCCCTGATGCTGTCTGTACAAATAACTCAAGTTTTCTATGAGAACCTCTGTACCAGCCAGCGTTGGCACTTGGCATCACTGCCTTGTACAGTCAAATTTAATATACACCATGCGTCTATGGGAGGGCGGCTTCCTCTGGGAAATACCATGTGTTACCCCCATGCATTGTGCATTTTTAAGTAGGTATTAGCTTTGGGAGACTGTTTACATTGGCACTTCAATTTGTCCAGTTTGGATAATGTTACTAAGCGTTTTAATCGTTAGTAATTTAATTTTTTAACACCCTAGTTTAGATTTTTTTTGAAATATTCTATAATACTAAATGTCTCTCGCGTTTGAAAAAGGAATTGAAAAGAAACTTCAACGTCATTGGTTGTTCAGTGACATTTTGACACCTCACCATGTACTTTGAAGTATTCTGTGACCTCACATAAAATTAACTAATCACAGTGTAGATGGACCTCAGTTCTACATTACGCCATCTAGCGGATTTGAATGGGCTGTAGTGATATGGCCTCACAGAAAATCGGCGTACAGATTGCGCTCTTTGTGTTGCGAGATACACGAGACCCAATCCAAGAAAAAGAGTTTCATAGTTGGCAGCGCACTTGTGATCCCACTGGTGTTGCTCACTTACTATCTGGTGATCCGTCCGCTTGTGTGCCACCTATCATATAAAAAGGTACCATGCTCACTTCCATCTGCTACCATTTATAACCAAAGAGCAATAAACAGATTAACCTTGATTTTTAAAACCACATAAAAAAAAGATTATGCAATCTATATTCTCTTTTTCACATAACCCGGTCACAGCCTCCGTGACTCGACTTGTCAAACCAGTTTGACAGCTGTCAAACTAGTCGCACTAAGCTCAGCGAATTAGTGTACAGACAGCGTCAGGGCATGTTACCCCCGCGGTGTAAAAATAGCACTTGAGCCTTAGAGATAGGAATGGTTATGTATCCGAAAAAAAGGGTAACTTTACGTGACGCTGTGTGTACCTATTTAAAACGTTACAGTAGAATGTATTCGGTAGATCATTTTTAGAAAAGTATAGCATCATCTACAAGTAGCATGATCAGTTTAAACTATATTTTGGAGTATGTAGCTACTTATAAGGTAGGTAGTTTCTTGAAGTTAAGGAAGTATAGCTACGACAGAATAGCGATGACCGTTATTTTGCGCACTTGTAAAAAAGGAGACTTTCTATTAAAATTGGTTTCTGCACACTCAAGGTCATAACTACACTTTCTTGCCGCCGACTATATTAGGATACTTCCTAAAGAAACTTCTAACTTTTATTAGGTAAAAGTCAAATATGTCGTCCACCATCTTACAATATGACTCATTCAAATGAAGCGTGAGAAAGCTCTCGCGGGCCAATATAGCAGTACCAACGGATGTGATATGTGATGCCGTGCCGTCGCGTCCGTTGTAATTACAACGTAGGCTCTCCTTTTGCTTACCATCAGGCCTACACGAACAATACTACGCCATTATAAAAAAAATGTTGACATTTGTATATGAACATTTGAAGAAAAGGTAGGTAAGAAAAGAAGAAATGGACCTACTACTTCGTCTTTTCTTATAAGTACTGGCAACGCATCAGTGACCTCTATAATCTTGCAGTTGTTGCGCGCTGATCAGGTTACCCGCTTGCTCGTTTGTCGCCTTTTAGTACGTAAAACTCAATCTAAGTTGGCATATAGCAAAAATTAGAACCAATGTTGTTTCTTGGCCCAAGGGTAGAAAAAAAAAACAGTGATTTTAGATTCTGTCGAGGGCAGTCGAACGAAACGTATCTCTAGTGTTTTTTAAATAGAACATCCGATGTCTATGGTTTTTCTCAAGCTCTCAGTCAATGTCAGTTTTATCAATTCTCACTTTAAATTGGCAGAAATAAATATAAAACCAAAAAGGTTTGTCACCATTAAATTGTAGAAAAAAAAATCAAACAATGTCTCCCAAACAGTCTATTGTTTACTCGCCTTATCTCCGTGACTCATACTCGGCCAGAACGGTGATAAAACCTGGGCTTTACGATCGTTTTTATAGCGGCGACATTTTATGATGAAAGAATATTGTTAAGTGGTCTTAAGCGTTTTGCTGTGGTTTATTGGTCAAAACTTATCAACAATTATGTCGTAATGGTGTTTAATAATCATAAGGGCCAACGATCTGAACATAGATATTTAAAGTGCACAAGTGTGTGCAAATACAAGTGAACTGTCTTTAAACTTTATTCTAGGGTTACGGTTACGGTCACATGATTCACGTGGATTTACTTATTGACTTTATCATACTTATGTCTGAGATACATTTTCGAGTTAACTCGACCTTTCGCCGTCTGTACAAAAACAGCTTGCAATTTAAACTTTATTAGGTAATTTATTAAATAAAACTTGAGTCGAAAAAAATTATAATAGGTATTTTTAACATTACAACCTCTTTCAAGGTATAATATCCGATTCGAAATCCGAACGCAACATTCGTTGGAATTCCTTTACAACCTGTGGGAAGCCACAGATTGTAAAAATTCTATAGTTCTTTTTTTAAATCGAGGCTAAGGCGTAAAATGATGCCAGTAATGAGAAGTATCGGCCAGAAAATTACTGGCTTAAAAGAACACATGTTCTTTAATAACAGACGCCGCGGTGTAAAGGAATGGCAGGTAAGATTTTTTTTTGTTTTAGGCGCGGGTTTTTTTAGGTTACGGTTTGACGTGACGCGTATTGATTAGAAATTGGCTGTTTGCATTTGATAATGACTTTGTTTAAAAATGGGCTTTGGGGGGTTTACTATCAACATTTAAGGTTTGAAATTTTGATTACAGTTCTAGACGAATTCAATGACAAATGCAAATTGAAACTCTTAAATGGCAACAGCTAATCATCATCTATCTTTCAGTTGGCTACTTTTTCGCCATTTATTTGCGTACCTAAATCATCTAAAGAAAATTTAACGATTCAGAAAGTTCTGTCAAAATTAAATACGCACTTCCTCAAAACTAAAAGCCGAAGATAAACTCAGACAGTTCATTAAACAAACCATTAGGCGAGAAGCAGCTAATCTCTCGGATATAAGTGTGTTTTACGTTTTTAAACCGCGCCTGACGTATCCGTCGTGATGCGTGAGTAATGTGGCCGCCATTAAATTTTTGGTAACCGTGGCTTGAAGGTAGCGGTGCTAATCGATTTCCTCACTCATTTAAAGTTTAGGAATAAATATCTTTATCTATAAGTACACTCATGTCCATCATCTCCGAAGGTAAACACGTTTTGAATCCATCAGTGATTGCCCGAAATTAAGGTTGGCATACATTTTAACTTATCTTCAAAGGAGTAGTTTTGGATTAATTCCGTTAAATAACACTAGGGTACTTTTACCAGAATTTACCTAATATATCGTAACTTGAAAGAAAGTTAAAAAATAAGGGTGTTAAATTTACCATAAAAGTTCGCTTTTTTACATTACGCGACAATATGTTTATGTAGGGATTGCCATGAGGACAAGTTATTTCCAAAAAAGTTTGTGTTCCTTTTTATCTTACTTTAAATATTAAAACATGAGTCTAGGTAAAGTAGAGTACGATGAGATGCACATAATTTAGAATAAAACACTCTTGAATGCTTACAATCTCGCCCAGCCTCGTGTTTTAAATTCACTCTTTTGTTTTAATAACCCTTATAATTTCACAATGACATAATTATCAGTAAATTGGTTTTAAAGCTTCATAGAAACGTTTAATGGGGCAAAAAAAAGTTTTCGAAGAATGACAGAGGCAGAGCCACGTATATTATAGGACGGTCACAATTTTTCCTCCTAACTCCAACGCCCCGCTACCACTCAAGCCCCGGCCTAACCCGCCCCTACGTTTCCTAATATAACCCGCCGTGCCCTTTGACAGTAAAATGTTTATTTGTGGGAATATGTTCAGGGGAATCCGGATAGTGACACTTTTAGAGATATTACTGATCCCTCGTGACATCTCACTCGCTCATTAAACATTAACACGAGACGAGAGGAATGTTAAGTTAGATATACGGTGAACTGCTTCACCTCGCAAGTTGGAGGACATGTTTTGATTCGCACATAAATTCTGTGGAGACGCCTTTATTTTTGTGTGTCTTGAATTAACAACCTCTTTTGACTTGGGATCTAAAACAAGCTTTACCGTCAGCTACTTCATCAGCATTCCTTAGCCCACTGTTGGGTAAATGCCTCTTCAAAACACCTCACTCGGTCGTGAGTTTTTCTGTCCCATAAGGTACAAACTTTGCCATAAGTACTTTAGACTAACCAAGTCACTTTTTATACAATAAAGTAATGATTCCTGTTGTCCATCTGTTGGTTCGTCCCGGACTAATGTCCAATGGAACAACATGAATGTTTAAAAAGTTACCACTGTCCACCCTTTCTTTTCACCGAGACTGCGGGTTTTTTTACATTTATGTCACTGTTATCATTATAGACGGGAATTAACGCAACGTTAAATTTTAAGCACATTTTAATAATTGTTATAATGCAATGCAAAAATTTTAACAACTATTTGTGTCAATGTCTACCCGGGGTGGAGAAATAGGGGGTGAACAATCGGATTTTTTACAAATTGAACAAATAATTACTTTATTTTTATTTTCGATGGGAAAATTCTCCCGAGCTAAAGTAGTTCGTAACCTTATTTAATTTAAATTCATTATCGTTGTATCAAACCACTTACTAGTTTCCTGGCGTTTACTAAGCGATCCCGTCACTTCGCTTCGAGTTTTTAAACTCTCTTACCCAACTCGAGTGTCTTCAATAGAGATGTGTCAGCAACGCGTTATAACGATAAGCAGTTTTTAAATGCGCGCTTACTTAATGTTATAGTTTTTTAAATATAGAAAAGAGCGAGCATGCAACTCACGCATCATCTAGTCTCAAACAAAGGGAATATCTGTATTACGAGTACTAACTGACGACTGACGTGGTGGTTCCCAGCCCAATACACGCAGACCCGAGACAGTTTAGAAAATTTAGGTCATTTCTTAAATTGACCCGACTAGGAGCTGAACCTGGGGCGTTTTATCGCGATTAAAACCATAACCTAGTAGGGGTGTATCTGTGAACATTTACATCCCTTTAACCACGTGTTCTACTAATCATTCTAAACAAATTTTGTTCTATGACTTTTGATAATTCGCATAAAAATTTTTCATCTTTCCATACAAAGTCGGTCACGTGACTTGGTTATTTTGTATGGATGGGGAGTCGAAAATTTTTTCGGAGAATTTAGAAAAGTTGTTGAACAAATGTTGTTCAGAATGGTTGATAGAACACGTGGTTTAAGGGATGTAAATGTTTACAGGTACACCCTGACTATAGGTCGCCAAGGCTGTGCCAGTCTGGTTAGAACTTGCCTCTAGTATAAAAAAAAAACCAAGCTCCGTACGTTGCATCGATAATGTGATTTAGAAATTTAAATAATAATAACGGTTACGCATAAAGCGCTTATTTTTAATAACAGTTTTTTCACATATTTCCCGTTAATCCCACCTCTATTTCCTAACATCTGCTCAGTGTCAACTTTACAAAAGTTTCAAGATCTGTTAGGATTACAAGTGCACCGTTATTACGGCTGATCTCGGAGTTTGCACTTGACACTTCTGAAAGGAGCCTGAGAATCACCCTCGTGACTTTAAGTATAATCACAGTGGTAATATAACCAGTAGTGGTGAGACAGAATTGTAAAGTATCGGCCTATATACTGTCCCACTGCAGGGCAAAGGCCAAACCGTCATAGAAATCAAGTCATCGCTACTATAATGGGATTGGTGACGATGACAAACCCGAGCTATGTTCGAAACGAAACATACTTTTTTTTTATGTGATAGGTAGCAGGCGAGCAGGCGGATCACCTGATGGTAAGCAATTGCCGCCGCCCATGGACACTTGCAACACCAGTAGAGTCAAAAGTGCGCTACCAACTTTGAACTCCTTTTCCCTCCAATTGGGCCTCTGGTACATACCACACTCAACATACAACAACATCACAACACGAAACACAGCGCAGGCACTGCTTCACACCGGTCATCTATGAGGCTGTGATATCACTCCGGTCGGGCTAGCCACTTCATGCCGAAGCGTGGCTGCACCACGGTTATTTCTCAACGTCCTATTTTTTAACTGCAGAAGCCACACACGACCGTAACCAAATATTTTAATATTAAAACAACACCGGGGCGTGTTCCGGATGTCAAGTATTTCCTTACATATCCGGCGGAGTCCGGAGGCCGGACAATTAGAAATCTACCCCCGGTTCCGACGCCTAATGTTTCCGGAACTTTTAATTGTAGCGGGAATTTTTCGGCTAATTACTTTATTTTACGCTGTGCAAGTTTCTCCGGATAAAATTCGGAACAATTTTATTTTCCACTAGAAACAATCGACATTTGCACATAGAAGAAGCATTAAGTACAAAGTTATGCGCTAAACCAGTAGTTTCTTTTTACGTGATGGGTGGCAGATGAGCAGACGGATCACCTAATAGTATGTGAAACGACGAGCTTTCGTACAGAAGGCGCACATACTTATCCATCCACTGAATTACCTACCATCGCATCATAACAAGCGACACGGAATCACTGGTCGAAACAGGCCAGAGAAAAACAGTTAACACACAAATATAGGGTAACAAGTACTTAATATAAACGGGACTAAACGCTAGGATATTTGTATAATGCAACGCGGAAGTTTAAAAACATTTAGGTTAACAAAGTTGAAAATAAAATCCACATCGAAGTTTCCATGTCCCAAGAGATTTAGTACCCAACAATCGTTTGAATCACAGCAAAGTCTTGAAAGCTAAAAGTACCTACCAAGTGTTTAGTCTTAAACTTAGAACCTAAGTTTAAACTATACTCTAGATTTATTGGACTTGGGACCATTCCGTTTGTCTTGGAAGAATGCTCATGAATTTTTATTGCAATGTGGGCTCTCTTCGTATAGTATATTATAGTACCTACCTATTATGGGTTTCAGTTTCATGGCGTTCTTAAGGACTTGCTGAAGATCTGACGGTAGGATGCTTGGCAATGGTTTTTGATTTACAATGTCGGTGGCAAACCAGCGTTGTTTATAGCCTACGGATGCCTGCAACTTGAATAGTCGCACATTAAACCTGTGGAACCAGCTAACAATGGTTTCCGAACGGATAAGACGTAGTGATCTTCAATAAAAGAAAAGGGCGTATGCTGGGGCCTCGATATCGTATAGTATAGCAGTAACATCGTATGTCTTAACCCCACATTTGTGGGTGTCATTTACGCTGAAACATGTCAAAAACAATGTAGGTTTGCAAGTATGCGTACTTAGCTTCTTTACCTTGAGATGTAGGCAGCTGATGTTCTGGGTTTAATTCTTTTTGGTACTCACGTTCTGAAATCTAAAGATTTTTGAATTACCACTTTATTAGCGTAGTGATAAGCCTAATCCTATCATAGTAGCGATGACTCGATTTCTATAATAGAGGCCTTTTTCTTTATAAATAGAATAGGTTTAAGAAAGGTTTATTGCTAGTGAACAAGATTCTGACGTTAAAGCCCCTTGAAATATGGTGGAGACGGACACTCAATCTTCAAATAACCGAAGGTCAAAAAAGTAATAGATTTGACCTCTCTGTCGCCGCCGTCCGGACCTTCATCATCCAAGTTTTATCTTCAAACAATAACATGGATATTAAAACGAACTCTGCCAATAAAGTCTGCGACCTTTTACGATATTTTTCCCATGTCAGCAAAACTTGGGTAAACTTTCAAATTTCATTGTACGTATTAGATTATGAACTTTGTGACTAACAAGACTATTTGCAACTATTAATTAGGCGTTATTAATGTATCTTTCTTGAAACTTTAATCTCGTGCCAACATGTTAAAATCTTCAAAGTCGATTCGACCTACAGACCGTGCATTATTTATTACTATGAATAAATTCTGAGTAACATTACTATTTTCATAATCTATTGCTCAAAAGCGCAAATGGGTAGTGCAATAAATATTCTATGCTATGGGGTTAGAACATGTTGTTTTGCAGAATCCCCCTGCACAGGGGTTCGTATTCATAATATGGCCAGAAATCGGGCATCCGATCATCCGGAGGAAAAACAACCTTCGAAACCGCACATTAAAGTTGACTTTCCGTTTGCATCGTGAGGAACCCTAGATTTATGTAGCTTATTACATTTTACACGCGTGAAATGAGGAGCAAATGAAAAATGCAATTTGCAACTTTATGCATGTCAGCTTAAGAACTATTCGCGTTATTTTCGACTCCCTTTTGTTGGAGACTCGTAAATTATCTACTTAGGTTTACATTTAGCGATAAATTGCTTTTTATTCTTTGTTCAGTCGTGAAAAAACATGTCAACAGATGCTTTGATATTGTTATATTAAAATTCTGATGAAATATGTCGCGCGTAGACTTGGGCAAAACAGTTCATTGAACTGAACTGAATCAATCATCTAGTTCAGTAGTTCATATAGTTCACTTGACTCAGTTGTTCTATTCAAATGCGGAGTAAGTCATTACTATCACATAATTTTAAAATACGGATCAGTAAGTTGTTTGTCATCACATTCAACTACTGATCCGTATTAAACTGAATGAACTTTTGATCTACCCTAAATAATATTGTTGTAAGTTTACTGACGGCTATATCTAACTCGTATCATCTTTTTACTCTCGTATGTTTGACTCCTCATTTGGCCCATGTCTTGTTTAGCGAGCTCTTTTATTACATTTTGCCCTAAGATTTAGTTTTATGATCATAATAATATATTAATTATATATTGAACAATAAAATAGGTATATTGCCGTTATAAGGGGCGCGTGCCAAAAATTAAATCGCAAACATTAGCAAGGCTGACCTTAACGCTTTTCGTGAACACTGGCCCGGCCGGCACTTAATGTGCTACATTGAACAAGAAATAATGAGTGACAAGAACTAGCTCTTTTAGTGAACTAGTACAATTGAACTAATCACGAACTGCACAAGTCGACGAGATTTGGAGCTCAACTAAAGTGATGAGATATCGTGAAATTGTATTGAAATGCATTCCATGCGTAGCGTGGATTCTCGTTATTTCAATTTGAATAACGCCTGTCGTGCGAGTAATGGCGGGGAATTTGTTTGTATACCGATTTAGCCCTACGCCAACGTCAGAGTCGGCAAGGACATAAAGGTCGTTCCACACGTATTAAATACTAGTGGCCCGCCCTCACTTCGCTTCGGGACCGTAATTCAAAAATTAACCAATAGATGGCGCTGTGTCCAATTACATCGCGCAAGCGTTTCGTGTTTTCGGTTTACCTATAAGCCTTGTCGTTGTCTATTGAAGTTATCTCTTTATAAATAGTATAGATTCAGCTGGAATATTAGGACAAACTAATTCGTGGATCGCAGGAAACCTTAAGTCGCAGACCTAGTCCAAAGAATTGCTTGAGTTTGAGCGAACGCAATAGGGGCTATCGCGTGTGTAAAATCCTCTAGATGGCGTACTTGAGAACTGAGGTCCAACTTCGACGTCATTGGTTGTTTAGTGACATATTGACAATACATCTGATCTCACATCATAAATAACCAATCACCGTGTAGATGGACCTCAATTCAGCTTCCATTGAGCATGCCATTCTTATAGGTTCGAATTTTAGAATATTATGTGCGTTAATACCGCTAGCTCGGCAACAGTGAAAATAACTAAACTTTAAATACAAGGTTATAGTTTATCGAATACTTATTTTACTCAATCTACCTCTAAACAAACGTCACAAATCTTGCTCGAGTGCAATTCATATTTTTATTCATTAAAAATCGTATCATATATTGTGAGCAATGCACCTTAATACAAGGTTTACCTATTAACGTCATAGGGCCCAGACAGCAGACACAATAGAAAATCAATTGTTATTGCCTCGTATCAGACTTTCGGGTCTTACGACGATAAAGTTAAATTATTTCATACAAAAACCTAATACATTCTGACAAAATTCATGAAAGACACACTATGACCATCGTACTCCATCAGAATTAACTCAATCCAATTCAATTTGTACCCGTACAGAGTCAAAAGGGCTGCTGTGGCAGATTAATCCTATCAGAAGCATTTCAACATCCATGTTGGTGCATGGACAAAGTAAAGACTTTACAAATATCGAATGGATTAGAGCAACATAACCAAATCCTACTACTATTATAAAGGCGAAAGTTTGTAAGTATGGATGTATGGATGTTTGTTACTCTTTCACGTAAAAACTACTGAATGGATTTGAATGAAACTTTACCACAATATAGCTTATACATCAGAACAACACATAGGCTACAATTATAAAGGCGAAAGTTTGTAAGTATGGATGTATGGATGTTTGTTACTCTTTCACGTAAAAACTACTGAATGGATTTGAATGAAACTTTACCACAATATAGCTTATACATCAGAACAACACATAGGCTACAATTATAAAGGCGAAAGTTTGTAAGTATGGATGTATGGATGTTTGTTACTCTTTCACGTAAAAACTACTGAATGGATTTGAATGAAACTTTACCACAATCTTATACATCAGAACAACACATAGGCTACAATTTATAAAAATATATTGTGTGAATTGTCCAAAATATGACGGTAAGTGTCAATAATTAACTCCACGCGTACGAAGTCGCGGGCGGCCGCTAGTAACCAAATAAGAGAACCAAATAGTTACAATCCAGCTGATTGCGATATCGTAAACGAGTGGTCATATCGTAAATTATTTTTGTTGTTATTTTTTTTGGTTTTAATTTATTTTTACTAGTGTTTTTTATTTTCTTGTGTTGAGTCAATTGTCTGTAGCATGTAATGTGTTGTGGTGTCCAAATCAATAAATGTATTTTCTTTCTTTCTTTTCTAAATAAGGCTCATACAATTCGATCATACATAAATCTAAATACAGCGTGGACGCGTTAAAAATGTCGCCCCTAATGAAGGGTCTATTTGGAAAAGAGCGCTATTTGGCATTAGTTTTCGGAATTAATAGGGCATGTTCAACATTCAAAATAAAGCTGACTTTTCGGCTTAAATATAAAAGCCTTGCGGTTGTTTATAGAAGTAAGAGATATATATATATATATATATATATATATATATATATATATATATATATATATATATATATATATATATATATATATATATATATATATATATATATATATATATATATATATATATATATATATATATATATATATATATATATATATATATATATATATATATATATATAAATACCTAAAATACTCCGCATCCATGTAACTAGCTAAAAAGGTTAGTCCAAATACCGATTTTATCCTAAAGTTATTAGCCGCACTCACAGATGCTCTTATCTTCGCCATCGTTGCTCGACTGGCTAGGGTCATAGGCCACCGATACCGCTAGGCCGCAAAGCCGCCCCTTGTTACTCGATTATCAACCCTACTTTTACGAATTAGGGTCAGTTTTCCTGTAATACAATGAATCGTACGTATCGTTAAGAGAATGAAAGAAGTCTTCTTCGACCCATATCTTTGATGTATGTAGTAATTTTAGTATAAGGAAATAGTTAGTGTACGATTTTGAATCTTAATTTTGAAACAGTAAAGGTGGTAATGGTGTTGCTTGTTGGGTGGTAATGTTTTTAATATTATCATAATTGCATTTGGTTTATGCTAATGGTATCGATGTTTTAAGTAGTTCGTGAATGAATGTTTAATGATCGTATTTATTGTTTTTGTGTTGTGATATTGTTTTAATGATCATAATAATAATCCTCCAACCGATTTGGCTATGGCGGCCGATTTCGTACATTGGATATTTATAGTGCTCAAGTGTGCTGCGAAAACACTTGTGCCTTTGCAACCAGACCAAATGTTTAAAAGAATCATGGTTACATGTTTAAGGAAACTACCTGAAACGTGCAGGTTTCCTACCACTGAGCTAATGGTATAAATATGAACATAGGCTTGAAAAATCCATAGATGCTTGCTCGGAATCGAACCACGATCCTTCGTATGAGAGGCGCTTTCTTATCCACTTAGCTACCATTGCTCTCGAAGTCTCGAACGAACTGTTATATTCCCATTCCATCATAGTAGCGATGACCTGATTTCTATGATGGAGGCCTTTGTCCTGCAGTGGGACAAGGCTGAGTCTACCTTCTGTGTGTAATTATTTTGTGTTATTAGGCTGACACTTTACTTTTTTTTACTTCGTGATATTTTGAAACCGGTTCTTTATCTTTGACAAAAGATCTTGTTTTCAATAGCTTATAAATTCTCAGCAATTGAGCTTCAACATCCCGAAGACAATTATCTGAAGCGGGAAACGTTTGGTTCCATTGGGTTTCGAGCAAAATCAAGTTTTCTCTATTGACTTGACCGGGTGATGAACCCGGAACCGTAGCATCTGAACCAACGGCGCCGTCGGTCGTCAACGTTTTGTTATTGCTCTTTTATGGTAGAAAGTAATTTGAAAATGATAATGTTGTTTTTACTTCGATTGTAAGAACCTTAGTAACTTAAATACTAACTGGTATATTATTACAACGAACAATGAGCAATGAATGAATGAATTACATTCCCTCTGATATGGTTGAGTGAAATGATGGCTGACACATACGTCATACTTGTGTACAGGTGCCGCCTCTGGGGACTGGTCTGCTCCGGTTTACCTCATTCTTAGCTTTTTAACAATTTTCTTCATCTTGAGTATTGGACTGTAGGAGGTGGTATGAGGGAAACATTGTAATAAACATTTTGGCGATTAAAAAGAGTAACTGGCGAGTTTCTTGCCGGATCTTCTCGTCAGAATCAACTTTCCGATACCGGTGGTAGAATCGCATTATGTCTATTTATTTTTTGTATATCTTATGTATCAAGATATACCTATATTTAATTTCATTTAAATTATATACATTATTTTTAAATAGTTTTAAATATTTTCTTTATGTATGACGATTTGTAAGTGCTGTGTACAAGCCTATGCAAATAAAGAATATTTTGACTTTGACTTTGAAATAAATGAACCATGTAGGACCATCTCTACAGGTTTATATACTGACACTCCTGACGTCATATCGTCTTCATATGCTTAATTGATATACAGATCAATATCAAGCACACACCAAACCAATCTAACTGGAAGAGTGATTACCCAACTGCCAAATCACCCAATCCCTTAACGATTTCTAATTATGTAAAGTCGACCAATATCTTCATAATACATTAATCCCCAAGATTAACTCAGGCCTAGCCAGGACCAGTGTACGTAGGCCTTCGCCGTCTTCATACGAGGCTGATCTGGGAGTTCAAGAGAAGGGTTTAGTTGAAATGAAGCGAGCCCGGCCGCCGCATTCAGTCGGGTCTGCGGCGAGTCAACATTTGCTTTGAGTAGGGCTGGAAGCTTACATTGGTAGCTCTGTGGTTTTTTTAAAGTGATTTTAGCGGGGGAGAGCCACGCTTCGGCATGAATGAAGTAATACCACGGCCTTGCAGAAGACCGGAGTGAAGAAGTAGAAGTAGAAAAAATCTTTTTTCAATTTAGGACCATATAGAACACTTGAATGTCAAAACATAACGCTGTTTTTCGAGTGAGTGAGGGTGCCGGAGGCCCAATTAGGGGGAAAGGGGGTTAAAAAGGTGGGCAGCGCACTTGTGAAGGACGCTGTCAGGTGAGCCGGCCCATTCATGTCGATGCTAGGCTCTCTCACGGTTAATGACGATGATTATATAAGTCGAATTTATTCAAGCTAAGGGCCAAAAAAGTTGCAAAAAGTATGTTTTGAATTTTTCGAACGTAGCTCGGGTTTTGTGATCAGTGATCTTCAATGCGCATGAGGCAAGAATGGTGATTCAGTCTAATCCCATCATAGTAGCGATGACTTGATTTCTAAGATGGGAGGCCTTTTCCCTGCAGTGGGACAGTATATCCTACTAATAATATAAATGGGAAAGTGTGTCTGTCTGTATGTTTGTCTTTCTTTCAAGGCAAAAAGGAGCGTCGAATTGGCGTGATTTTTTAAGTAGAGATAGTTGAAGGGATGGATAGTAACATTGGCTACTTTTTGGACCTTTCTAATCCCCCATCTTAGGGAAGTGGGGAGGGCAAAAGCTAGTAGGCTGATATTGTACTTTACTTCACTAAGCGCCAACCCTAGCTGGGACTATTCGCTTATGTTTGCCGCGCACTCATTAGACTGAGTTCGGCTTCGCGGCCACTCCGGCGCCGGAGTGTGGACAGTTTATTTGCTAAACAACACACACTGATTCATTCACACTTAGTTTATGCGCCAAGCTAAGGTTTCATTGGGATTTGTTTGTAGATTAACTGATGAGGCTTCTCTAAGGAAATTGTTATGAGCGGGTGATGAGAAAATATTCATAGTTTGGTTTTAACCTACTTAGAACGACAAAAGCTCATAATAACCAGACTCACCAAATCTTGGATTCTGGTCAAGACGTCCCCGGTTTTTTATGGCATAGGTAACCGATTGCCGACGCCCATAGACACCCAACACCAGCGGAGTCACAAGATTTTGTGTCTTATCAATGAGGGTGTTTACAAAATGCAAAATCCGATAGACAGCAATACGTTGACCGCAGGTCCAACAACGAGTGGATTGGTTACATTTGACGTATCATGTCAAAATTATGAAGTTACTTTATGTTATGAAACAACCAATGTCGTTAGTTGGACCTCACGTCAACGTAACGCCACCTATCGGATTTTGCATTTGCAAACACCCTAATTACTTAATTAAGGTTTATTTATACCTCAAATTACGCTACTCTGTTTACTTAAACTCAGAGATTTTTCGATTTTGCTATAATAATTGTAAGGTCGATTCTCAAAAAAATGCCGGATTCGATACAAAAGACGAAACGAAGTTTTAGTGTAAAAACTGATAAAACTTAGTAACAGTAGACCTACGCGTAACCTACGCGTAAGTCCGAAATATTACCTACCTATTATAAGTACGAACTAACACAAGTACGTACTAAGCTTCTTTTACTTTAAGAACAGGTCGATGTACCTTATGTATGTATGCGTTGTTCTAAATAGATGCAAGCAAGCCGTAGACTAGACAAAAATACGCGTCAATGAGAAAATACGCGACGCAGACTTAAAGATTCTTCCCTGACTTTCTAATCCTCTTATAACCCTCGATTTTTTACTTCACCCGTACTTTTTTCACATCTATTAGATGAGGGTTACCGACAGCCCCTGAAGTGGCGATATTTGCCCCTTGCCCTAACAAGTGGACCGTTCAAACAAGGGCGCTCCCCTAAGGTCAGATGTTTGCGGATCGTATGGTAATCCGTAGTTCCGTACACCTGACTGATGGTAAGTAATTGGAAGTTGGAGATAAAGGCGCCTGCGCGTTGGCTTAGCATGTTTTGGATAAATTAGGGCGGTTTAGATTGATGGCTTCCTGGCGTTTTTAGAAAAGGACAAATAAAAGCTGGTTGAAACTGATAATGGTGGCTTCCTTGGAAACAATTCAATGCTTTTGAATTGATTCCCATAGCTTTAACATCATAAATTAACAATGTATTTTCAAAGGCCGCTATAACTAACAGATAGTCTGTACCTACATCTCTAAGGTCATCCTTAGTGATCGGAAATTTGGGCACTTATTACTAACTAATAACTTGATATTTTAGAAATATTATGGATATGCTTTTTTAATCCCTCGTTATTAAGAACTGATATTGTAAATATTTAAGGTATTTCCTTTGAGGTGAGGGAAACATCGTGGGCAACCCTGCACGTTTCGGATAGTTTCAGAAAACTTGTAACCATTATTCAGTTGATCTGTTTCCTTAAAAGGTCGCGAAGGTCAGACGGCAGTCACGTCATTATGATTACCGACTCCCCAAATCCTGGTACATGGTCTAAGTACCTCCAGTCTCCAAAACGACAGCTTTGGACGCGTGAATTACAGGCTAAAATGAGATAGGATTGAATGAAATGATTCAACTGTGGGAGAGCCACGCTTCGGCATGAATGGGCCGGCTCGACCGGAGTGATACCACTGCCTCACAGAAAACCAGCGTGAAGCAGCCCCTGTGCTGTGTTTCGCCGAGTGAGTGAGGGTACCGGAGGCCCACTCGGGGGGGAAGGGGACAAAAGATTGGCAGCGCACTTGTGATTCCACTGGTGTTGCAAGTGTCCATGGGCGGCGGCAATTGCTTACCATCAGGTGATCCGCCTGCTCGCCTGCTACCTATCACATAAAAAAAAAATTCAGTGTTTTATCCTACATCTCTGTTTTGGTTTACAGAAATCAATTACCAAAATTGTACAACATCGGGGTAAAATCAGCCCGCCCTCAGTAGTTCATAAAGAGAAATTGGTTATTTTTCTAATACATTAGGTTCCCTCTAACAAATATGTCGCTAATGTGCAGAAGGGTTGCAGACGTTTAGCTTGGCGACTGATTGATTTGTTTTGGACCCCATAGCCATGATACATCAATGGGAATGAGGGAAAAGTCTAACGGTTTACTTACAATTATTAGTATTAAAGGATTCAGAGAAATAGAGACCGAGAAAAATCGAGGATAAAGTTTAAATGACAAAGCAACTGTGAATGAAAAAGGTAGATTTTTATAGCACGCTTCTACAAAACGCAGATATTCCCACTCCGGCGCAATCCGTTTCACACTTCCTCAATTGGTTACACTTCCATACTTCATATACGGAAACTGGAGAGGGAAGGCAAGGCAGTGCTATGCCACTATGACTTTTCACTGGACTTTCCCTATACAAACGCGATACGCGGCGACTATTTGACAGTCATAAATGTTCTAAAGAATATTTCTATTTCTACTGTCTTAGGGGGCAACTCGGACAAAAAATCTCGGGCAGGAATTTCAAGATTTTTTAGCTGGTCACTGTTCTAACCTAACGTAACCAATATTTTTTGCTTCACAGTTTTAAGCTTTTAATATCATCACAAATATTTTGGTGGGGCTAAACACTGACCACCAGCTAAAAAAATCTTGAAATCCTGCTCGAGGTGCTCCCTAAGCGCTGGAATTTCTGAACATGAAAAAGAAATGTTATTTTGACAGTAACACTGAATATTCCTCTGCCTCATAAAGAGAAGCATAACTTAGAACTGCTGACATCCCAAACATTTCGTTACACACATCAAGGAAAACTGAGAGTAGGAAAACAAGCCCAGCTATTTACAGAGTGGCGAGAAAAAAAACTTGAACATAACATGTCTGGGAATCAAACGGGCGACGCCGCTATGGGAAGTTGTGTAAACAGTCTTAAACGCCACTCAAGATAAGCAAACATTGAGTGTTTGCCGACAAAAACAACCAATCTGCAGCCCGCCACTTAAACAATGCCAAGATTTGGGCACAGTTGATTTGGTGGCAGATGGGAATGTTTGATTGAGCTTGGGATTCTGTTCTAGCAGAGAAGTCTACCTCTGACAGCTGTCGATTTGCGTGTAGAAAAGGAGGGGAATTAGAGTGCTTTCGACGAGAATTCCAAATCAAATTGAAGCCCCGGTAGAATGTGTTCTTAAAATTATTAAGAACTTATTATTTTTTTACGAGTAGGTATTACAGCAATTTCAGAACAGAACATTTTAATTTCAATGTATACCATTTATTTTCTTACCTGACCCACTTTATTTTTTTATTTACTTTTGAGTTTCTGTGACTGTCATCACTTTCTAACAAACACAATTTTTACTTCAGACATAATTACGAGTTTCATTTCAAGTCAAATTCTTCCGATTTGGAAGTTTCTCAAACTGGGTGCTATCGCATTGGATGTCACCTATGAATGAAGACAACAGAAAATTCATAGTATTCAAGTGATAGACCAAAGTACACTTAAGTACTTAATGTACTTTCTGACGCTCTTTCCTCACTGTTTCACCACTTGACTGTTCACGAACTGACGCATGAAGAGTTTGGAAGTCAAGCTCACTGAGTTCATGAGCTGAGAATGGGGTTAAGATGGCAACAGGTTGTACTCAGGAATTTCGTGGAAAACTAGTAGAAACGTGTTTTAAGTTAAGTGTTAAAACAGAACTGTGAGTGTTACAGAAAATGTCAATGGGTTTGTATTGGTTCTTCTAATTGTGAAATGAAACTCTGTAACTAATTACTATTTGAAAAGAGTAACTACTGGGTTTCTTGCTAGTGTCTTCTCAGTAGAAATCGACGTTCCGAACCAGTGGTAGATTATATTTTGTTTTGGCATTCATAAGTGTTCTGTATGGACCTAACTTGAATAAAGATTTTTTCTATTTCTGTATGTGCCGTTAATTTAGACCAGAGTTATTTGTCTAGGAACCAAAGGAATTTGGGATGTAGTTGTTTTCACTTCACATTGGCAACATAACTAACAGTCACACATTGGGGTTATCAAAACTTCCTCTTAAATCATTGAAACGTTCTGTTCGCGATCCGTTCTGTTGACAAAACTTTCTTGGAACAAATGTGGGCGAAACGTTATTGTCCAAAACATTTTGTTGGTCATACACTCTACCAATGGCGGCATCCAACGTCTATGGTTGATGGTTGTACTACAATTTAATCATATAGGTGGCAGAAGAACAGATGGATCTCCTGAAGTTAAGCGATTACCGTCGCCCATGGACACTCGCAACACCAGAGAAATACATCAAATACTTAAACAAATAAAAAAAGAAATGCATCAAATAAATAAATAAAAAAGTGGCCAGCCCGGTGCTAAAGGTGTCATTAAACCAATAACAATGCAGCATTTTAATCAACAATTTTCCATAAGAACTGCAATCCGTTCCAGTTCACACTTTCACCCACACTCCAAATTCAAAAAAACGTTCTAAAAAGGGCGTCTTTTGTAACAAAATGGCCGTTTTTGTAACAAAAAGTTCCCGCTATCACTGTATCGCTTACAAATCGTGATTACTTGGTTATTAAACAATTAGTTGTTGCTCTAATGAGAGTGGGGTTCTCACGCACCTCCATTCCAACGTCTAATTGAATTAAAAGCATGCTGGTGAGGACGATAAAGTGAGTTAGGGGACGAAGAGTAAGTTTTCTTTATTAGATTTAAGCGTTGATAAATTTATTAAAAAGTAAAACATTAAGAAGTAGTAAAAGAACAGTTGGCGGGCAACACGTAATCGAAGAATTTCAAGATAACTAGTCTAGCTGAGTAGTGCCCTTGTTCTTACGCTTGGCTCGTCTTAGCGATTAAAAAATCTAGATCATATGTATACCTTAAAAATAAACAAAAACCGTTTCAGCTTCTCTTTAATTATACACTATTTACCATATTACTTACTCATTACGGTGGACCGGTTGACTGTTTCTTGGTATAATTAAATTCTATCATCTTGGTAAGAAATACTTATGTTCATAGAATCCATAAACAATTACTGAATTGGTCTCCATAAATAGGTCTTTAATACTACTAAATACGGTTTCTCGTAGTAAAACGCAATCGAATATGCAAGCAATGTGCCGCTTACAATATTAAAATGATTCACTACGATCACTCAACAAAAGATGATCGTGCGCAATGCAGCCACGCATAAAAATTAAGCAATCACCAGTGTGGGGTAGCCACGATTGTCTTAGTGTTTTGGGACTTCATGGTTTTTTCATTGTTTAACAAAATTCAACTCTCTTAATAATTTAGTACACTGATCTTACACTAAACACACAGACCAAACCAATAACGGATTTACTTTTTCCTAACATGGCTCTTAAAGTAATCGACAATCGCTAACAACAACAATAAATATTCCTGCCACATTCTTAAAAAAAAAATTCAGGTAGGTACTCAACATTTTACTATTTTCATTTGAGTTTATACACATTAGGTTTGTTCGAGTATTCATTTCAGAATAGAATCACGCTGCCCTAATAACCGCTATGGAATTTTGCGAGGTGAAAAGTCCCGTTCTTTTTTCCCTGGTGCGTGTATGATTAGAACGGCGTACGGGCCTATGCTTGGAGGAATTAAGTAGCGCAACAGCTATCTCTGGTGATCTCTTGTTTAGGAGGCCAAAACCCGGACCTAATCTGGTAGTGCATTTCAGAATACGGGATAATATTATAAATTGTTATACTACAAGCAAAGACGAAATTTATTCTAAAGGTATTTTTTTAAATCTGGTGCTGTCCATCAGGCGGTTATCGCTTCACTCTTGTCAGATCGTGGTCACGTTGAGGCGTCCATCTTGAACACACTTGACTCACATTGACTGAAGTAGCACTTGTGCTGTGTCTAGATGAAGTATTTTCAAGTGATTGCTTCGTTGTTTGTTAACTGTAACAAGTGCTTAAGTTCTCAGTACTCAAGTCAATGAATGAGATTTGGTATTCATGTATTATAATGTAGAACCTCTATGTACCTTATGACGGCCTCGATGGCGCAGTGGCTAAGGTGTTTGCCCAAAGCGCGAAAGGTCCCGGGTTTGATTCCCGGTCAAGTCAATTTAGAAAACAACATGTTCTAAGTTGTCTGGGTATTCTGGGTTGACGCCCCCAGTTAATTGTCGTCATATGGTACTCATAGTACAGGGCCTTTGCCCTAGTTTGAGGTTGATTGGTGTGATTGTCGTGCGCATTTATTTATTATTATTTATCATAGATCTTACTGTAATACACGGACACACTTTTCACCATTTCTTTCTTTCTATTTCCAAACTGTGGCTTCCCACTATACTAGAAACAATTTGTTTGTACAGGACTTTCCTAGAAAACCCACAACCTGTGGCCACTTCTCGACCATGCATGGCCAATTACTACGAAATACGGCGCCGAATACTGATATCGGCCACTCGGATGCACGAACGGGCATTTTCATGACGATTTTAGGGCTCCCATGCCGAAATACAACAAAAATTAACCCACGGACAAGCTTGGCCACTTTCCAACTCAGAAAAATATGCTGATAATATTTTCTACAGAAATTCGAAGGATAAGAATGTATGGCATTATAATACGAAAAGCTGTGACCGCTACTTTTTAACTGACTTCAAAAAAAATGGGAAGGTTCTCATTTTTTTATGTGATACGTGGGAGACGAGCAGACGGATCACAGTAGAGTCACAAGTGCGCTGCCCACTTTTTACCCCCTTTCCCCCGACTGGGCCTCCGGTATCCTTACTCACTCGGCGAAACACAGCGCAGGCGCTGCTTCACGCCGGTCTTCTGTGAGGACCGTGGTATTACTCCGGGCTAGCCGTCCCATTCATGCCAAAGCTGTGGATGTCCCAAAATAAATTGTGTAGGTACTTTGTGTATTTCAGTCCCCTGAAATATTTTATACTACGGCCTTTTTTCAAACGAAATTACGGCGACAATTCTAAAGAAAAATTGTTAATGTGAAATAATGTTTCTTTTTTTCTAATTTTCAGCAGATTAATTAAATTTTAATAGCCTGAAATTAATATCAGTTTTCAGTTCACTACGAAGAACTCGTTAAGTAACGTAACGTAACCTATATTTTGTAACGATCATTAATTTATAACATGATCAAAAGAATTGATTACAAATCGTTTGATAGGCGTAATTTAACGATGAGATAGCCATGCTTTGGCATGAAGGGACCGGCTCGACCGGAGTGATACCACGGCCTCACAGAAAACCGATTTCCTATTGTGTCTGCGGTCTGGACCTTACGGTTAATATTTTATTTGTGTACCTACGTGAGTTTAATTTCGTAAGGCCCAGACAGCAGACAATAGAAAATCAATTGTTTATGCCTCGTATGAGGCTTTTAGGTCTTACGACGATAAACAATGCATATTAAATTTTACAGTACGTACAGCCACACATCAAAGTATACAAAACTGTCAAATTACTTTAATCGACTCATCTTTACTGTCAAACACATTAGGTTGAATTTCAGCTGAGGGAATTTGACAGGTTGTGGTAACCTGATGTGTGGCTGTCTGTACCTACTAGTTAATAATATATTATTACTACTCATATAGATACTTTTAAGTCCTCATTCTTTGTTTTTTTTTTTCACAAGCGAAAATTTAAAATTTGTTTTTGTACCTACTAGGTATACATCGATATTTTAGGATATTTAAGCAAAATTCGTCTTTTATCGATACTCGCAGACTTGTCCAACTATTAGACAAGTTTTAAAATGTTTGAAGAGCGGTAGATGTAAGTAATAATTACTTAAAACATATTTAAAATCTATATACCTAGTCACCTATGTCGGACAACCGTTTAGAGTTTAGGTATAACTATAATAGCCAAAAAATCCAAACTATGTAAAATTTACATTTAATTGAGAATTCCAAAAGCAAATTTATTTTAACGGTAAACATTCAATGGCCGCAATGAAACGGCAGTTTAAACAAAAGGCATTATTTGAAATTCAGCGCGAAACACAAATATGCTCCAATTAAGAGTAATTCTTGAATATTGAATGTGACTAATTGGTGGAATTTGGTTCATTCCCGTATTTATTGTGATGATGGCGAAACATTTAATGGAAATTGGAACTAGAGTTTTTTATTACACCCTACCACCTACCACCCACAAACAAGTAAAGCACCTAGGTATGTGCATTAACATACAGTAGGTACATATTGTACCGACAGACACTCGTCGCCAATTTTGTACCAAATTTCATCATCCGATTTTCGCCCAGTAACATCTATACTCTTTGTAGGTAATTCCACAACAGGCCTTATAGGTAAACCGAAAACACCAAACACTTGCGTGATATAATCAACGTCCCAGCGCCATCTATTGGTAGACAGTGGAAAACTGTCCCGAAATGGAGTTAGGGCGGCCACTAGTATTAAATAAATAAATAAATGCGCCAGACAATTATTATTAGGTTTAAAACTTTATTGCACACAAAACTTTGTACAATAGGCGAACTTAATGCCAAGAGGCATTCTCTACCAGTCATCATTAAGCAGAAAGGACAAAGGTGCGGCGAAAGGAGGACCAATCAACTGGTCTCGGACTAGGACAACCCCTTTACTATGAGTACCAGATGACGAGTTCACCAGATGGAGCACAGGTTAAGTGATTCTGCCTAACCTATCATTATAGGCTACCAATACCAAAAAGTAAAATAGGTAGCTAAAACACTTATGTAGGTAAATTATGTGGAGATTTACTTCCATTAGTCAGCCTAGCAGACACAAAAAAGATTTTACTAGATCTGTACTACAGGTATTTTTCTCTGCCATTTGAGTACATATTTAATAAATAAGATAGAATTCCCAACTTAGGCAGCTTAGGTATAGATATCAGATCATTACTTTGGCTTTCTGCTTCTTATACACTACCTATTCATAAATAATGATAAGCTGTATAGGTCGTTTCAGTCCAATAAGAATAAATTAATTCAAAGAAGTCGAGTCATAATGCCATTATCATAAGATTAGCATAAGTTAGCATCAATATTTTAGCAAAAAAATATTGGCGGGAATGAAAAAATCGATTTAACAATGACACTGGCAGCTTACAATCTGTTAATAGCATAGGCGTCGTAAATTTTGATATAAACTCGGGTCATAAACGTGGCAGAACTATTTGAAAATCGAACTCAGATCGAATTTCAATAATAAAAAAGTAAGTAGGTAGACCAGTTTGTTTCCTAAAGGAAAACAAAAGCGGTATTACGCAACACACAACCTACTTGAGGCATCAACTTCTAATTAGAACACAATAGACCCTAAGTAATACAATCCGATTGCTTCCTTCAATTCAACCAAGACACGGAGGCTGTTTGAATCACGACCGTGGTTCAATGACCAACGAAAAAAAAATACTGGGAGATACCTGGCTGTATGTAGGTATACCAAGACGGTAGGTATGTACGAGTTTAGACGGGCTAGACTAAGTTTTTTGTACCATCATCATTTATCAATCATCTATGTTGGTATGCATACAGAGACGGTCTCATAGAAGTATAGGTATTTTCGTAGGTAGGTATTACACACGTACAACCAAAAATATAGGTAGTAGGTAAGATAATTTATTATGTGATACCTACTAGATTTGTTATTTAACAAAGATTTTTCTTTCTGTTTAGATTTAGAAATACGTCTGTTCTGTTTCGTGTTAATGACGTGCAACAAGCAATACACGAAACAAGAACTACAAATAAAATAAGTTTCAACTTCGTATTCGTGAATGAAAGCTATCAAAACTTTACTGATCATGCGCGGTAGGAAGTAAACAAACTTGAAGTTTACTAAACTTTATTTCATAAGAAAACACCCACCTTGTACGATAAATGTTGCAGTTCCAAGTCCAAAACTCCGGTAACAAGACACAATCCACTTGGATTCACAACATTCCTAAAAAACACTCACTCGAAAACTAGTAGCTTCACTCACACTATCGTCGGCGCACTTTTTGAGTGAAAATTACCACGAAACACAATAAAAACTCACTTAGAATCACTATGACAGTTAACCGAATCACTTAACAACTTGTTTTTCAGTGGAATATCGCGATAATCACGGTAAAAACTTAAAAAATCACCGTAAACAATCAGAGCAACATTCAGCACGCGACGGCCATCTTCCGCCAACGCGAAGTTTGAGGTTATTCGTACCAGAGGTCGCTGTTCAACAATTTTCAAACTAAACTTCCGAAAAGCTCTTTCTTGTTTTAATAAGTTTTATATCATATTATGTTAATTTAAAATAATGATTTGTATCAGATTTAGTTAAAACGAATTAAAATACATCTTTTAATATCAAATATAATATTTTAAATTAAATTAAAATTGTAAAGATTGAAATACGAATAATTTTCGATAGTAGCAACATTATTGTCAGAATAATGTTTTCGTGTTCTAAGCATTTCTACTATTTAGTAGATTTTGGTAAATTTGTAAGTAATTTGAACACTTCTTTCTGAATTTTCTTAATAATGTTTTAATACAAGGAAAGCATGTTTTTAAACAAACTTAGAAAATGCATGGATCCATTTTCAAAATTAAGCATTTAATAATTTTTTGGCTAAAAATATCTGTATTGTTTTGAATAAAAGACTTATAGATTAGATTAATTTTCATTGGAATGAACAAATTCGGTGATTGTTTTATAATCAGCCATTATTTATCTTCTTCAAGAGTAACACCAAAAATAAACTACGGAGTCAGATTAGTAGTAGATGGTTTTGCTGAACTGGCAACATTAATACAAAATGTCACTGAAGCAGCTTACGAGAGCTTTTTGTTTTTGTTTGTTTAAGTGAAGTTATGGCTGTTTTATTTTAGAAATATGATGTAAATCATTGGTAATATTTGAAGGATGGCATGTACTATCGAGGACGATATTCGTTGCAGAATATGTTGTGGAAAATTGTTGAGATAATGATGCTGAATGTGTCATCATGATCCAGTCGATCTTGTGTCCAACTCTGAGGGTTTCGAAGGTCAGACGACCGTGACATCTAATTAGTTAATAACTTGTCATATCCAGAATCATTCACCTAGCATTCCCTGGGCTCTCTACCGCCGACTTAAGTTAATGATGATATACCTATCTATATAACCTACTGAGCAATCTTACCCAAACTAGGTAGTTCAGCCAACCGTCTTAATATTTTAGAATTGTAACATAGTAGGTAGTGATTTTTTTGTAAAATCCCGTAAATGTATATAACAGTCCCATGTAAACCCGCTTGCATCCCAAGCTGGCACTTTGGGACCTAGTGTGTAATATTAAGTATACTTAGTAGGTTTCTTTGTTTTGATGACAGTTAGGCTTGCTGTTAAAATAAAAAAAAAAATAAACTTTATTGAAAAATCATAAGAACATCAAAATACTTATACTCTATTTATTAAACTAAGTGAGCAGATTTAGGTTTGTTGGTTTCACACTGAACCTTTTAGTTTAGAGTTGGGTTGGTAAGGCTTCTGGATAAAGCCAAAATAATTGTGTGCCTGGTCTAATTAGACGGTGGATGGTATTTCAAGATTCCGATAGACAATTCGTTTGTAGAGGTATTAGTTATGTATTGGCTTCCGGAGAGGACTGTTAAATCCTTTTCAGAAGCCATCTTTTCATTCCTGATGGTAAGCAATTGCCGCCGCCCATGGACACTTGCAACACCAGTAGAGTTACAAGTGCGCTGCCAACCTTTTATTCCCCCCCCCCCCCCCCCCCCCCTATGTGTAGCTTAATTAAGAGGCCTACTTAACAAATTCTCATTCACAAAATAATATCATTAGCGTTCAATGGCATTTTCAGTTGTTTATAATAATTTTTATTTTTGGTATAGCATTTCTTTGCAATTTATTCTTAAGTAAATATTGCACTTAAAAATTCATTGAAGGGTTCATGTGGGATTCGAACCCACAACCTTCCACAGACTAGACAGTTTATAACTTGTTTATGAAAATATGGAAAGTGGCCAACAAGAAAATTATGGAAATGCTTGCTCATATTGACCTAGGATTACAAAAAATGTTAGGTAGGTAGCTTTTTTATACAAGTACGAAACAATTTGGACTCTTAGAAAAGTAAAAAAATGCTTGATGGGTAACAAACAACTGTGGGAGAGCCACGCTTCGGCATGAATGGGCCGGCTCGACCGGAGTGATACCACTGCCTCACAGAAAACCGGCGTGAAACAGCCCCTGTGCTGTGTTTCACCGAGTGAGTGAAGGTACCGGAGGCCCACCCGGGGGGGAAGGGGATAAAAGGTGGTAGCGCACTTGTAACTCCACTGGTGTTGCAAGTGTCCATGAGCGGCGGAAATTGCTTACCATCAGGTGATCCGCCTGCTCGTCTGCTACCTATAAAATAAAAAAAAAAAACAGTATAATAATAATTGTAAATATTTGCATGCTATTTTTTTCGCTAATATAAAAAATAGATACATACATAGATGGCGCTGTGAGTCAACATTGCGCAAGTGTTTCGTGGTTTCGGTTTACCTATAAGCTCTGACGTGGAGTAGACATTAACCTCTTTATAAATAGTATAGAAAATGAGACAGTGGCACTCCTATACAGAACAAGGCACAAGCAGTCTTATGAACAACATATTTTCTTACCATTCTTTGTCACAAAATATCTCAACTTGTACCCCGCACACTATCTAACTACTGCAAAGTCCATTTCAGCTTTAATGCCGTTTTCCAATTGCAGGCAACTCGTGATATTGGTTATTAGAAGTTTGCCCGCGACTTGCGACTCATTTTTATAGTCCCAGAGCGGACCCGAAATGCGGTGGAATTCGATTTCGAGTTTTCTAAGCTGCCTCGTGGTCTAGTGATGATATTGAGCGATGGTAGCCTTCGAGATCGTAGTTTAGAATTCGAGAATGCACCATTACCTCGGCGGTGAGGGAAAACATTGTGAGGAAACCTACGCGTTTCTGATTAGTTTCTGAATTGTTAGGACAGTTTGTTCTGAACGGCTATGACTTAGGGACCTTCAAGAAACGAGCGTACTCCTTCTTAAAAGGCCGGCAACGTATCAGCGACCTCTCTGATCTCGCAGATGTTCATGGGCGGCGGTGATTACTTACCAGCAGGTGACCCGCTTGCTCGTTTGCCGCCTCTAGTATAAAAAAAAAACGCGTCCAGGAGGCCAGTTCTCGGTTTTCACCTTCTATGTCGAGTCGACTTCACGGAATGCACAACCAATAGGAGAACACAGATTACAGTCGACATTCCTTATCTTGTTCTCCGTTCCATGAAGTCTACTCGACATAGAAGGCAAGGAAAATCGAGAATTGACCGCCAGTTTGTCTGGTTCCCCTATCTACAAAACAATAAACGATGAGCCTATAGTGAAACCTGAAGCTAAATTTTGATCGCTATGATATGTCCTTTTTTAAACGAGGTTTGAAAAGAGTACTTCTTTCACGATAGGCCAGCGGCGCATGACTGTGCCTCGGCATTGTTGTTGTCTATGAGCGGCGGTTATCATTTAGGTACCATCAGATGGGCCACATGCTCGTCTGCCTACTTCAGCAATAAAAAAAAAATTAAAAAAAACAGTCTTTTAATCTGCTGTAAGCGTCTATATGAGTACAAATACTATTTCTGAATATCTATATTGTTCTCGGCCGACAACGAAATTATCTCGAAGAGAGAACTGTACTTAAAAACATTTCGCCGAACAAAAAGCGAGTACAACTAAGATATCTTACTCGAGTGATAAGATTACGAAACTACGACCTGCGAATAAGGGAAGCTCTGAAGTAGGATTGCCACCAGGTTTATTATTTCCTGGATATTTTGCTCCCTTCAAGAGAAGAGTGTAGGTACTTTACTACTAATTTATAAATGGCCATTGAACTCTGCGATCTCTGACGTTCATGGGCGTCGTTATATTTGCTGTTCTTCGCACCTCCACTTTTACTGCACGATGAACCCTTGAAGGATTTTTTTCTGCTAGAAGATCGGTCCTGCTTTGATGTCTGGAATAAGTACCGTGTCTGTATAAGTACAATGCTTAGTTACAGAAAATTCAAGCTTCAGGTTTTATCAGAAACGAAGTTATAGGGGTTTGTAAATGGCCTGAACTACTTCGAGAAAAGGATGGTTGGCCCGGGCCGCGGCCGTGCCGCTTTTTTGCTCGACTTGGCGGGGGCACTGCCGTGCCCCCAGATTCGTTCCGGGACTTGTATTTAGAAATTGCGGGAAAGCAAAGTGAAATTACTTTACACGGAACCAAACCCAAATTCCGGGACAGTCCCGGATTTCCCGGCAATGAGGCAACCCTACTCACAAGTTGTCCTGACGAAACGTTTTAGTTAGTGAACTAACTTTTTGAGCTGTTTCATAGTTTCATTCTTGAATGAGGGAATGAAATAGGTTGTTTTTTAACTTGTCATGATTTATTTAACGTGACGTAACAGCAGACACAATAGAAAATCAATTATTTTATGCCTTTTAAAAGGCTTGTTGCTTGTTTGGCATTACGACGTTATTTAATACTAAAGGCCTGTCCTCACTTCGTTTCTGGGCTTAACTTTCGATCAATACCAATACTAATCGATTGCAACGCAAGGGTTTCTCTTTTTAGGTTTTCCTATAGGTAAGACGTCAAGTCTTACAGTCTGCCGATTTAATGGTAAAAATGATGTTTTTAGCTGTACAGTCATTGATCTACCTTGTGTATATCATAAGTAACTCTTTTCTAAATAAAAATAATAAATATACCTTTTTGAAAATAAGTATAACGACAAGGTTGCATAACGCCAGCTACAACGTAGCTATGTAGGTATATCAGGCGCTATGTCTCGCTATGCGCATCGCATTGATGCTTATTTAAAAAGAGGTAAATTCTATAGATTACTACAAGGATTATAGGTAAACAAAAAAAAACGAAACACTTGCACGATGTATGTTGACACACAGCGCCATCTATTGGCACTATTCGAACCTGTAGCGCTACCATGAGTTGACATCTAAAACGGACATAACGTAAACTATTGCTTTGTCTCTTTCAAATGCATCACAATGAAAGAGACAAAGCGATAGTTTTCGATAGAATAGTATTTCAAACTAATGGTAAGGCTACCGATGACCCAAACCGAAGTGAGGGCAGGCCATTACTCCGACATAATAACTCAATTACCTTATATTCAGACAAAAGTGTAATGAGTTTAGCAGTTTTAAACACTGCTAATTGATGCGCCGGAGTAGAATTTTTAAAAATGCAAAACGCTGGGGATGGTTCGGAGTTATAATTCTGTTAACCAAATTGCACGTGCCACGGCGTCACGTGGAGTTCCCCTTTTAGGGTTCTATAGCCAAATGGGAAGAAACGGAACCCATAGCTTCGTCATTGGTCTGTTCGTCTGTATGTCACAGCCATTTTTTTTCGATATATTGAAACTTAGTAAATGCTTAGTAAGTAGGTAGATGACTGTATTCTGTGCACTGTTTGTACTTATATAATTAAGATTTTCACATTTTTTTTTATCTGACGCATATGGATATCCTATAAACATTTTATATTTGTTTGTTTACATTTTCTTTGTGTCTAAATAATAATCGTTGGTCAGTGTAGCTTGAAAAAATTAAAATAAACGAAGACTAGGTAGGTATTTGCTTGTTCCGTATTTTTAGAGCGTGTTCTTGGTAAACCCAGTTTAAGTTTTTAACTCTTTTTAATTTAAAGTTTAAGTAGAGATAAACACATTCATAAATAGATTATGATTTTTTCCTATGGAGCTTAATATTTGCACAGATTTTTTGTACACGGAATATAAATAGGTAATCAAATCAACTCTCAAAAATAATTTCTTTTTTTAGTTGATTCCCGATACATATCATTTTTACTCGTTTATTTCGATGTCTATCTCTCTGATGAAATTTAACGAAAACAACGCCCAGGTTATGGTCCAATGAATAGGAATCCAGTAAAGTTATCGACGTTTTTACTTTGTTAGGTATTCATGAATAAGTAGGTGAGGGAAAATTTGGGCAGAAAACCTATAAGTTCCGATATTAAATGCGCCGACAATCACACCAATCAACCTGGTTTCAAACTAGGGCAACCTCAGTAGGTACTGTAGCAATAAAGTGGCGGTATCGGTTTGAAATATCCTTTATCGCTTTTCTGAAATCAATAGGTTAGTGCACTTCTTAACTAAGACACTCTGGGAGGATTTTACCTTCAAGTCCTTGCTATAACGTGAGGTCTAGACCCTCCGCACTCTATTCCTCGCGGTACTACAGTTCAAATCGGAATGCGCTCCCGAGAGCTTGTCTGTTTATTTTTCAATGCATGACAGATTCCCATTGTAAAATCAGCCATAAACGGCGGCCAGTACCAAAGGAGTTTACCATCGTTACAGTACTATGAGAACCAGATGACGATAATTTACTGGGGGCGTCAATCCAGAACACCCAGACCCAAGATAACTTAGAAAATGTAGTTTCCTAAATTGACTTGACCGGGACCTTTTGCGCTTTGGGCGAACACCTTAGCCACTGCGCCATCGAGGCCTTCCAAAATGTGTTACGACGGGTGAGTGAGGGAACCGGGAGGCCCTCGATTTGGAGGTAACAGCGACTTGTGATGAGTACAGCCACCTAGACTGTGGAAGGTTGTGGGTTCGAGTCCCACCTGAGCCCTCCGAAGATTTTTTTAAGTGCAATATTTACTTATAACATACGTGGTCAGATCTGCTGACACAGCGTACGTGATAGAGATAAGTAAGTCAACATTTATTCAGTGAACACATACGTAACGGTAGCCTGCAGAGATAATTCGAAAAAGTAGAGAATCGAGAAAGTAGGTAATTCTGTGTGCGTGAGTAACCGCCACAGTCGATATAAACATTTTGAAGACCGTATGGAGACGGCTCACTGTATGTTGCACCGGTATGCCCACGGGTCGTGATTTTTAATTTCCTATTTCTGATGGATAGGTAGGTAGGCCGTTTCCATCTGTCGGTAAATGTTGACTCGATTTGCCTAAACGTATTTGTTTTAGATTTATTTTACAGATATTTCCATATCCACCTGCCTAAAAATGTTTTTGTCGGTTCTATTATTGGTAGCGTTTTTAAAAAATAAATACTAGAGGTAGAATATTATAGTGATAGTATCAAATAAAATATAAATCGTGTTACAGAACACAGCATGTTTCTTTTAATGTGAATGATGGCAGACGAGCAGACCTAAGAATTTCTCACCAGTGGAGTAGGGGAGAGTTGGATAATACCGCGCGGTTGATAACTCCGCGCGTCAGTGTAATTCAAAAACTATCCACTAGTTTGCGCTGTAGCGCGTATTCATCGAAGCTGGACATGCCCACACCCTCCCCCACGCACCGCCACTACGGCCCGCGCGACGACGTAGATAGCACGCACTCCAGAAGTTTTTTTCGTCATTGCTTATAATTTTTCGTATACTTTCCTTAAGAGGTAAGTAATACTGTATTTATATTATAATACTTTGATACTACACTTTTTGAATGCTTTTGTACTGTAGAGTAAGTTTTTGCGTGCTATAATATTTTGCATATAATTTTGAGGTTAAAAAATAAAATGATCAAGTTCGATAACTCCGCGCCGGGGGGGCGCGGTATTATCAGTCGAGGGCGCGAAATTGTAAACTATGAAAAGTACGTTTTATTTACATTAATTTCTTTGTACCTCGAAAAAAGAGTTTGAACTTATTTGAATCTGTTTGTGGTATTTTGTATACTAAGCAAAAATACCGATTTTGATTAAATTTGATTCATTTATTGAGTATAACATAAACAGTTGTGTGTGGCATCGATTATTGTGAATATTATGACTTACCGTTTTATGAAAATAACAATAATATAATAAATACATATACTCTACAATATCCCTACTTACAAATTAGGATAATATAGCTTTATGTATTATTTCCGTTTTAGATGGACCATCAAACCTGGGCACGATATTATCAGACCAGTTTGACAATACCGCGCTTTTAGATATTTTCGTAAATTGAAGATAATTATTTTTTGTTTGAATTTTGTAAGCTCTTGTTAAACGGTATGCGTACCTAAATAAATGTCCTAAAAATTACATAATTTTGTTTGTTTTAATATCAAACAGTTTCCTAATTATAGGTGAAATTCCTTAGGGGCTCGGTATTATCCAACTCTCCCCTAACCTGTTCCCCTTCTCCTACAGTTTATTAGTATTTGATTAAGTACATACTTTTTTTTAACTTATGAGGAGAATTGGAATGGTCATGCTCGCTCAAATGTTCCTGAGGTGGTGGCGCTATGTGGCGGGTCATTACATTCCCTCTGATATGGTTGAGTGAAATGATGGCTGACACATACGTCATACTTGTGTACAGGTGCCGCCTCTGGGAACTGGTCTGCTCCGGTTTACCTCATTCTTAGCTTTTTAACAATTTTCTTCATCTTGAGTATTGGACTGTAGGAGGTGGTATGAGGGAAACATTGTAATAAACATTTGGCGATTAAAAAGAGTAACTGGCGAGTTTCTTGCCGGATCTTCTCGTCAGAATCAACTTTCCGATACCGGTGGTAGAATCGCATTATGTTTATTTATTTTTTGTATATCTTATGTATCAAGATATATATTTAATTTTATTTAAATTATATACGTTATTTTTAAATAGTATTAAATATTTTCTTTATGTATGACGATTTGTAAGTGCTGCGTACAAGCCTATGCAAATAAAGAATATTTTGACTTGACTTGACTTCTCCCCGAATTGAGTTCCCGGTTTCTCACTGGGCTTTTATTTTGAATTGGCTTATAACTCTAACCAGTTTATTTTAATTATCACAATAATTCAAACATTTGATTAAACGCCTACCTAAATTATGACAACGCTAGCATCGGTCGAAGAAAGTCTGCTCTATAAAATGTGTCAGGCGCATGAAGTATTTCTTGCATTGCAGTTTGCACCCAAATAGAAATAGAAAATTCTTTATTGGGTGTAAACATAATAAGATAAAGAATATAAATCGAAGTATCACAATACACCGAATAGTAAATCTTTAGGATCATAAAACAAGAATGTAGCGCCCTCTATCTATCTGGCGCCACCATGGGCCTATTATCTGAGTGGCAACCATTTTGGTAGCATAAGTTTAATTTTAATTTTTGTTTTAAGTTTCTGTTGTTAATTGCTCCAAATAAATATTTTCTATTCTATTCTAAAAGGCACATATTCAGCATATATTATTATGTCGGGGGGTCAGAGACTCCCTGACGCTGGTCTTCTGTTTATGCCTAGAGGAAGAGTAAAAAGTACTCGAAGTGTTTCGCACATTATTTGAGCGGCTCCCAAATGTTATTTGCCCTGCCCATTGTCACTTGAGCCACGCAATTCTTTGGACTATGTCTGCCGCCTATCACATAAAAATGTCAGAGGTTAATTAGCGCCCAATTCCAAATGGTTTCTGAATCGTTTTTATGAAGTTAGAAAGCAATTCAGAGGTCCCGAAATCAATTAAAACATGACAAATTTCCCGGGAATCCGATTACACAACGTGACGCTTCTATTATATTATCGCCTGGAAGTTCAGGACGAATAATTAATTACACCCTCTTGTTCCGACCATTTTTTGTGATCTCATTTTTCTCGTCAAAAAGTCGACATAAATAAATATGTCATCAATATACATTATGGGTCAATAAGCCTTGGTCGCTAAGCTTAAACGCGATATTGTCAATTTTTTAAGCAAAAATAACGACAAAGTGGGCGTCAGTAAATTAAAAGAGACCACGGGGCATGT
The DNA here is from genome assembly GCA_014851415.1 of Cnaphalocrocis medinalis. NCBI lineage: Eukaryota > Metazoa > Arthropoda > Insecta > Lepidoptera > Crambidae > Cnaphalocrocis > Cnaphalocrocis medinalis. Next base: position 6,208,309 of record CM026299.1, on the reverse strand, counting down.
CGAGAAAATGCTGGATGGACGAATCAGATGCATTATCTAAAGGATTGGACAACTGTAGCTCGTGACCGAAAACGATAGAAGGCCTTGGATAAGAAAGGAATGTTTCTGCATGAATGGGCCGTCTCGACCAGAATGATACTACGGCCACAAAACCGGATTGAAGAAGCGCCTATAGGAGATGCCTAGGGAGATTCAACGTTGGCAGTATTCTTCGTCTTATTGAAAGTGTCCAGGGCGACAGCAAACTCCGTATCGTCAGGTAATCAATTCCACTTATCGCATGAAAAAAAATAAACAGAAAATTTGGGAAAACGAAGCAAAACCATTTCTCATCCCAGGATCTAAAGGTTAGCAATAAAGAAGGGCTGTTATCTATTTATCTCGCTCCCGCGTATTCGGCGGCATTATTTTCCCGTTTCCCGCTAATATTCTGTTAACGCGCAGAAATATTGTACAATGAGTTATAATTCTGTGAGACGTATAAATCACGCGCTGGCGGTAATGTCTACGTGGGCGTTGGCTTAGGGTGGATGCGTCTCTGTTTTGTGTTTTGACTAAATGGGAACATGAAAATGGGCTATCCGTGGGATACGCTTCGGCTTCGGGGCGCTTTTTAGGGTTCCGTAGCCAAAATGGCAAAAACGGAACCCTTATAGTTTCGTCATGTCCGTCAGTCCGTCTGTCCGTCTGTCCGTCTGTCCGTCTGTCCGTCTGTCACAGCCGATTTACTCGGAAACTATAAGTACTACAGTGATGAAATTTGATGGGAATATGTGTTGTATGAACCGCTACAAAAATATGACACTAAATAGTAAAAAAAAGAATTGGGGGTGGGGCCCCCCATACATGTAACTGAGGGATGAAATTTTTTTTTTCGATGTACATACCCGTGTGGGGTATCAATGGAAAGGTCTTTTAAAATGATATAAAGTTTTCTAAAAAACATTTTTCTTAAAGTGAACGGTTTTTGAGATATCAGCTCTCAAAGTCGTAAAAAGTATGTCCCCCCCCCCTCTATTTTTATAACTACGGGGTATAAAATTCTAAAAAAAATAGAGGTGATGCATGCTAATTAACTCTTTCAACGATTTTTGGTTTGATCAAAGTATCTCTTATAGTTTTTGAGATAGGTTGATTTAACTGTAATTTTGGTTAAGTTATTGTGCTTACACTGAAAACGATGGCTGAACCTTATAAGATAGATCAAATTATATTTGCTGCTACGGAACCCTTTGTGCGCGAGCCCGACTCGCACTTGGCCGGTTTTTCTTTGTTCTTTTTTGGATCTAAGTATCTCTTTTACAGAGATTGAGAAGTGCCAAGGGCCCAATATGAATAAAATCATTAATACAGTGATGGCATGGGGCAGGATCTGTAGTTTTGGAAATATCGGGAATTACCGAGTGTTGAGCGGGGACTGTAAAATCGCTGATGCCAATAAAAGGTTGATATTGGCAAAATAGTTGCATTGTTCCAAAAGACACGTTATCACCAAAGCAAAGACAAGTAGATACAAAACAATAATACATAAAAAGTAAAAACATATAAAACATTAAACAATGTTAAAGGAGGCCGTTGACCAGCTGTCAATCAATTCGTATAACGTAACTATCCGATTTCCGTAGATAAAAACACTAAAATAACATAGAACAGACCGTATCCCCTATATTCTATCCCTTTAACGCAAAATACGTTTTCTTGGAGGCAGCCACGTCTGAAGATATATGCTTAGGTACACTCATATAAATATGTCGTTTGTTTCCGCGAAATGTAGATATTTTTAATTCCCCCTTTACAGACGACAGCAGTTTTGTGCAAAAAGTCGTTATTTAAATGCAGAATTGCCCAATTTGAATTTTTTATAGTGTTCTTTTTAGGGATGTATCTACTTAAAGAGCGTGTTTAGTACAAACGTTTGGAATAGACTGAGGGCCTACAATCTACAACGAGACATACTTAGTTATTTTTCATGTGACAGGTGGCAGACGAGCAGGTTTAGGTACAACTAACCGTCTCGTAGTTGTTCAGAATGATTGGTAGAACACTTGGTTAAAGGGATGTAAATGTTTACAAATACACCATGTAATAGGTCCTAAGTACTTACTTGTTTTTGGAATTTAGATACATGACAGCGCTATTGTCATCATTTTTTCCAACGCTTTCAGTATGGAATAGTGTAGGTATACATCTGATCTAGACATAATATGATCGAAGGTTACTACCTAAATCCAACGGAAAACTACTATATCCCAAATTAGGATACAGTTTTTTGCTTATTTCTTGAAGCGGATTGGAATCCCCAATCAGTCCAAATAAATAAGCAAGGAGCTACCAACCAGTCAGACAGAAATCAAAACTTTTACCAAATAGCCTAATAGACTTTGGCAGTAATGAAGTAGTCTCTCATTTACCGTAAGAGCTTATTCAGTGTTCGAATCTTGTTACTACACAATGGTTTGGTGGAAGAAAGCGCGAAAAAGAAGTACTTACATGTACCTAGTTAGTAGGTTTAATAAATAAAATAATTTTAACTTGGCCCAAACTAAGGTTTTCCCTTGTGCTATGGAAATCAGAAACAATAAAGGAACCACAAACACCCAGACCCAACACAAATACCTAAGGCACCTGTTTCATCAACAAACATTTGTGAATCAAACGCGCGACCCTTTCGTCTACCGGCGCTCAAGCCACTGCGCTAAACGGGTCGTCAATGTAAGGTGCATGCTGGGATTCGAACCACGATGGCGCGTTTTTGTCCACTGAGCTTACATGGATCGCAACTGAAGATATACGTCCTACACTGATACACATATTCATCAACAACCCACACTCGTCCACTGCTGGACATAGATCTCCCCTAATGCACGCCACCGCTCCCGATTTTCGGCCACTCTCATCCAGCCCACACCAGCCAGCCTTCGAATGTCATCATCCCATCTTGTCGCAGGGCGTCCAACACTACGCTTACAGAGTCGCGGTCTCCACTCAAGGACTTTACGGCTCCAACGGTTGTCAGTTCTGCGGCTAACCGATACATACACATATTACTTATGTCTAAAGGAAGAGCAAATTTATTCTGCGAATGAACGAATGAATGAACAACGATTAAAACCCGTTCATTCTTCCCCTTCGAACAAAATAGCTTTATTTGGTTATTCTTATGAAATGTGACCGCAATAATATCAAACCTCATTCAGCTGTTTAGTGCTAGGGTTGCTAGATCCAATAACCAGTTTTCCTGGAAAATTTATAAATTAAGCTATGAGTCCCCTTATATTTTAGACTAGCGGCCACCCGCGTGGAAATGTAACTTTTTACCCCCCTTTTAACCCTTTACAACCCCCTTTTCGCAATAAAAAGTAGCCTATGTCCTTTCTCAGGGTCTAGATTATCTGTATACCAAATTTCATTTAAATCCGTTGAGTAGTTTTGGCGTGAAAGAGTAGCAGACAGACAGACAGAGTTACTTTCGCATTTATAATATTAGTATGGATTAGCGTTTTAGGTATGCGTGCTCCAGTTGAACGAGCATTGAAACTGACAACGCGTACCTATATGAGAGAAACGTTGCTATGGAAACGTCATTAATGGCGATTCTAGGAACCGTCTCGTATACCACTTATGATATGAACAATATTTCTTAATTATAATATGAGATGAAAATAATAAAATATTTAAAGCAAAATATCGTATATCTACGAGTAATACAAACATGATCAATAAAAGTCTTACAATTTTAGTAAGTACTCTTTTCTTAAAATTTCTGACTGTTTTTTTTATAAATGACTAGCGGCCGCCCGCGACTTCGTACGCGTGGAGTTAATTTTGACACTTACCGTCATATTTTGGACAATCCACACAATAGAGGTATTTGTTATAAATTGTATTGTAGCCTATGTGTTATTCTGATGTATAAGCTATATTGTGGTAAAGTTTCATTCAAATCCATTCAGTAGTTTTTACGTGAAAGAGTAACAAACATCCATACAAACTTTCGCCTTTATAATAGTAGTAGGATAAATTATAATAATAATTATTATTTAAATTCCTGACAAGTCAGGAAAATTCCTGTCTTCTGACAACCCTGGTTATTAAGGCCATAAACAACTGTAGGAATATTTATTTGGCTCGAATCATAAATAGGATGGCAGCCAAATCCAACAATGTTGACTAATATTATGGTAACAGAAGTTTAACTCCTTTTAGCTAACCATTTTTCAGGAACAGACTTCATAGCTCATAATATTCTTAGTTACTTTATGGTATCTTCTGCGAGCCAGTAAGATAGCCTTACATCAATGTATACAGGGTGTATCTGTGAACAGTTAACCGTGTATTCTACCAACAATTTTGAATCATATAATGTTCTACGACTATTGAAAATTCGTCGAATATTTTCTGACTATTCATTCAAAATAACTAAGTCACGTGACTGAGTTTAAACAAGGCGTATCTGTGTACATTTACATCCCTTAAACATGTGTTCTACCAACCGTTTTGAACAACATTTGATCAACGACTTTTCGAAATTCATCGAAATATTTTTTGACTTCCCATACAAAACGACATGGTCATATGACCGACTTTGATGATTGATGATTTGGTTAAAGGGATGTAAATGTTTACAGATACACCCTGTATGAAAAGTTGATATTATTTTATGCGAATTTCCAAAAGCCACTGTATGTATAATGTTGTTCAGACTGGTTGTTAGCACACATGGTTAAAATAATATATTTCACTACATCACATACATTGATCTGACTCCGAGATAGGTAGCTCAAGCACCTGTGTTACAGATATTAGAACCAACAGTGGGATTACAAATATATACATACCTATAATACTTCTCTTTTGTAAATACATACTTATAATACATAGAAAACACCCAGACCAATACAAACAGACATGTTCATGCACACAAATGTTTTTACTGTGCGGGGATCGAACACGCACCCTTGGCCCAGACGCAGCATTCACTACCACTGAACCAACCGGGTCGTCATGATGAAAATGTTTACAGATACACCCTGTATAGTAACACATTACATTGATCGCAAACATAAAACGTGGGGTAAACAGGACTATTCCGAACCGGTAATGGACGGACGCTCCATCGGAAAACAAAATTCTTCATCGGAAACCATCGTGTCTCCGAGGGGTTGGGCCGGATCTGAGTAATGTCTGACTGCAGTTCGATTCCCGGTTGTGACTGGAACTGGGAAAAGTTCGGAGGGGAGTGGCTTAGGAATGTGTGTGGGTGCTTTCATTTTTTTTAAGTAAGTATATTGAGGACAATCAAGATGACCTCACTCCTCCTGATGGTAAGTAGCCGTGAGATCCAAATATGAGGCATTATTGTATAAAAGGCTTATGGTTGACTTTTTTAGCGTTGATTAAATTTAAGTATATTGGTCACCAATCCACATTGGGCAAGCTAGGTGATTAAGCCTAATTCCATCATAGTAGTGATAACTTGATTTCTATGATAGAGGCCTTAGAAAGCGCGAAAGATAGAGAGAAGTTCAAAAAACTGACGGCCAACCTTCCAGACTGAAGAGGTCTGCAAGAAAATCTAAACGGTCGTTACAAAAACTGTGGGAGGGCCACGCTTCTGAATGAATGGGCCGGCTCGACCGGAGTGATACCACTGCCTCACAGAAAACCGGCGTGAAGCAGCCCCAGTGCTGTGTTTCGCTGAGTGAGTGAGCGTACCGGAGGCCCACCCGGGGGGAAAGGGGATAAAAGGTTGGCAGAGCACTTGTAACTCCACTGGTGTTGCAAGTGTCCATGAGCGGCGGCAATTGCTTACCATCAGGTGATCAGCCCGCTCGTCTGCTATCTATCACATAAAAAAAAACATCAACTAGCGCTCGCATCAATCCTCGACAGCCACTATCATTTAATATGTAATTAACTAGGTATTACATCTAATACAAAAAGCTATTAAGCTACAGACACTAAAACATTTCCCCATTTCCTTCTCGGAAGACACATGGCGAAAAGATAAACAAATTACCACCGCACTATTAGACCCGGGCATTTGTCATGCGGCAGGATTAGTGATCTGTACCATGAAAAAAGTTGACTCGTAAAGAAATGGGGCCAAGTGGGACACTTATAGCGGGGAGGAACGATACACTGGCTCAGACGAAGACTTTGTTTGGGTACTTTGACATCTAACTGTTGAGTCAGTAAGCACTTTTTTATGTGCAGACAAACAGACATACTGATGGTTACCTAGATCATCAAAATAAGTAAAAATCAGCTTTAATCATACATTATTGCCTGGTGAATATTCTTTTTTTGTAGGTAAGTAGGTACTGAACATTCTTTTGAATGAAAAAATATTTTCTTGTGACTCTACTGGTGCAATTGCTTATCATCAAGTGATCCGTCTGCTAGACAGCCACCTATCACATCAAAATTGTTATTGTTGTTATGTGCTTCCTTGGGTGTTAAAGATGTCCATGAACGTCGAGAATCGCTCACCAGGTGATCCGTTTGATCACATAAAAAAGTTGCACCATTTTTCATTCAACCAAGTGACGATAAGGTATAGGCCTCTTCTTTATTACGCCACAACTTACGGTCCCCTGCCAGCCTCATCCATTGTTTCCCCACTATCATTTCACTATAGTCGCACCACAAGTGGTCTACCCACAAGACGTCGTCTCAATCTTGGCTGCCATTCGGTAAGCTTTATAGTCCTTGCGGCTTGCCATGTGTCCTGCTTATCTCCACTTTAGCTCGCACACTTTCGTGCCAACATCGACTAGTAGCCAGCGGATTAAGTGAAGTAAATCTCTGATGCTAATCTCTTTTGACTTGTACCACAACCCGTCGTCATTATCACACGCTATGGAAATATTCCGGCGAACGGAACTTTGTCCTCCCTAATGACGCCCTATTGTTCCGGCCACCGGTATTGTTGTATTCGATATATCGGATACAACAATACCGGATATTTGCTCAGGTTTTCTGAAGATTTGTACAGACCGCGTCCGATCGAGGTACGTACAGCCACACATCAAAGTATACAAAACTGTCAAATTTCTTCAATCGACTCTCATCATACTGTCATACACGTTAGGTTGAATATCAATTGAGGAAATTTGACAGGTTGTGGTAACCTGATGTGGCTCACTGTACCTGAGCAGTGCTAAAATAGCACTTGTGTTTTAGACATAAAGGACGCTCCAAAAATGCTAACTTTACTTACTTGTCGTCGTCATCGGTACCTAAAAGGTGCTAAAAGGCTAGGTCTAAAAAAGTACGAGAGGTCGTGGTTCGAATCCGAACGTGCACCTCTAAATATTTCAAATAGAATCTATGTGCCTATTTCTATCATTCATTCGACGGTCTAAGCATTAGGAGGAAACCTGCATGTTTCAGACCGATTTTGAAACGTGTAACCATGATTCAGTTGGTCTGGTAATTGTGACTCCACTGGTGGTGCAGGTGTCCATGGGCGGCGGCAATTGCTTACCATCAGGTGATCCGCCTGCTCGTCTGCTACCTATCACATAAAAAAAAAACAGTTAGTTTACATAATATTTGACATTCATAAATGTTTTGTATGGACTTAACTGAATAAATAATACTTCTATTTCTATTTCTACCTCATTACGTATGAACAAGTTGATACATTTATCTAAACATCAATTCAAGGTTACTATTTGGTTTCAGTTACGAAGGTGGGAAGGGGTGAATGGTTTTCCTAGGGAGGGAACCTTCTTCCTCCCTTCATGTTTTACGTAACATTCAAAGCCTTCCACCCCAAAAACCCTAATCACAGCAACTACGATCAATAAGTCAAAATATCTCTTAATTACTCAAGAATTTACTTATTAAACTATTCACTCTAATTTGGGATAATCGCGAATTCTCCAGCCACCCAGACCTGGTACCAGTATTGATATAACCAGTGGCTTGACTTGTATTTCTGGAGATGTAACGTATTTGCCCCGTCTCGGTAAACGTAGTCACAGAATACTTTATAGTACAAGTACAGAAAGCCCACTCCTAAAAACCGTTTATGGAAATAATGACTCAGGCTACCATAACATAACGTTGAAATTCCGACCGCCCAGCGTTCAATGCCTACCATTATTCATACCTAGATGTGCGTTCTCTTTCTATCGCAAGCAACTGTCGCGCATCCGTCGCCGCTCGCACGTGATTTTCTACTAAAAGGCCCCTCTGGAGGGGACGCCGCATGTACTTGCAAGTTCGATACAGAGCGCGGAGTGGGACAGGCCTGACGTAGTGTAGGACGACCTCAGGCCTGATGGAGTGATGATCTGCGCAAGAGGGCTGGCTGGAGCTGGATGCGAGTAGCCGAAGATCGATCAAAGTGGCGAGCATTTGAAGAGGCCCATGTCCAGCAGTGGACTGCAACAGGCTGATGATGATGATGAACGTATTTGCCACTAGACCAACGGGGCGTTTAAATGTTTGAATTTTTCAAATTTCACCACCGTACTACACGCCATAAACTTGGGTTCCATCCATACCACCTGGATGGTTGGCAATCCTCTACCGTGCGCTTTACACGACACTTTCTGTCGCGCACCTCCTCATTGTGGAATCAACTTCCCGCAGCGGTATTTCCGAACCGGTACGACATCCAAATCTTCAAGAAACGAGCCTATACCTTCCTAAAGCAACGCATCCGCACTCCTTCTGGTGTAGCTGATGTCCATGGGCGGCGGTGTTCACTTACCATCACGTGACCCGCTTGCTCGTTTGCCTTCCTATACTATTATAAAAAAAACAAAGCTCTGGTTTGTGATTACCAATCCGCATTAGGCAAGCGTGGTGATCAAGCGTAATTCCATCATAATAGTGATAACTTGATTTCTATGATGAAGGCCTTTGCCATGCAGTGGGACAGAATATACATATATAATATACTTTACTTATTTTTTTTTTACGTATTTGCCATAACATTCCTAATCCTCCTTTTGCGCCGCGTAGCGACTAGCGATAAAACTTACTCAGCTAATTAAGTATCTCCCACAGCTTATAGGAGTATTATTATCGTGGGAGCGCCACGCTCTGGCATGAATGGGCCGGCTCGACCGGAGTCATACCTCGGCCTCCCAGAAGTCCGGCGTGAAGCAGGGCCTGCGCTGTGTTTTGCTGATGAGTGAGGGTACCGGATACCCAATCGCGGAAAGGGGTTTAAAATATTGGGAGCGCACTTGTCTCCACTGGTGTTGCGGGTGATGTGATCATGAAAGCCATCAGGTGATCCGTTCGTTCCACTGCCAAAAAAAGCTTCGAGTTTTATGGTGAAAACTTCGAAGTGTTTTGAATGATGAGTTGTGATCTAGCGTTGCAGGTATCTTTGGCGGCAAAATAACGAGACAAAGTTTCTGTCTACATTTGTATTATAGTTGGCACATTAGGGGAACTATGCCAAACGGGACACTTTCAGCGAAATCATTCTAGTTTACAGTTTCAGGGCCGGATTGTTTACGGAATCTCTGAACTGCCGTCCACTAAATTACGATTAAGACTTGGGGCCCTTAGCTAATGGTGCTGAAAGTTTTGCTGGTAGGTCTGTAGCGCTACCATGAGTTGACATCGAAAACTGACATAACGTGAAGTGTGAAGCAGCTCCTGTGCTGTGTATAAAAGGTTGGCAGCGCACTTGTGACTCCACTGGTGTTGCAAGTGTCTATGTTGGGCGGCGGCAATAGCTTATCATCAGGTGATCCGCCTGCTCGTCTGCTACCTATCACATCAAAAACCTGTTTTTTTTTGTGTAACTTGTGTAACTTATGAGTGAGTGATATAATAGATATATATCTCTTCAACTGAGCGAATCGCTCTTCAACTCAATTGCATCCTAACTAATATTATAAATGCGAAAGTAGCTCTGTCTGTCTGTCTGTTACTCTTTCATGTCAAAACTACTGGACGGATTTAAATGAAATTTGGTATATAGATGATCTAGACCCTGAGAAAGAACATAGGCTACTTTTTATTGCGAAAAGGGGGGTAAAAAGTTACTTTTCCACGCGGACGAAGTCGCGGGCGGCCGCTAGTCTCAAATATATCTTCAAGGCGCTGAACATCGATTGCCTCACGCTAGTTTTTCGCCCTTTCTGCTCGTATATAAAATGTTTGATCTCTTTTAACTTAGGAATATAATTTACCTCGAAGTAAATAGTATAGATTAGGTTTCAATCACTTAGGATTAGTTTATTTTAACCTGTGTTATAATAATAATTATATCTTTTACAGCTAACATAATTAAGGGACATACCTAGCCCAAAGAATTGCGTGGCTGAAGTGGCAATAAGCAGGGCACATTGCGAGGAGAACAGACGGCCGTTGGGGTGGAAAGGTCCTTGAGTGGAGGCCGCAGCCCGTGGCGGGCCTCCCACCAGATGGACCGACGATCTGGTGGGAGAAGTGGGGTGAAGGTCGCGGGAGTCCATTGGATGCGGGTGGCACAGGACCGATCTGTGTGGAGAACTTTGGGAAGGCCTATGTCCAGCAGTGGACGTCTATTGGCTGAAAGTCAAAGCCATGTTGTTTTTCGCTGTAACTAAATAAGTGCGTTTAGATAAGGTAATTTATTTTAATTCTGTTAATTACTCTTCACAGATCACTGAATACTGATAGTACCCCTAATATTAATTTAAATGATAATTATTCTACTGTTTTATATTAATCTAAGTGCACTGTAACTATCTTAAAATTACAATTTATGGGTAATTCTCTATTCTCTGAAATTTTGAAATATTATGATAGGTATTAACAAAAGAAATTTATTTTGGAGAAATATTTTTTTTGTCATAGATGGCAGACGAACAGACGGATCACCTGAAGATAAGAGATATATAGACTGAACATATAATGGATGGATGGATATGGATTTAAAAGATGCCACGAAAGTTACATCTCGTCAGAATCACCCTTATAGATAATCTCTTTCTATTTTACGTACACGTATTACACCTTTTAGCGCGTGTTATTAGTAGCTTTCTTACTAATTATATTCTCTTGATTTTAGATACAACATCTAAATGGAGACTATGCTGTACCATGGGTACGCAACAAAGATTCCGTAGCTTCTGTCTTAGTCACACCTTGCAAATTATGTTCAATATCCAATAACGGCTTATCTTTCGTCTCGGGCATTACAAAGTACAAAATCGTCAAACATATTAAAAAACCAGTCGAGTAAATAAAATACGTAGCTCCTAAACCTATACTTTCCATAAAAACTGGTGTTAACTTTAGTATAGAACCGTAGGAAATTGTGAAAACGAATCCAGTCAAACTACAACCTAAGCCCTTAAGTTCTAAAGGGAATATCTCGCCCAAAACAATGAAACATATAGGACTGACACCAATATGAACGATGAAGTTCACAAATAATATTAAACCTGCAGTCCACCAAGGTGACACAATCAACATATTGCTGGATTTAAAGTATAATATAAGACTTACAATATAGAGAGCTGCTATAGACACACCACCACAAGAGAACAGAAGAAATCTTCTGTTTATATACTTAACTGCTATACATGATAGTAACAAAGCACTTAATACTGTCAAATCTGATACTATAGATATATACACAGCTGTGGACTTAGGACCTGCAATCAAACTCATCATTATTTGTACTACGTAAGCTTTGAAATAGTTACGCCCACTCAAATCCATTGTAATGATTAACAAGGATGCAACCAGAAACGATTTCAAAAAGTCCTTCCTTGCCAATTGTGTAAATAACTTCGTTAATAGTTTACTATGTTTCATTTTCTTCTCTTCTCTGTTCTTCTTCTGCTCTTGAATCAGTTCTTTCAGTTCATCAGTTCTTGACGTCGTTCCATTCAACCAGTGGAATGACTGCTCGCATTCTTCGTACCTGCCTCTAAGTGCAAGAAAGAATGGTGATTCTATCCAAAAAAACGTCAAAAATACACTTATCGCTAGCATTGTAGCAGCAATGAAGGCTATCTGTCTCCATGACATCCATAGAGGCAGAACATGGCTAATCAAGGTACCAGTAGATATGGAAAACTTCTGTATGGTGGTGAAGTAGCCTCTTCTGCAAGGATGGACGTATTCACCAAGAATGACCATGTTGAGGAAAAGTCCTCCCATAGAGATGCCTTGAATGGCTCTCCCAATGAACAAGGTTGTTAAAGATCCTGCGTAGTACAGGATGATCCAGCCAACTGCTTGGAAGCTGTTCTTGATGATAACTACGGGCTTGCGCCCGTAGATCTGCATCATTGGCGAGAGGAATAAGAAGCCGACGAGTCCAGTCATGCCGATTATGGAAGCTGTAATAGAAGAAGAAATTTAGGTTTAAATGACTTCCATATTACTTATATTTCGGATACAATTTCGAGCCGTCTCTTTTTAATTCAACGTGACATCTCATAAATAAGTTGTTCATTGTTATCGAAAAGAGCAGATGTGATTATAGTCTACGAGCCAACGACGTCCAGACTTCCGCCTTTTTTCGAACGATGAAAGTTTTTTTGTGCATGTCTCCCAAACCTAGGTAAGAACTACCAGCGACTAAGAGTTTGGTTTGGTTGATAAACGAAAAATAGCGTTACGTGACAACTGGTCCAGTAAGGAGGGTATGGTTACTATTCGACTGTGTATCATCAATATCAAAGTCACGTCTACATAACAATGTCGTCAAAGTTGGACCAAACATTTACATAATAAGTGACCTATGTCTAGAGGCCTTAAAAGAATACTGCCATGCTATTCCTGACCTGTTGTAAGAAGCGACTAATTGGACTTCGGAATACTTGAGCATACCCACTACTGGGGAGTGCCTTGCTCAGTGTTACGACTCCACGATGGAAAGTACTCCCAGTAGTACTTTCCTGGTAGGTCGAGCAATCACGAAGGCCAAATAATTGAGATGAAGTGGCGAGCGCGATTAAAGATACGGTCCAGTCCTGGCTGTGGCGTATCCGCGATAGCGCTGAGATGGACACTCCAGGGGTTTTGGTTATGGTTAGAGTCCCACAAACCTTTTATCCCCCACATGTGACAAGGTGAAGACGATGATGGTTTTCCCAGAGAAAAAAAAAGACATCTGTGTAACGGCATCTATCGGATTTTTCATTTGCAAAATCCTCATTCTATAGTTCTATTGTGGCCATCTATAGGTAAGTACTAACCTAACCAGGAAGCTTCGGCTGGCGTAGCTCTGATGTCAGACTCCGGAGTCAAGATGGCCGAGTTGAGCACGGCAGGGAATCCCAGCAAGATGCCGTTGGACAAAGACTGGACCATGATCGGCAAGAGTATGAAGCTCTGGAAATTAAAAGAATATACGGTAAAAGCTTTGCTTGTGTGACTTTGAAATTGGAAGAATATCGTCCATAATTAAAATTCATTGGTTGACTCTCTCAGACTCATATAGGTACTGCTACTTTGAAACTTTAAAAGTGACACTAATTGACCTAAGTGCTAATTCAGCCGAATACACCTTGATTTCGCTTAAGCTGGATTGAAAGATGTCTTCAGGATGTTTAAAAATATGGTCCCAAAATCTGCTTGAGTCTTCATCGCGAACTAACGGCCATCGTTAGATGCCGCGGACTATAATGTCGCACTCAGAGGAGTGCGGCAATAATTTAGCAAACCCCCATACTGTACTAATAGCATTATCCCTTAAGGGTAGTTTTCTAATTTACCTGTCTAAACCAATAGAGTGTTTCTCCATGACACATTGTATTACAGAACTGACACCAACGAAGTTTGCACCAAAAATGTTTTGACTAACTAATTCGTGAATTTAAAAGATAAAGACATAAAGACTCGGCCACAATGTCTCTACTAAAGGTGAGATTGTTTTCCGACCAGGGGGGCAATTCTCGTCGGATTTTGAGATTTCATACCTTCGCCCATACAAAATTCTAATTCGACTTCAATGTCGAGTGCACGAGAATTGCCTACCAGGAGGCCAATTCTCGGTCAAAGTCAAAGTCAAAAATATCCGCAAAGGTAAGGGCGGGTGCATCATCATCATTATCATCAGCCTGTTGCAGTCCACTGCTGGACACAGGCCTCTCCAATTATGTGACCTATCACACCTATGGCTACGAGCAAACGGATCACCTGATAATAAGCGATTGCCAACCTTTTTACACCCTTTCCTTTCTCACTCCGGTCGTGCCGGCCCATTCATGTCAAAGCCGTGGAGACTGGCTCACCCACGTTCCAGACACACATTAAAAATAAAATAAAAATGCAATTGTTTTTCAGAACAACAAGAAGGTACATATTTTTAAGATTTTACAAAAAGCAAAGGGAAGGGCTCAGCGTGTGCTGACATGGGTCAGCGCTGATTTTCAGCCACTCCTACCCTCTAAGGATCTATCTAAGTTATCTATTTAAGTTTTTCATGGATGAAATTATGACAGCGTTTTCTGCGACGACGTGGTATTACTCCGGTCGAGCCAGCCCATTCATGCCGAAGCGTGGCTCTCCCACTGTTAAAAGAAACTGTGAACACAGTCCTACATCCTCGTCGCGTGAAACGCTCACGTGTCTGATAAAATAGAGGTAGTCAACAACTGAGGACCTACATTACAATAATTTATTCAAATCTATACTATTTATAAAGAGATAACTTCTATAGACACCGACAAGGCTTATAGGTAAACCGAAAACACGAAACGCTTGCGCGATGTAATTGAGCACAGCGCCATCTATTAGTTCATTTCTGAATTACGGTCCCGAAGCGAAAGCCCGCCCGGCCACTAGTTAAGTAGGTATAAAGTGAATAAAATTAACTCACTTGTTAAGAGTAGCATATAAAACCAATCTACCAAAAATGAAGGATGACGGATCACCATAGTGATCGATTGCCGCCGCCCATAGACACCCGCAACATCAGTGGAGTCACAAGTGCACGGCCCACCTTTTAACCCCTTTCTGTAGACCTAAGCAGAATGCTCGACGACCTCAGTAGAGTCTCTCAACAAGTGGGTCTCAAAATGAACATGGACAAGACGAAACTCATGTCGTACCCACTCCTGTAAAAGTTGGAAGCTCTATACTGGAAGTTGTAGACGAAAATATTTACCTCGGACAAAAGTGCAACTTGGTAAGCCCAAATTCCAGAAAACGGTCGATCGGCGAATCCAACTCGGCTGGGCAGCGTTCGGGAAGCTACGCAGCATATTTTCGGCTCATTTACGGACGGACCTATTGACTAAAATGATGATGATGATAATATTCTGGCGCATTTATTTTAAAGATTTAGGACTTAAAAATTACGTAGCAAACGCTATATATTTCTTATTTATCTACATTAAAGATAATATTCTTCTAAGGTAGGTACTGTTTAACGCTTAAGATTTGCACCGTTTGCACGATAAAGAAAAATACTACAAAAAGACACTAAGGATAATCCTATAATCCTTCTTAGAACATTTAGGAGACTTAAGTGCTTCAGGGATGTCACGCGGCTGTTTGGAGATCGTGACAAATAAGTAGGTGATACTTATGTATTAGTAATAGTTAGAAACTTCTATAGTGTTACTTATCAAAACTATTATATACATACATATAGTGTTACTTCTTATTACTTACTAAAGTTATCGACATAGCTCACCGGATCAGCAAGCTGAAGTGGCAGGGGGCTGGCCATATCTGCCGCAGAACTGACAACCGTTGGAGTAAACGAGTTCTGGAGTGGAGACCGCGTCTTGGTAAACGTAGTGTAGGACGATCTCAGGCCAGATGGAGTGATGATCTGCGCAAGAGGGCTGGCTGGAGTTGGATGCGAGTAGCTGAAGATCGATCAAAGTGGCGATTGGATTGGAGTGGCATTTGGAGAGGCCTATGTCCAGCAGTGGACTGCAACAGGCTGATGATGATGGTAGTGTTACTTATACAAACTATTTTATTCTAGGCACATGCCAAGCTTCTAGGTATAGTTAAATGCGGTGCAAGGAATGTTTAACCTTAGAATACTTTTTAACTCATAAACTCGTTATAAGGTTGTCATAAGTATGCCACCAGTATTCCCGTCCCGATGCACGAGACGGCAAAGCCGCAAATCATAGACAATACTCTTTCTTCTTCTTTAGCCTGTTTCAACTATTTTAGTGTAGGTCTCCTATAGCATTTTCCATTCCTTCCGGCATTGCGCTCTTTGCATCCAGTTTGAGTCTTCCTTCATCATCAGCAACCCACACTCGTCCACTGCTGGACATAGGTCTCCCCTAATGCACGCCACCGCTCCCCGATTTTCGGCCACTCTCATCCAGCCCACACTAGGCAGCCTTCGAATGTCTTCATCCCATCTTGTCGCAGGGCGTCCAACATTACGCTTGCCGAGTCGCGGTCTCCACTCAAGGACTTTACGGCTCCAACGGTTGTCAGTTCTGCGGCTATGTGACCAGCCCACTGGCACTTCAGTTAGCTTATTCGGTGGGCTATGTCGGTGATTCTGGTTCGCTGTCGGATCTTCCTTACTTTACCCCTTTCCCTCAATTTGGCCTCCGGACCCGGGTTAGGTATTAACTCGCCCGCAAAAATTCTGGTCCGCGGACGAGTTAATAACATTGCCAGTTTGTTAGTAGTTAACTGGACCACGCTGAGTAGCGGCCGCGGACCAGTTAACTACTTGCTCAAGTCTTAGGGGTCAACTGGCCCAAAAGTTTGATATAGGTATCTAGTTATGTAAATTGGTATGTACAAGGTTTCTGGACGTTAATAAAACTATCTAACAATAGTTAGGCGTTTTTAATTAACATTTTACAAATGATTATATATATTTTAAATATGTTATTGTAAATAAGAAGTGATCAATGGATTTATATAATATCCATAGAAAAATATATCTATATGAAGCACACACATAGAGATATTAGGAGGGATATTAATTTTACCAAATTTTAACGACACAAAAGCACTCCCAATATTTAAAAAAATATTACTATAAAACAAAAATATACTTGTTTTATAGTAATATTTTTTTTTATAAAACTTAGATATTATGTTAATTAATTTTACCAATTTTTATGATAACATAAAAAAAATCAAAGGTATATGAAGTAAGGTATGCCTACATACTTCAACATAATTATAATATGCTAATTTATATAATGTTATTATACTCCCATTAAGCACTCCCATTAGAGTTTAGAGTTTTGATTAATTTTACATATAAATAGACTATATGTAGGTACAATTTTATTATATTTCTATAAATAAAATTTACTTATATGTTAAAAAAATATTACTATAAAACAAGTATATTTTTGTTTTATAGTAATATTTTTTTAAATAATGGGAGTGCTTTTGTGTCGTTAAAATTTGGTAAAATTAATATCCCTCCTAATATCTCTATGTGTGTGCTTCATATAGATATATTTTTCTATGGATATTATATAAATCCATTGATCACTTCTTATTTACAATAACATATTTAAAATATATATAATCATTTGTAAAATGTTAATTAAAAACGCCTAACTATTGTTAGATAGTTTTATTAACGTCCAGAAACCTTGTACATACCAATTTACATAACTAGATACCTATATCAAACTTTTGGGCCAGTTGACCCCTAAGACTTGAGCAAGTAGTTAACTGGTCCGCGGCCGCTACTCAGCGTGGTCCAGTTAACTACTAACAAACTGGCAATGTTATTAACTCGTCCGCGGACCAGAATTTTTGCGGGCGAGTTAATACCTAACCCCCCGGACCCTCCGGTACCCTCATCCACTCGACGAAACGCAGCGCAGGCGCTGCTTTACGCCGGTCTTATTAATGTGTGAGGATGTGCTATCACTCCAGGTGAGCCAGCCCATTCATGTAGCGTAGCTATCCCACAGGCAAAACGGTGTCGCATCCCTTGCCTTATTCGACACTCAAAAAGGCCCACCATTTTTCCCCAAATAGTCAATTAGATTAGTGACGTCACAACACACTTTTAGTCCTTTTTATCTATTAGAGCACTCGTGAAATATTTAACGATGCCTACTGCGAAAATGATTAAGACACTGGCTGATAGTGCCTCGGATAATCCTGTTTATGCAATGCAACATGTACTTATTGTAATATTTTGCCATACATTTCACTTTCACCCAGCTTAATGGGTGACTGCACAGTACGGAGTCAGGTCAATGTATGAGATTGTGTGAATTTATTATCCTACTACTATTATAAAGGCGAAAGTTCGTAAGGATGTATGGATGTTTGTTACTCTTTCACGTAAAAACTACTGAATGGATTTGAATGAAACTTTACCACAATATAGCTTATACATCAGAATACCGCATACGAGCTACAAACCTGAAGTCCACGCGAACGAAGTCGCGGGCAAAAGCTAGTTATTAATAAAGGATGGACAGAGACCCCCCAAAAATCAAACTGAAAGTTAAATTACAACGTCACATCCGGAAACCGCTAAACTCCGCCCGAGCCCGCAACGTCCAACAATGGCGGGCGAAAAATCCGAAAGTTGTCATCCGGGCTAACTCGAATTAACACCACCTGTTCCCGGATTGTTTAATGGGAGAATGTCGCCCGCGTCCCGGGGTTGCCAGGGTGGGAGATTTGCTTCCAGTCAGGAAAATTGGCAGGCAGAAAGTGGACCCATACTTACTGCCTGAGACATGCAAACATGGAAAGAATTAAAGTCTATTCTCCAAACTGGAATTCAAGCCCAAAAATCTACGACAGAAACGTCACTGTCAAATCTGTTAAAGTCACTTATGTCATTTTCAAGTGACGTTTTCAGGTTTCGCCAACCTTTTTGGCATTATTTTTCTTATTATGCGGACTAAACTGTCATGTTTCCATACATTGTTAAAATGTTGTGGGTAGATACCAAATGTTATTAACACCTGAAGTGTTACAAGCGCAATAACATCTTTATGGTGGTGATGTTTTTATTAAAGTGTCTTGTATTTATGTGAAAAAAAGTAAATAAAATATTTTTTTTAAATTACAGAATCAAAATTACCAATAAATAAATTACATCAGCGAGTGTTTTTAGAAAAAAGGGGTATACTATGGAACGATCTTTCTATTGCAGTAGCAACATAGTAGTAGCTTTTTTGGTCTTGAATTCTAGTTTTGGGTATAGGACTGTGCAGGTATTTTTGGGCTTATTCGCGTTATCTATCCTGGGTGGCCAGTGATACATTTCTCCACCCTCTGTTCTGATACGGGGAGGGAAACGGGAAAGGGGGTTAAAAGTTAGCAGCGCACCTGTGACTGCACTAGTATTGCGGGTGTCTATTAACAGTGGCCATCGCTTACCATATCAGGTGATCCCTCTGCTGGTCTGCCACCTATCACATAAAAAACCACGTGTTATTGGCCACCCGGACTTAAAAGGCTCTGTTTGTCTACACTACGGCAAAGACACTACCACATACGACGACAATTGGTAATAATTAGACTTATGAGCAAAAGATTAAATCTGAAGTCTTTTGCTCTGACATCGCGTTATAACCCCCACTTTTATATTTGACTATAAGTAGTCGGATTTTTAATTAGACAAAGTGATTTGACAGATGTCAATGACGTGTCATTCTCATACATTTTCAAAATGTCAAAATGTATTGGGAATTGACATTAATTTACTTAATTGACATTACGTTGTTTAATTAAATATCCGACTATATGATGGAAGGGGGAATGAGGTGGCCTATCCCATCGTCATAGTCGATAAACCAACCGCAATGGTCATTTCTGAGAACAGACTCCACGAAACTAATTGGTTACTTATTTATACGACTGAAACTGGCAACACTGACCGCCGCGACTAGGGGAAATGTCGCGAGTCGTTTGCGCAACTTTTTAATTGGAAAATTTGCGTGCGAACAATTTTCCGGCGGTGTCCCGGCTTGTTTTGATGTCGGACTGATGTTACGAATATGAAAATATTTGCCGCGGTGAAAAACTCTTTTCAACCAAGAGGTCGTTGACATTAGATTAACATGTGCACTGTCGCAATGAGGACGAGGCGGTATTGGTTTGAAATATCTTTTATTGCTTTTCTAAATTAATAGGTTAGTTCACTCTCTAACTACCATATAAAGTGAGGTCTGGACCCTCCTTACCACAAAGAAAGACTTTTGAAACAGAAGGCTGAATGCCCACTAAGAGCTAAAAATATGTCATGTACTCACGCATGCGCACTAAACGCCTTTTCGACCACAGTAATCCTAACTTATGACATAAGATTCTCAAACTGTCGAGGTCTATGGTAGAGGCCGCGCGCTTATGTACTCATGCCGGGCAACAACCCTAGCATATGTCAACGAATTCTTCTAAATTCAAAAGCAAGGCTAAGTCAGCCTTCTGTGTCAAAAGTCTTTATTTTGTGCTCCTTACTCTAGTTTCTCGCGATACCGTAACGCAGGCGCGAATGCGCTCCCGAGAGCGTGTCTGTTTATTTTTCAATGCATGACAGATTCTCATTATAAAATCATCCATAAACGGCGGCCAGTATCAAAGGAGTTTACCATCGTTACAACACACACATCAATGTATACAGAAAGTGACCCGCCCTCTCTTCGCTTCGGGGCAGTAGTTACAAACTAAACCAATAGATGGCACTGGGCGTCGATTATATCGCGCTTGTGTTTCGTGTTTTCGGTTTACCTATAAGCCTTATCGTTATCTCTAGAAGTTAACTCTTTATAAATAGTATAGAAGATAGAAGAAGATAGATAGAAGATGTACTTACTTAGGTACAGTGGCCAGCACATCAAGTTCCTACAATCTGTCAAATTTCCTCAGTTGATATTGAACCAAACACGTTTGACATAAAAGTGAGGTTCGATTGAAGAAATTTGACAGATTGTAGCTTAACTTGATGTGCTGACTACCGTACATTCCTATCGATAAAAATTAGTACAAATTATTTATGTTTAAAACATTTTTCGATCGATCAAGTCACGTGTTTAACTTAGTATGGAAACTATAATTAACTAAAACGGTAATAAGTAGGTACTTTTTTTGTGATTGTTAAATAAAGGCGTGTGCTGGTTTACCTCATTCTTAGCTTTTTTTTTAACAATTTTCTTAGGTCAAGGTCTCGCTGTAAAGACGTCACCGAGCGTGATCTGCGAGAACTTCAGGCCACTGGCAGCAAATAGTTTGCTTGTATACCCTATAATATATTTTTAGGTCTTATGCTATATTAAGCTTCCTACGAGTTACCCATGAGTTCTAACTAATTGGTGGACATAGCTTAATTTTTTTTGAGATAGGTGGCAGACAGCAGATGGATCACTCACCTGATGGTAAGCGATTGCCGCCGCCCAGGTGTCTCGACGAAACACAGCACAGGCACTATTCACGCCATTCTTTTGTGAGGCCGTGGTATCGCTCCGGCCCATTCTTGCCGAAGCGTGGCTCTCCCACGGTTAACGGTTAGTCTAGTAATGTTTTATTTATGCACGTCAAACATTAAGCAGCAACAAATCTTCCAGACTTATAAATTAATTCATTGCTTTTGTTAACACTTGGAAACTTTTCAGACGGTCGCAATCTCAGATTAAATGTTAAATGCGTTGTAGAATTAATTAATTTTCACATAGTTTGGAGACTTTGAATTAGTTTAAAGTCATGTGGACTGTACGAACTTGGCCGTATTTTAACTGTAACAGTCCGAATAATAAGTTGATGTTCCTAGGAATTTGATAAACTTTCGAAAAGTAACAAACTGCAATTAAAATATGTTATTTAAATGTTAATTATTTTTCGAATATTGATTAGGAAATAAAGGTTTTAACACACACAAACAGACAGAGCTCTCAATAAGAGCACCTTACTGCCGCGGCCGCACTCAGAGATACGTCAATTAACGTAATGTTCATTATCTTAACTATGGATAGTCTTTATGCGTATTAAAATAGGTGTCAATATTTTTATCGAGTGTCTATTAAAGTTATTGACATCTCTGAGTGCGGCAGTAAGACTCTCCGAAGCTATTCAGAAGTTCTTTTAAATTTACACGTTTTTGTGATATAGTTTTTAATTAATGAGGGGGTCAAAAGTCGCTTTGAATGCTTCGTGTATAAACTGAGTCAGTATACTTCGACATTTACCAACAATTTTTTTTTTAACTTTGGCTTACACGCTGCCCTGTGTCTAAATGAGTGTTTACAGTTCTTCAAACATCCGTTTGAAACTATCGTATTGTTCTATTAATTTGCTATTAAGTGTGGAAATTGTATTGACTGTAGAATTTGAATATTATAATATCTAATACGCTTATTTAGCCACGTGAATGTTTCATGACGAGGATAATGTAGAACCAATGTAGAACTGTATTCACAGTTTGGCGTCACTGCAGCGTTAGATATAAGTGGCGGGGCAAGATCTGATTTAGATGTAAGACTGATTTTGTGTAATTTTATTGTAATGAAACGGCGCCCGTCTTATCTCCAAAACCCTCTGAATCATGTTAACATGTGTCAGGAACTATCCGAAACGTACAGGTTTCCTCACGATGTTATCTTTCTCCACTGCTGGACATAGGTCTCCCCCAATGCACGCCACCGCTCCCGATTTTCGGCCACTCTCATCCAGCTCACTCCGGCCAGCCTTCGAATGTTCCATCCCATCTTGTAGCAGGGCGTCCAACACTACGTTTACTGAGTCGCGGTCTCCACTCAAGGACTTTATGGCTCCAACGGTTGTCAGTTCTGCGGCTAATGTGACCAGCCCACTGCCACTTCAGTTTGCTAATTCGGTTGGCAATGTCTTTGACTCTGGTGTCTGAGTGGTTATGAGCTCATAGATTTGAACAATCCAGAGGTACATGCTCGGATTCGAACCACGAACCCCTCGTATGGAAGGCGCGCTCTTATCCACTGAGCTACCTTCAACATCATCATCATCATCAGCCTGTTGCAGTCCACTGCTGGACATAGGCCTCTCCAAATGCTCACCACTTTGATCGATCTTCGGCTACTCGCATCCAGCTTCAGCCAGCCCTCTTGCGCAGATCGTCACTCCATCTGGCCTGAAGTCCTCCTACACTAAGTTTACCAAGACGCGGTCTCCACTCCAGAACTCGTTTACCCAAACGGTTGTCAGTTCTGCGGCAGATATGGCCAGCCCACTGCCACTTCAGCTTGCTAATCCGGTGAGCTATGTCGATAACTTTGGTTCTCTGCCGGATCACCTCGTTTCGGATTTGATCACGCCTTCAACAATCACATATAAATTAGACATTGTGGCCGAGTCCTTATGTCTTTTCTTTGTTAGAATTAGTTGAAATAATTGATCAACATTTTTGGTGGAAACTTCGCTGGTGACAGTTCATGATGTGTCATGGAGAAACACTTTATTGGTTTAGACAGGTAATTTAAATTTATATTACTTGGGAGAGCTTCGGTATAAATGGGCTGCCGTATACTCCGATACTACGATCCCACACAAGACTGGTGTGAAGCAGCGCTTGCGCAGTATTTCGTCGAGTGTGTGAGGGTATTGGAGCCAATAAGGACATAAATTTGTTGAAACGGTTAGCGTTGTGACTCCACAGTCCACAGGTTTCACGAGTGCTAATAGGCGTCGCCAATCGCGTATCACCAGGTTATCCGTCTGCTGCCACCTCATCATCATCATTTCAGCCAATAGACGTCTACTTCTGGACATAT
Organism: Cnaphalocrocis medinalis; assembly: GCA_014851415.1. NCBI lineage: Eukaryota > Metazoa > Arthropoda > Insecta > Lepidoptera > Crambidae > Cnaphalocrocis > Cnaphalocrocis medinalis. The sequence continues at coordinate 6,184,670 of CM026299.1, read as the reverse complement.
GCATCCCCCAAAGTTCTCCACACAGATCGGTCCTGTGCCACCCGCATCTAAGGGACTCCCGCGACCTTCACTAGATCGTCGGTCCACCTGGTGGGAGACCTGCCACGGCTGCGGCCTCCACTCAAGCTGCCATTTATCACATAAAAAACCAGACGTACTGGGTAATGGTACCTCGCTGAAATTCAATTTGTAGATTTCTTCTGAAGTCTAGGGTTCAGTGTTAAACCAAGAGCAAGCTCATCGCTCCAGGGAGTTGTTCGAATTAATACCCGCTGCAAAATTTCACAACACTACACGCCATAAACTCGGATTCCATCCATACCACCTGGATGGATGGCGGTCCACTACCGTGCGCTTTACTCGACACTTTCTGCCGCGTACCACCTCATTGTGGAATCAACTTCCCGCAGCGGTATTTCCGAAACGGTACGACATTCAAATCTTCAAGAATCGAGCCTATACTTTCCTAAAAGGCCGGCAACTCATCCGCACTCCTTTTGGTGTAGCTGATGTCCATGGGCGGCGGTGATCACTTACCATTAGGTGACCCGCTTGCTCGTTTGCCTTCCTATAATATAAAAACAAATTCGCAATGAAATTTAATAATTTCCAGAGCTTCATCCTGTTGCCGATCGTGTTCCAGTCTTTGTCCAATGGCATCTTGCTGGGATTCCCTTCCGTGCTCAACTCGGCCATCTTGAATCCGGAGTCTGACATCAGAGCTACACCTGACGAAGCTTCTTGGTTAGGTAAGTACCTATTGCCTTAATATAATGCAAATCATGAAATTAATTGATGGCGCCAATGCCGCTTACGTCATCAGAATATGGTAGCCCAATTGGCTGTGGAACTGCGTAATAGTTTTTCAAGAATAAATTTCACGACGGGAATCGAAACCGGGACCTTTTGCGCTTTGGGCGAGCACCTTAGCCACTGCATCGTCGCGGCCGTCAAAAATAGATAGATAGCCGATAGATGCCGTTACGTAGACGAGCGGTCAAACTTTGACGACTTTGTCACAAAATACATATTGACACAGAAGGCTGACTGTCCACTAAGAGCTAAACATATGTCATGTACTCACGCATGCGCACTAACGGGCAAAAACGCCTTATCGACTACATGAATCCTAACTTATGACATAAGATTGTCAAACTTTCGACGTCTATGGTAGAGGCCGCGCGCTTATGTCAGGGGCGTCTTTCCCTTAGGTGCAGGGTGTGCGTTGCACACGGGCGCCGCGGGCCTAGGGGCGCCGGGCGCCGCGTTCCTAGGGGCGCCGGGCGCGGCGTTCCTAGGGGCGCCGGGCGCCGCTCGTAACGGAGCCCCACTCGGCGCGCGCCCGCGCTGGCCGGCCGCCGCGCTTTGATAACCAACGTAAAAAGAACTCCAGTTTGCATACATTTTGTGTAGCACCTGGAGCTCTTCTTATATTTGTCGTATTACAGCAAAGCAGGGCGTGCTCTCCCTTTACTTGGGGCGCCTCTGGGCGCTGCCCCCACATTACATGTGGGGGGACTTTTGCGCAGATCGCGCCAAGTCCCGCAATCCCAGCGGTAAGCGGCAGCTTGCCTGCCTCCCTGTCTTCCCCCTGCCTCCGCATCCAGAGGAGGTGCTGGTGTGGCTGGGATTTCAGGGCCTTACTGGTAAGCCTGCGGGCTCTCTTTCCCTTCCCTGTCCTGCAAACAGCAGGGTACGGGTCTGCGAGGGAGTCCTGCAGGGATCTGCTGGTAGCGCCTGCGTTGCAACCCAGTGGCGTGGGCGTCCATCCGGGGGGAGGCCGTACTGGCGTGCCTCGCAGTTCCTGAGGCGGGACGCGGCGATAAAGGTTCGCCCTTTCACGTATTCCGCCACCGTGCCTGGAAAAGTCGGAAAGGTTTTAGTGGGTATGCCTCTGAACGGTCTCTGATTTGCAGAGACCCAACCCAGAGGAGAGCCCCACGCTACTCGTCGGTCTCTCAACCGACGGGTGTGCATAAAGCGGCGCCGACCACCGGCGCCGACGTCTGCAACGGGCATGCTCTTTAAGGCTGCAACGCAGTCGCGGTTGAACCAGAGCTCATCTTTACGACCATTTGAGACATCAGTAAATGGATTGTAGTATTCCATTCCTATACTGATCTCGTTAGCTATGGCCGCTGCACACTCCGAGGGATCCTTTCCTCCAAAGCAGCTCTGCCCCCAAGGGACTCCACTCCGGAACACGTGCCTTTTGGGCACTGGCCAAAGCTGTTGAGGGGAATTTCTGTCAGCCTCCTTTCCTTTCCTCCTTGACCCATAGATGGGCGGAGTCCATCGATAGCAAGGGGGAGGCCCTGCCTGGCCTGGACATTGCGAAGGCCTTTGATCAGGTCTGGCACAAAGCGCTTATCTCGAAACATCCTGCCTATGGGTCGCCCGAGAAACTATGCGAATGGGTACACAGCTTTTTCACGGGTCGTAGCATTATGGTGGTCGTCGACGGTTCATGCTCAGACCTAAACCCGTAAATGCTGGTGTACCCCAAGGCTGTGTGCTATTCCTCCTGTATATCAATGGCATGCTACGTACCAGTGGCATTCATTGCTATGCGAATGGCAGTACGGGCGATGCCTCATATTCCGGCCATGCAAGGTTTTCTCGAGCCCACGTCGATGAGTGTCGGAAGGAAGTGTTGTCTGTCATTGAGAATACTCTAGATCATGGTGTCGAGTTGGGGTCACATGAATCTAGTCAAATTCAATCCCAAAAAGTTGTGTCTTTTTGGGTTTGCGCGTTTACTGCGAAAAAAACCGCCTATGTCGTTTCTCCTCACTTTCAGGACACTCACCTTAATGCCAAAGCGAGCATTGGGATTCTTGGCGTCGATATTTCAAGTGACGTTCAATCTCGGGGTCATTTAGAGGAAAAGGCTACCTAAGTAAGCCTCTAAGAAACTGGGTGTCCTCGGCAGAGCAAGGTGGTACATTACGCCATTATGGTGGTACTTCAGCTCTATAAGGCGCAAGTCCGGCGCCACATGGGGTACCTACTGCTCCCATCTCTGGGCCGGGGCACCCCAATATTAATAGCTACTCCCGTTAGACCGCTTCCAACGTCGTGCAACTCGAATAGTCGGTGACGAGAATCTCACTTATCGCTTAGATTCTGTGGCACTGCGGAGAGATGTTGCATCTCGACGGTCCCTACGTATAAACAGACATGTCCAAAATGGCAAAAAAATATTATTGCATAAATGGCTTCGGATTGCCTTTACGCTCATATCCATATAAGATTTTTTTTTAAATATCATAAGGTTAGCTCAGTATACAAATCGTATAAAAGGACAAGTATAATCATCTAGTCAAAAGTGGGCCGTAGACACAGTTATGTATACATGTCGTCAAATACTTCGTTTGAAACCTAACCTGTAAAGGTGAGAGAACGAATTAAAAGCGGTCATGTCAGACATGTCCGTTTATACTGCAAACATTTTTTAAAGTATATGGGACATATCTGATATGACCGTATTTACGTCTTCGATCGGATGCACTAAGGCCGTCTTCTAGGACGTCGGGACTACGCCAGAAGAGTAGGAGAGCCGAAAGAGTCGCGTGAGTACCGGTGCCAACTCCGGAGCGCACATCTTTAGCACAATGGGTGTGATTCTATCGGGCCCACTCGACTTGTGAACATCTAGAGACATGAGGGCTGAACGCACCGAGCGTTGGTGGAAACGGATGTCGGGCATATACCCTCCGCACTGCGGTATGCTCGATGGTACCTGGCCCCCATCATCTAAAGTCAAGTTGGACGCAAAGAGTTTGCCCAGAAAGTCGGCTTTCTCTTTTGCGCCATGGGCCAACGAATCTTTTCCCGTGCGCAAAGGAGGAAAAGACGGTTTGCAGAAATTACCTTCGATTGCTTTGGCGAGAGGCCAGAACGCACGTGTTCCCGAAGAAAGACGTTCAAGTCTCACGCCAATTCTACCGATGTGCACCGACTTCGCTCTTGCAATGTCTCTTTTGAAGGACCTGGAAGCGAAGTTGTACTTCTTTTTGAGCGCGCTGGTATTTTCATCCCCCGTCGCCACCGCATCAGCCCAGGCTTGGTAAGCTTCCTGCTTCTTACAAGAAGCTTTTCTGGAAGATGAACCAAACCAGGGCCGAAATCTGCCACCGATAGGAACCACAGACGACGGAATGAAAAGTTCCATTCCCTGCAGCACCATATCGGTAACAGAGTCAGCAACGACGCTGGGATCATCCGGCAAGAAGCACACCTGCCTCCAAGGGTAGGATGCAAAAAAAGACCGCATTCCATCCCAATCTGCTGACCTATAGTGCCATACACGGCGCCCGCGTGCTTTCCGCGGTCGAGCCAAGTCTGTGAGTGGCACTATACTACGGACAAGGCAATGGTCCGAGGAGCCCAGTGGAGCAACAACGGATACGTTGTAGCCGTCCGAGTGAGAGGTCAACAGAAGGTCCAACAGTGAAGGAGCATGGCCTTCCACATCTGGAATTCGTGTGGGCGTGGTAACCAGTTGTGTCAGTCCGTTTGCAAGAGCGAAGTCGTGAACAGATCGACCTGCGTAATCAGTTTTACTGGACATGAGCCATTCGGCGTGGTGGGCATTAAAATCGCCAAGGAGGATGATTTCCGCAGAGGGGATCTGCTGCTGCACAATGTCCGAAGCCATCTGGATGCGCTCAAAGAGTCGGTCAGTTTCGGTGTCACCGCTATGGGACCTGTAAAGGCACGCATAAACGCGAGGGTGGTCGTCGCTGTCTACACGGAGCCATAAGATAGATAGGTCCCGACCTTCAAGATTGCTGAGGCGACGAGAGCTGATATCGTCTCTGACGTACACACACACTCCAGCCCTAGGTAAAAAGGAATGTTCTAATCCATACCTAGGGTACCCAAATAAAAAAGAGTATAATATTTAAGTTGATATTATTCAGCTAATAAAGCTAAGTAAATTAAGATAATTAAGCTACAGTGGTGATTTTGACTGTGATTTCTAATGGTAAATTAGTTCCTATTTCAGAAAAAATTAAAAAAATACATAAATATTGTTAAGAAGATAACTTATGTAACAATATATCATTTGATTAAAACTTGTTTTATTCATATACCCAATATTATAACAAAATCTTGCTTTTATTTAAGGACATGTCTTTTTATACTATGCAGTAAGTAGGCCTACGCTTATTTAGTTTGTACCACGTATAAAAAGACATGTTACTATTAATGCATTCTGATCTTAACATATAACTGTAAATAGATTTTTACGGATTGCTTTGAAAATTAAGTCATAATTACACATTCTCGTAAAAAAAAAATTTAAATTCGTATTGAAAACCGCCATTTGTTATTCCCGCTGTATAAACAGGCATCTTAGATTTGTCCGACTTGACTTTTTTTTAATGACAGCGTAGAAACAGTTAACTCGTAGTTTTATTGGGAAATTGTGATAAAAATACATATGTTTCAATACTGCTAAAAGCGTTCTAATGCTAATAAAATATTAGTGAAAAGATATATTAATAATTTTGATTACATTTTTTTTCAGAGCAAAATGAACCTTAATTCCGCTCTCCTGTAAACCTACGTTTTTGACATGTCCGTTTATACGTAGGGACCGTCGATCTCTTTGTATCTTTTACCTCCTTTATCCTGGTGAGTGCTCTGAGGAAATGTTTGAGTTGATACCGGCTGCCAAATTTCACCACCGTACTACACCACGTACCTGGATAGTTGGCGATCCTCTACTGTGCGCTTTACACGACACTTTCTGCCGCGCACCTCCTCATTGTAGAATCAACTTCCCGCAGCGGTATTTTTGAACGGGTACGACATCCAACGGTGTGGTTTCAGGGAGCTCACCAGTCGACGTGGTGGGCATTGAAATCCCCTTGAAACACCAGTTCGCTGTTAAGAAACCGCGCCTGAGCGTTGTCTGCCACCTCACTCAGGTGTTCGAAGAGTCGAGTTGTCGCGGTGTCTCCTTTGTGGGGACGGTATATGCACACGTAGATTCTGCTCGTCGAGCCTAAGTCTACGCGAACGCAAAGGATGGAAACTGATGGGTCCTTAAGGCATACACCGGCCTTGCGGTGAAAGGACTCTTCCAGCACATAGCCGGGATAGTACTGGTAACGAATCTGTAAGGTTCCGTTATTTGCCATTTGGCTACGGAACCCTAAAAGGAAGGGTTAATACCCACCCATTGCTACATTTTCTGTTATTATTACGTACTTATGTAGTAGGTCGTTCTAATTTCTTTTTTTTATGTGATGGGTGGCACAGACGGAACACCTGATAGTTAACATTTACGGAATGGTTCGTGTTTTTGAAGCGTTTAAAAAAACCCGAAAAACCTGGGTTTTGATTTTCAAACCCGGGTTTTTTGTGACTCTTAAAACCCGGAAAACCTGGGTTTTTTCGGACTGGTTAAACCCGGGCTCGATGCCCTAATTTTGACCGCGCGCTTGCTAGGGGGCGCTAGGGCAATGTTTGCACACGGGCGCCACATGAGCTAGAGACGGCCCTGGCTTATGTACTCATGCCGGGCAACAACCCTAGGTAGCACACGTCAACGAACTCTTCTAAATTCAAAATCAGGTCAAAGTCTAACTTCTGTGTGTAATTATTTTGTGACTTTGTTGTGTAAATAGGTACTAAAGACAGACAACTTAGTCATGAGACGTTGGATTGCAAAGAGGCAGCTTGATAATGTATCCTAAATATAATCTGGAAGTAATTCAAACCTAAATTTCTTCTTATATAATTACAGCTTCCGTCCTCGGCATGACTGGACTCGTTGGCTTCTTATTCCTCTCGCCAATGATGCAGATCTACGGTCGCAAGCCTGTGATCATTATGAAGAACTGCCTCCAAGGAGCTGGCTGGATCATCCTGTACTACGCAAGATCTTTAACAGCCTTGTTCATTGGCAGAGCCATCCAAGGCATCTCTGTAGGAGGAATTTTCCTCAACAATATCATTCTTAGTGAATACGTCCATCCTTGCAGAAGAGGCTACTTCACTACCATTTTGAAGATTTCCGTATCTATTGGTACCTTGATTAGCCATCTTCTGCCTATATGGCTTTCATGGAGACAACTTGCTTTAATTGCAGTCTCAATGTTAGCGACAAGTATATTTTTGACGTGCTTTTGGAAAGAATCACCATTCTTTCTTGCATTTAGAGGAAGGTACGAAGAATGCGAGCAGTCATTCCATTGGTTGAATGGAAGGACGACAAGAACTGATGAACTGAAGGAACTGATTCAAGAACAGAAGAAGAACAGAGAAGAGAAGAAAATGAAAAATAAAAAAAAATTGACGAAGTTATTTACACAATTGGCAAGGAAGGACTTTTTGAAATCGTTTCTGGTTGCATCTTTGTTAATCATTACAATGGATTTGAGTGGGCGTAACTATTTCAAAGGCTTACGTAGTACAAATAATGATGAATTTAATTTCAGTTCCTAAGTCCATAGCTGTGTATATATCTGTAGTATCAGATGTGACAGTATTAAGTGCATTGTTACTGTCATGTGTGGCAGTTAAGCATATAAACAGAAGATTTCTTCTGTTTTCTTGTGGTGGTGTGTCTATAGCAGCTCTCTATATTATAAGTCTTATATTATACTTGAAATCCAACAATATGTTAATAGTGTCACCTTGGTGGACTGCAGGTTTAATATTATTTGTGAACTTCATCGTTCATATTGGTGTCAGTCCTATATGTTTCATTGTTTTGGGCGAGATATTCCCTTTAGAACTTAAGGGCTTAGGTTGTTGTTTGACTGGATTAGTTTTCACAACTTCTTACGGTTTTGTGATGAAGTTAACACCAGTAATTATGGAAAATATTGGTTTAGGAGCTACGTATTTTATTTACTCGTCTGGTTTACTTTGTATGTTTGACGATTTTGTACTTTGTAATGCCCGAGACGAAAGATAAGCCGTTATTGGATATTGAACATAATTTGCAAGGTGTGACTAAGACAGAAGTTACGGAATCTTTGTTGGGTACAGTTACAGCATAAAGTCTCCAATTAAAAGTTGATTTTTAAATTAATTCTCAATTCTTTATTGTTTACCATATGAAAGTTTAACTATTGTAGCAATGACAGTATTCAATTTTAGTTGTTTTAATTCCGAAGCCTTTTAACATCATCAAAATAAGCAAAATAAAAATCAGCTGTTTCATCCAAAAAAATCACCAGTCAATAACGTATGAAACAGCTGATCTTTATTTTGATGATCTAATATGCTTAAGCGGCATTATTCATGTTACCTATTATAATAGATTCTGTTTAACATAATCTATATAATTCTAATATCACTTACTTAGTTCATAATAAAAGCTTTAAAATAATATAATTTGATAGACTGTTTGTATAGTAAAATCGCTACAAGCGATAAAATTGTACGTACAGTCACACATCAATGTATACAAAACTGTCAAATTTCTTCAATGGACGCTCCCATCTTACTGTCATTGTACTGGGTTGAATATCAATTGACGAAAGGTGTTGTCCCGGAGTGGGTTAGGACATTGTACAGTATTACCTATATCAAAAAATCAAGAAAAATCTAAGTACCTACTGATTGTTAGGACAGGTTGTGGTAACCTGTAGCGCTACCATGAGTTGAAAAAAGAGTACAGCGCCTCCAGCGGTCACTAGAGAAACTAAAATCTGTAGTATCGAGTTGTCAAATAGAAACCTATCGAAATGTATTCGCTAGCGAGTAGCGTTTTCGTAGCGCTACGAGTTGACATCGAAAACTGACATAACGTAAACTATTGCTCTGTCTCTTTCAAATGCATCACAATGAAAGAAACAAAGCGATAGTTTTCGATAGCGAGGTATACTCATGGTAAGGCTACTGATGTGTCACTGTACTGTTTGTTACTGTTATTTCACTCATGTAAGTATAACAATTCTGCGCAATAAAGAATATCTATCTATAGCAACCTGATGAGGGGTTGTCTGTACATTATCTCAAAAATGTCTTCCTGTTTAAACCTTCCCGTTGATGTCCTGACGGGAATTAACGATCAAATGTAAATGACTCCCGTCTTGGAGCGCCATAAATTTTCTTAGAACCTCGAGCGACACTTCATAAGCGGCGCCCCGTGAGTTGCGGGTTTTAAGGAAACTGCTTAAATTCTTTTGAGAGCTAATTTTAGAAGAAGGAAGTAAAATGACCAGGAGACCTATTTTTGAATTTTCGCTTCGTCCAAACAAAACTACTCGTTTTGCAAGTCACGTCGTCTCGTGGGTCGCATGATTCATAATTTTCCCTATTTTTGATAAATCACTCGCTTAGGATATTGCCAAGCTTGTCAAAGTATAAGTATAAACTCGTTTCACGCAGAAAAATCTTTAATCGGTATTACAATTGTAAGACCGGAATACGGTGTAACGTATAATGAAACGTGAATATTTTGACAGAAAAAGGGAACAAGAAAAATAAATTTGACGTAAATGTGACCACTCGCCTAACGGAAACCAGTGGTTTACACCACTCGTTGCAAATCGCTCGTTTTCGAATGATTCAAAAATGCGGATGTCAAAAATCATGCGAGTCACACATTTTTTAGTGAGACGACAATTCAAAAATAGGTGTCCAAGGGCTGCTTCACGCCGGTTTTCTGTGAGGCAGTGGTATCACTCCGGTCGAGCCGGCCCATTGATGCTGAAACGTGGCTCTCCCACGATTAAAAGCGTTTTACGAATTAGCGTGGGCTGCAGGACTATTTCTCTTTCTGCTGGAAACTATCTTTTTTTTTATATTATAGGAAGGCAAACGAGCAAGCGGGAAGCCATTCTCATCGAGAATGGATAGTAAAATCATTTGTGTGAGATTAGTCACTTTATTCCGACATAATGAACATCGAATCCAATTCCGTATTAAGTAGGCGACTCACCCGTTCGATTGTCTATTAACTAGACTATAGCCAATACAAAAAAAAATACAAAATTCAATATTTCCTCTGAACAATACCAGTTTCGCTTTGAAATCCTTTTGATGGAGTTTTCCGTTCTTGTTTAAGCGGAACTTGATGGGAAAGCAGGTTTATTTGATAAATGAGCATGCAATTAAGCATTCTCGTCTGGTTGAGTGGGGGGGGGGGGGGGGGGGGGGGCAGTTTTCTTTTTGAGCCACTCGACCTATTTGTCTGATTCTGGGGTGCTGATGCTATCTCGGAGCTGCATCGCTGTTGAGATGAAACAGTTTCCATTTCTTTCACATCCAACATAAAAATTTGCCTACATCTTCATCTCATCATTTCAACTAGGTATAGTAAGTAACGTTATGTAAATTTTCGATGTCAACAAAAAAAAAATGGATAGCGCTACTGGTGTGTTCGTGATTATGATTATAGGTAGGTATTCGATCATGGACAAACCGCAAACTGTAAAAAGTTATCAGATTTTTAGGTCTAATCTTTCTAGCTTCGCGCCTAGGGCCTGCGCATCTCTTTTGTTACAAACTCGTTTCCAACAATCATATTTCAAAATTTAACGGTGTTTAATGAAACACCACTACAATATTCACAATTAAAATCTTTTACTATCTATCAATCAAGAAGTACGCTTTTCTCTTGAAGGTGCTTAAGGCTTGTACATGCGCGGATTGGGCACTTTGTGTATGTTTTAACTCGGTAAATCGTTAAGAACGATACCTAAAAAAAATACATGTTATAAGTAGACTGGGTTTCGATCTTGAATTTCTGACGAGGATTTTTATTTAATGTTTATAGTTCATTAGGAAAAAAATATAACGTAAACATCGATTTTATGCAAAATATTGGATAAACTACGAAACTAAACACTTCAGATGACTGATTTTTTAATATACAATACAATACAATGTACACTACAATCCCTGACGAGGAATTCTTGTTTCTTGGGTTTATAATTTTTTATTAGTAATATTCTGTTTTTTGCTAATGCGAGCGCGAGTACTCTCTATATGCTCAAGGCCGTTAGCGCATGTACATGCCTTAAGTCATAGCGGTCAAGAAATAATGCCGCGGCTAAACCGCTCCACAAAATTGAGATTCGCGTAAGAAAATTCCGCGAGATTTCTGTCCCAACCTAAAGACAAATACCTACGATACGTCGAAACGTTCATGTTTCCTCACCTTAGTAAATCAGTCTGGATCCCTTCTCCTAATTAATTGGCCACAATTAATTAGTGTTGTTTTTCTTCCCTCCCAGAATAAGTCTCCAAGCCCTTAGAGACAGGTGTACAAAACGATGACGTACGTCCTGCGAGCTCTCAGGACAATGACGTCACGGGGTCACGTACGGACCGACTCATGAATTTTTGCACTGTCTGTCTGTGAGGATGGGAAAAGATTATGAAGGATCCTTAAAGATAGAATATTTTGAGAATATATTTTTGTATTTCTTCAAAAAATTTTTTCTAAGTACCTACAGTCAGCAATATATCAGAACATTCTCATTATTAGCCAAATTTAACAGAGCATTCACAATAATCACAAATATCGGAACACTAGGTTTGTATTATGTAGGTCTGTAAGTTAATATAGACAGTAGACACACACAACATACTTCTAACCAATCCGCATTAGGCAAGTAATTAAGCCTAAGCCCATCTTAGTAGCGATGACTTGATTTCTATGATGGAGACGTTTGTTTAATTATTACATCTCCAACGCCGAACATTGCAGCTTTTTACCATTTATTTTTTTAATTGAATTGAATTTAAAAAGCTAGTTTCCTCATTTCTCGAGCATCTTACCTAACTAGATCTCCTAAATTCGCCAAAAGGAAGCGACAAATTTTAATTGCAATTTAAGAAGTCCAAATGAGTCTGTAAAGGGAGGTAATTGTGATTAGTCCAATTAAGCCCCCCCCTTAACGAACTTACGGGGGTTTCAAGGGTTCCGTACTCAAAAAGAAAAACTGCAGCCATACTTGTGAAAATGTAAATTTATGGGTAAAGCTTCATTTATGCTGTTCTTAAGGGTTCCCCTTTAGGTGGACGGATTGGTACCCCTTTATTACCAAATAATATAATACGTGCTGGACAGCGTTTCCAGCATACCATCCAGTCAATGCCGGCGCGCACCAAGAGGTTTCTCCTCATTCCTGCCCCGAGCCATCAAGTCGTAGAATGCCCATGCAGTTCATGTCCTCCTTCTTACAATCCTGGGGTTTTTGGTTTTTTAGACTATTAAAATGAGAGAAAAATACCTAATCCTAAAAAAATATAAGTATGTATATTAGCATTACCACGTGCAGGAGGCCGCAGCCGTGGCAGGCCTCCCACCAGTTGGACCGACGATCTGGTGAAGGTCGTGTGTGGAGAACTTTGGGGGAGGCCTATGTCCAGTAGTGGACGTCTATTGGCTGAAATGATGATATTACCATAGAAACTACCAACGAAAATTAGTTTGAACAAATCTAGTAAGTTCGTAGTTTTTTAATACGTCAAAAATCGTAAACCGCCAAATGGTACGGAACCCTTTGTGCGTGATTCCGACATGCACTTGGCCGTTTTTTTGCTAAAACGGATGCTTGTCTAATGAAATTATGATTTGGTCGAGTTCCTTGTCGGTTTTAACTGTATTTTTTTCGCCATCAAAAAACGCATAGCATACAATTACATTTCCACAGTAAATATTGTAAGTTCTGTATCTTGCAAGTGGGAGGGCCACGCTTTGGCATGAATGGGCCGGCTCGACCGGTGTGATACCACGGCCTCACAAAAGACCAGCCGAATCAATGCCTGCGCTGTGTTTCGTCGAGTGAGTGAGGGTACCGGAGGCCAAATTGCGGGGAAAGGGGGTTAAAGGTTGGCAGTGGACTTGTGACTCTACTGGTGTTAAACGTTTTAACGTGCCTCGTACAGCTCTGGTTGAAAAACAGCCTTAGTAGGACATAATGGCAGTTGTACATCCTATTTTACACATAAATAATCATAAGAACCACACGCAAGCGGCTGTCATTCTTCATCATCTTGATGGTTGGCGATCTAGCACTGTGCGTTTTTCGAGGAATTTTCTCCCGCGAACCTCAGTCTTGTGGAATAGTTTAGCTGCGGCAGTATTTCCTGACGGCTATGACTTAGGGACCTTCAAGAAACGAGCGTACTCCTTCTTAAAAGGCCGGCAACGCATCAGCGACCTCTCTGATCTCGCAGATGTTCATGGGCAGCGGTGATTACTTACCAGCAGGTGACCCGTTTGCTCGTTTGCCGCGTCTAGTATAAAAAAAAAAAGAAATCGACCTTAACGCCAAAGACAAAAAGTCATTTTCTCGAAATACTATGTAAGCAGATAGGAGACATTGGCTTCGCTGTATTCATCTTCTTATAATAACTTTTTAACAGCTGTCTAGAGTGTAAACCGTTGGGAAATATGTCAGCAACAAACTAAGATTGGCTTGTAACAGCCTTTTACGACTTTGAGATTGCGAAGGAAACAATCATAGTCTTGCAATTATCACCAAGGATGGCTTTTATTGCGCAATACTAAGAGTGAAGGTATGTGAAAAATATAGCAATACTAGCTTTTGCCCGCGGCTTCGCTCGCGCCCCCATAACCCTAAAATAGGGGGCTAGAAAGGGGCAAATGGTAGCCTATGTTACTCTCCATCCCTTCAACTATTTCCACTTAAAAATCATGTCAATTCGTTGCTCCGTTTTACCGTGAAAGAAAGACAAACATGTAGACAGGCAGACAGACAGACACACTTTCTAATTTATAAATTAGTATGGATATACAAGCGACTTCAAGACCAAAAGGAGATGGGTCTCAATTCGACTGTAGTTATGTTTTTAAAGAAATAAAGTCTAAACGTGAAAAGCACCATCTATCATTGGCAAAGATTGAACTGATATCAAAAAACTAAATCCCAAAACGAAGTGAGGGCGAGCTACAAACCGGTCTTCTGTGAGGCCGTGGTATCACTCATGCCGAAACGTAGCTGCTCGTCTGCCAACTATTACATAACAATATACCGTCAGTAACTTACCTTAAAACGCCGTAAGGCCCAAATAGCAGACACAATAGAAAATCAATTGTTTTATGCCTTTTAAAAGGCTTTTGGGTCTTACGACGTTAAACGTTAAATATTGGAACTGGCCATTAGAACGGTGTCTTAACACCCTCGATAAGATGTACCCATTCCTTTTTCATTGTGCACTTATACCTTTAAAACAAAAACCGTGCTTACTTTCCCACAGGGGGCGGCCAGTCAGCCTGATAAATGACCTTAGGGGTGCTGGAGGGGGGAGGGGGGACGACACCCATCCTGGTGAGATCAGGGTAATAGTTTTCTAAATTGACGCCTTTTACTCTTGTTTCTATCTTGAGATTAGAGATGAGTTGTTAAAGGGAGTGGAGATAGATCATAATATCATCTAGGTAGCTTTATCCATGTAGTACAGCAACAGAAAAAGTAGATGATCAAAATCAAAAACTTTATGCTCATTATTGAGCGGAGTTCGCGTCAGAACTGTATGAATCATTTTGAGGCTATACGGAGTTCGCGTCAGAACTGTATATGAATCACTTTGATGGAGTTTGCGTCAGAACTGTATGAATTTGACACCATACAGTTCAAACGCGAGCTCTGCTCAATTGAGTATAGAGTTTTTGATTTTGATCATCTACTATTGCTGTTGATTACCTAGGCTAGTGCCTACCTATGTACGGTGGCCAGCACATCAAGTTAATACTACAATCTGTCAAATTTCTTCAATCGAACCTCACTTTTATGTCAAACGTGTTTGGTTCAATATCAACTGAGGAAATTTGACAGATTGTAGTAACTTGATGTGCTGGCCACTGTACTTTGACGCCCCGTTAGTGGTTTAAGTACTGGGCCGTGATCTCGTGGTCCCGGGTTCAATTCCCGGGTAAAGCGTAAGCATGGAATTTTTCGAACATAGCTCGGGTTTGTGATCACTAATCCTCATTAGGAAATGGTGGTGATTAAGCTTACTTGATTTTTATAATTGAGGCCTGTGTCCTCTAGTAAGTCGGTATAGGTATAGGCTGATACTTTTACTTTTTGACTTTTGTTGAATGTTGAAATACTCATTTCGCTTGGGCTCATGGTTAAATTTTTTTATCACGTTAATTTTCATGGCCCTTGCAAAATTAATGCTCAAGTATGGAAAAGTAGGGTTAAATTTCCGTTTTAATGAAATGAAAGTTTCCGCTAAACTTAATTACACCCTGAAAATTCCCTAAAACATTTTGAACCTTCAAAACATTATAAATTCAAAGCGAACAAAGCCTGGATTTATGCCGAGTTAAGGCACCGAACGATATTTTACGTTCTGACAAATAATAGCACCGCAAGAAGCGGCAGTTAAAAATAAGGATTACTTACCGGACACGGACTGGCAATGTCGGACGCTGCGGCTTTGAGACCGTCAAACACAACTGTGGGAGAGCCACGCTTCGGCATGAATGGGCCGGCTCGACCGGAGTGCTACCACTGCCTCACAGAAAACCGGCGTGAAGCAGCCCCTGTGCTGTGTTTCGCCGAGTGAGTGAGGGTGCCGGAGGCCCACCCGGGGGGAAGGGGATAAAAGGTTGGCAGCGCACTTGTAACTCCACTGGTGTTGCAGGTGTTCAGGAGCGTCGGCAATTGCTTACCATCAGGTGATCCGCCTGCTCGTCTGCTACCTATCACATAAAAAAAAACTTTATGATCATCATCAGCAACCCACACTCGTCCACTGGACATAGGTCTCCCCTAATGCACGCCACCGCTCCCGATTTTCGGCCACTCTCATCCAGCACACACCAGCCAGCCTTCGAATGTCATCATCCCATCTTGTCGCAGGGCGTCTAACATTACACTTACATAATTATCTTAAATCACGTAATACTTTATGATATTACGTGATAAGATAATTATGTTAATTTAAGTTCGAAGACTTCGAAGTATGTACGTACCATTAAAAGAAGGAAAGGCAAAAGAGCCCGAGGCCAGTCACCAATGCGCTGGACCGACCAAGTAAAAACTTAATAAGATTTTTATATCTCAAAATGTGAGGATGTCCGAAGATTCGCTGCCAGGCCCTAGCAGACGATGATGCCGAGCACCGCCAGTCCGATGGTAACCACAGCTGCTGCAACGTAACCGAAGTGTAATGTACTTAACTATAAACGTCGCGTTAATTCCCGTTTTAATTTTCTATAGTCTAGTAAAAACTGTCCTCAATGGTCCGCTCCACGAATGCACAAGAAAAGCGTCTCCGAGTGATTGGCGAAAGATTGTGACGCAAGCTATAAAACGATGTGACGACCACGACCACTCTGCCAAGAGAGTAACGACAAAAAGAATAAGAGAAGGAAACATTTTTTGACATCCAGACCGGATGCTTTTTCCCCAGGGGAAACCACTGTGGCCTTCACCTTGTCACATGTGGAGGAAAAGGTGGTGTGTGGGACTCTACCACACAGTCGGGACTTACTTACCTACTTACTCCTCTAGCTCAGCGACCCGAAACGAGTCTTGGCTTCTGAAACAAGAGGACGCCACTTTGGTCGATCCTGCACTACTTGTCGCCAGTCACCGTCCTGAAGTTCTCGCAGATCATTTTCGACGACGTCTTTCCAGCGATACCTAGGCCGGCCACTTACCGGCCATCGGTCGGCTCTGGTATGCTTTATTCACGAGACGATCCTTCCAGTCTCTCGAACTCCGTTAGTAACATAAGAATCCGTTTTCAAGACTTACAAACCGCTCGGTTTTCCCAACCCAGTGCGTACCCCCTTTCAAGGAGCCGAACAAAATAATGTTCTATCATTAATTACAAACGGAGAGGAAAAACATCCTCCGAGGTGAGAAGGAAATATGTTACGGTATAGATAGGGCAGACTTACGGCCCTCCGGCGCGATTATGCGGCCATCTCGGAACTCACGGCCTATTATTTAGGCCCTGAAAGGGTGCCCCCTAATTTTTAAGCTGCTATGATGGATTTTGACGTTTTCACGACGAAGAGCGCCCTCTCTCTGAATAATGGGGAGGTTTATGAATCTTGGATTTTTTAATGATGAAGAATGGTGTTTTTTGAATTATGTCCCAGAGTTTGGAGGGAATTTGTTTGACGCAAATACCACAAAATTACACAAAAAGTTGGCTCTAGCTGACAAACAAAAACTATAGTATTTTATACGTGTATTTTTATTAATAGAAGCACAAAATATTAAGTAAAAATGTTTACTGAAAATTAAATTTAAAAACCTGCTTATTATGAGAATGGCATGTTTAATTTCTGCGGTTTAGGTATATAAAAACAAATGAATAAAAAATAAACAGCCACAGTGACAATGAAACATAAACAGTTGATAATATTTGCAAACCCGATCCATGTATCAATATCCTCCTTAATGACCGAATCTGAAGTTATCACATCCAGATTGGTTTCCCATTTCGACCATATTAAATATTTCCCTGGTGATTCCAGAAATTGATTTCTCAATTTGACAACCCAAGGCGGTGGTGCCGACTTCTTATTACGTAAATTAAACAACACAATTGTTAAAACCACTAAAAACATATTCAAAATTATAGAAAGTCGAACATATGCCAATATTTTAGGAACATCATGAGTATTCTTGGGGATCTCCGCATTCAATTCAGATACATAAAAGAAGTTACACACTGCAGAAAATATGATCATTAAGAAGCGATTCTTGTTATTCACATCCAATAACAAAGAACAAGATGTCAATATACATAAGAGTATGGATGGGAATATGATGATCGCCCCTAATACTTCTCCATTGCGTTGTAAAACATAAGTTATTCGTAGTTGAACTGGATCGCTTACATTATTGACCTGTTTGTAGTCCACAATAGACCATACTGGCCCGTATTGACTCCCATTCATGGAGACAGCTCTTTCATCTTTAGCGAATAGACGTACGTTCTTTTGATATTTATAGATTCCGTAATGAACCTGACACCGTTGCGCATCAAAAGGCCAGTCCCTCAATTCTGCAACGCACTGCACAGTGTCCAATGCCCTCACAACGCAAATTACTGCTCCTGTATTTTTAATCTTACAATTTTTATTAAAGCGTATGTATTTGTCTTCATATCTGTTGACCAATTCTAATTCTGGGACCCAATAATTTCGCTTAAAGGTGGTAGTTTCTTTGACACCTCCGTACAGTGTTTCATTCCAAGTGAGCTCTGGATCCTCCCAAGTCAGGGTTGTCAAGGTATCGGAAATGAACAAATCTGTTTCTAGGTCCAAACTGAAATGTTGTAGAAGAAGGCTTATATTTACATTAGTAATGTTACATTTGGTCACGCTCTCTTCTCGATAGTAAAGTCTTTGTAAATCTTCGTCCAGTTTTCTCTCCCAAAGTTGCGTCGCATCGCTATCGAGCGTTCTATCGATAACGCAGTCGCTTCTGGCTGTATTTATTAAAACACTTAGTAAAGTGATTAGTGCTAATCCCGCCATGACTGTGCATGGACTAAATTGTGGATTTTGGAATATGATACAGTGCTTAACGCCCACTTTTAATCTAGACCAATTAGGGGTTTCACCTCGAAATTTTACAGTTATATTAAGTACTGTAAGTTTTGTCCAAGCTCATAAAAAAATTCGAATATTACACATAATAACTAGGTATAGAGCTCATATCGCTCTCACGAGCTACCATTTCACATGATCTATCAAAATATAAGGCATTGAAAAACCATGCCCTGATATGAATGGTTGAATGGCACTCTATTGCCGTGGCCGTGGTATCACACTTGATACCACGGCCACACAAAACAGACTGTGCGAGTGAGGATACCGTACAGGTCAAATCCGGGGCGAGGGTAGTTTAAAGGTTCAGTGCACTTTCGACTCTAGTAGTGTTACAGATTTCTAATTGTCCATAGGCAGCGGCAGTCGCTAACCTTCAGGCGATCCGTCTGTTAGTCTACCACCTATTACTTTAACATCAACATTGACGACCTCGATGGCTCAGGTGACGCCCCCAGTTAAATCGTCAACTGGTACTCATAGTACAGGGGTTGCCCTAGTTTGAGACCAGGTTGATTGGTGTGATTGTCTGGCGCATTTATTTATTTATTTAACATTTGTAAAAAAATGCGTCAAATTCAAAAAGGATCTAAGTCGGAAATTGTGATTTTTGTGCAATCGCATTTTCGCTCCAATGCCAGCAGTCCCAGCACTTTGCAAACTAATTCCCTACATTGCCTAACGTTCGGCCACAGAGCTGATAAGGTCACCATAAACACTATTATGTAAATAGCCGTACCATGCGTTTCCGCTATCTTAATACCTGCCCGACAAACTGCCGTGTGTACCTATGGAAAAGAAATTGTACGGTTTGCAAAAAATATGCTTTTTAACTATAAATTTTTTTAGAGTAAATAGGTAAGTAATAAGACAATTGAGGCAAAATAATTATTGATAGGTAAATTGAGCCAACATCACAAACATTGTCCTGGTCCCAAACTTAGGTTTTCCCTTGTACTATGGAAATGGGAAACTAAAAACAACGAAGTAACCGCAAAAATCCTTCTACTTCTGTAAAAGTAATCTTAAAACATAAATGTGAAAGGGGAGCCACGTTTAATTTTTTCAATAAGTTCTGTCCAAAGAAGTTTAGTGATAATCTAACTAAATGAGTGCAAAGTTCATATATTCTCACCCTCCTTACCTACTTGGCTAATTCTCATTCACGATTTATATTTTTTTAGTTGTTAAAATTTTTCAAGAATATTTTATTTTCTTCTTTTAGAACATTTAAATTAAAAAAAACATGTTGCTTTTTTGTTTTTATTTCCCCTATGGTCTGTATCTGTCATTTGTGCCGAACCATACTGAGATCGCCTGAGACTGATATGTCTGTCCGTCTGCCCTCTGTCATATGAAAACGTAAATCACAACTTGGAAATTATCTCGGCACATTCAAATTTCCAAGCAAAAGCTTGCCTTGAAGATATTATGATGTATCATTGCGTAACAGCCATATTTTCCCCGAAATTTTCTACCTTAGCAACTCTTCATTCCCGGCCATTTCCTTTGTTTTGGCGATACCTCTCATGTCACCTACGTGATAAATGACTGAGGTAGGAGGAAAAAATTTAGTTGGCCCTCCCAGAGGGCTTGAGCGCATATTTCTGTGTTTTTGCGCTAAGACGTTGAATGATGGAAAGTGGGTATAACAAGGGATACGCTGCAGTGAGGGAAAGGAATACATTTTACGAAATTGTGGCGAGAGTCCTGATTAGGTAAACACACATTGGCTATGCGATGACCTAACATGCTAAAGAGGCTTTATTCGTGTTACCTATTATGAGCGCTTTGGCATTAAAATGACTTTAATTTAACGGTGTATTAATGGATGTACTTATATTTAAATATCCTCGCGTTTAGTCCCGTTTATATCAAGTATTCAAATAGACGATTTACCGAGTATAAATTAACCATGTTAATTCACTGAAATAGAATCTATCTGTGAACTATCGGCGAACACATTAACAAATTATCAAAGTGGGCGTTTGTATATCATATTTCCACACTCGCGATCCAGTCTACACAAAATCATGGAGTTATTAACACTATTAACTCTACTAAGTCTTTTACATCTATCCAGGAGTGACTGTGTTATAGATAATAGGAGTCTTCTACAAGAATGGGAGAAGAAATTGGATCGAGAAGTTGAAAGCTGACCATAACTGGAGGGAGCCGCCAAACAAGTGTAACGCTACAATTGTCAAAGTCAAGTTTCTACTAAAGTACTTTACCTTGGACAGCGAGAACGATGTCTTCACTGCTTACACCTGGACCACTTTGACCTGGAAAGACCCGAGGCTCACGTGGAATATAAGCGACTATGGAGGCGTTGAGAAAACCTTCTTCTGGAGCTTTACTTTTTGGACTCCAATCCTGGAACTTACCAACAGAAAAGAAGATGAAAATGTGCACTTTTACGAACATTGTAAGGTCGAAAACACAGGAGCAGCTGTTTGTGTGTCAAGGGCGACAGACCCTGTGCAGTGCGTTGCTAAATTGAGGGACTGGCCTTTTGATACGCAACGCTGTGAAGTCCACTACGGGATTCATGAGATTCAGAAAAACGTACATTTAGTGTCTAGAGGTGAGAGAGCTGTGTCAATGATTGGGGCAGATTATGGGCCAGAATGGACTATTGTGGACTACGAGCAGATCAATAACGTAAGCGATCCGGTTCAACTAAAAATAACTTACGTTTTAGAACGCAATGGAGAAGTATTAGGAGCGATTATCATATTCCCGTCCATACTCTTATCTATATTGACGTCTTGTTCTCTCTTATTGGATGTAAATGACAAGAATCGTTTTTCGATGGTCATATTTTCAGCAATGTGCTATTTCTTTTATCTATCAGTGTTGAATGGGGTGATTCCAAAACATACTAATGAAGTGCCAAGAATACTGTCGTTTTTTCGATTTTCTGTTATTTTTAATCTGTTTTTGATATTTTTGAACAGTAGCATTATTAAAATTGCGCAATAAAGAATCAATACCTCCTCTGTGGGTGATTAAATTTAAAAGTTTAGTTCTCGAATCACCTGGCAAATACTTTATATGGCCGAAATGGGAGACAGATCTGGATCTTTTAACTTCAGATTCTGTAAATAAAGAGGATGTGGATACATGGAATGGGTTTGCAAATATTGTAAACTGTTTTTGTTTTATTGGGACTGTAATTGTGTTTTTTATATTAATATGTTTGTATGTACCTAGACCGCCTCCTTTTAATTAAATCAAGGAGATTACTATCTTCAAGATACGGAATTTAGTTTACATTTAACGTCTTATATAATGCAGTTGCAATGCAGTGGCAGATTTACCATATAATCAAAGTAGATTGGAGCCTATGGTGGCTGCTTTTAAGGGGTGGCAAAATTTAGACCATATTTGGCGCTTATTTATCTAGATACCATATATATAGGCATTTACCTAGCTTCTTAGTAACTCAAAACGTCCATATTTGGCAAAGGTAAATTGGAAGTTGTCTAAGAATAATAATAGCAATCAGTTCCTCGGGTAGGACCTATGACTTAGTGGAAATATAAAACAAACATGATTGTGAACAAGTCGCGTACCTACTTATATCGGGTATGTAATTGCAAAGACTAGCATGGGCGGCAAAGGACTTGGCGGGGGCACTACCGTGCTCCCAGATAAAAATGTATATTATCTATAAATTGTGTTAATACAGACCTACGCCATTGAGTTTAATATTTTTTCTGAACCAATAACTGTTATTTTCAGCAATTACCGCCATATTGTATTGTTTTTCACTGTTTTTCCCTCATGTATTCTATTTCTGTGCAATAAAGAACATCTATCTAACTGTTAAAATTGTATGTGTGATTGTGTGTGTGAATCTTATTACTTATGTGTAATAAACAAATTTATAATTTTGTGATTATTTTACTTACTTGTCAAAGTAGTAAGTACATAAATAAACGTCGCTTTATCCTGTCTATCTTCTATACTATTTATAAAGAGATAAATTCTATAGGCAACGACAAGGCTTATAGGTAAACCGAAAACCACGAAACGCTTGCGCGATGTAATTGGACACAGCGCCATCTATTGGTTCATTTCTGAATTACGGTCCCGAAGCGCAGTGAGGGCGGGCCACTAGTAATAAATAATAGTGTCGAGCCTGTCGACAAACTGTCTATAAATTATACAAAATGTCAAAACTCGGTCTCAATCCAAGGTTTCATTGACGCATTAAGCTATTTACCCGTCAAATCTTTAACTAAATAAATTCTATCGACTGGAGACGGCTGCAGATATACGGCGTCAACTTCATAAATTTGGGGCCAAAAATGAATTTTGGCGATGATAAATGTCCCCAATATCGGGGATGACTGACTGGGGACACTGGGGATAAATAGCTGGACTGATCGGGGTTAAGGATTGGAACGCACTGGAGTGAAAAGTTTTTTTTTAATAGTTTTTTTTAATAGGGCTAGGGACGTTACGCCCCGTTTCCATTGGTCTAGTATCATGGGCTTTCGATTCCTAGATCGAGCAAAATTGGTAAGGGTTGAAATGGATTAGAGTGAAAGGTTTTAATTTTTATTTTTTTTACGCCCTGTTGGTGTAGTGTCTTGGTCCTGGGTTCGATTTCTGGGTCGAGGAAAATTGTGTTTTGATTTTTTTTATGATCACCAATTCGATTTAGGCAAGCGTAATCCAATGGGATTACGCTTAGCATAGCATAGCATTCAGTGGAGACCGCGACTCGGTAAGCGTAGTGTTGGACGCCCTGCGACAAGATGGGATGATGACATTCGAAGGATGGCTGGTGTGGGCTGGATGAGAGTGGCCGAAAATCGGGAGCGGTGGCGTGCATTGCCGCACACCTATATCCAGCAGTGGACGAGTGTGGGTTGCTGAAGATGATGAATACCATCATAGTAGCGATGACTTTATTTCTATGATGGCCTTTGCCCTTGAACGAATTGAACGGCCACGTGAAAAAGACAATTCAGACGTCAATATTTTTGTGACGATCAAAGTATATCCATTTTATTGTACACCTTGCCCGTTCTGCTCCTGACTACAATTCGATTAATCTAAAATTTCAATAAAACAAAAGATCAGAATAAGCCGCTTGAAATAAAAGGTTTTATCTCAAATACGCTGTGAGACTCTTTCAATATCAAATTCGGTGGAAAAATACAATGCCTCACTAATATGATTTACGCGTGATCTTATACAAAAGAATATAACTACAGCTCAAATGTTTCGTTCTAGGCATTTGCGATTTTCCCAAAGGATTTTGGATAACATTTTCGCTCCTAGACACATAGACGTCAAATTAAGTAATAGTAATAAGATACTTATCTATTTGGAGCAAGCGTGTTGACGATTCAGAAACTCGTCTGTCTCCCATTTTCTTTAGCGTTCCGTAGCCAAGTGGCAAACAACGGAACGAGGTAATGCTGCTTAGTATTTTAATAAACTTATTTTTTTAATAACATAAAGCTTCAAATAATAAATAAATTTATTTTTATCAGCATAAAGAATTTCATATTTTCTTTTCCCGTAATATAATTTATCCTATTGATTCCCGTAATATCCATGGGTCTTAAATTAAAATCCAAAATGATTAGTAAAATGCATTAGGTAATGTTCAACTTGTCGAGGGTTTTATAAATTTTATTTTTATTATATTCTTACCGTACTTATACTGTATTTCACAGTCAATCTATTTACTTTTGTCCCTACAGATGAGATGAGCCGAAGTTTTAAATAGCCTACCTAACTTCATTTCTCATGGCTCGCGCTATCAATGACAGTCCGTCCGTCTGTCCATATAAACCCAGCCTTCACTTCGACAGCCAATATGCCCGGACATCGCAATGCACTTAGCAGGAATTAGCCTTGTCCATAACGTAATTTATTTTATTTACGTAATATCTTCAATTGTCTTTTTTTATATTATAGGAAGGCAAACGAGCAAGCGGGTCACCTAATGGTAAGAGATCACCGCCGCCCATGGACATCAGCTACACCAGTATGGATGGAATCCGAGTTTATGGCGTGTAGTGCGGTGGTGAAATTTTAGTCTATGAAAGCACCCGTAGGATTTCGATGTTTAGTATCTAAATTCGAGTAAAATACATTGTTTTCTTATTAAAAAGAAAAGAAGTATCCAAGTAAGTAGAACATTATAATTAGTATGAATTTATTCGAAATTACTAATTAACAAAATTTAATTATTGACAAGGGTTCCGGGTTCGATCCCCGGACAGTACAAACATTTGTGTGCATGAACATGTCTTTTTGTATTGGTCTGGGTGTTTTCTATGTATTAGGTGATAAGTAGTGTATTTACAAAAGAAAAGTATTATACGTATATATTTGTTATTCCACTGTTGGTTCAGATATCTGTAACACAGATGCTTCAGCTACCTATCTCAGAGTCACGCCAATGTATGTGATGTAGTGAAAAAAAAAATGCCCTGTTTATCAAGAGGTTTAAGTACCGGTCCATGATCTTGGGGTCCCGGGTTCGATTCCCGGGTCGAGCGAAAAGTATGTATTGAATTTTTCGACCATAGCTCGGGTTTGTGATAATCACCAATCTGCATTAGACAAGCGTGGTGATTAAAAATTGGAAATATACTTTTGCTCGATCCGGGAATCGAATCCCCCGAGATCACGGCCCGGTACTTAAACCACTAGACCAACGGGGCGTCACATATCACATAAAGAAAAAGCTAAATCCGATCATCGTTTATCATCTACAGGGGAACCAGACCAACATTACGACACTCAATACGACATTCAATTCTTCAAGAAACGAGCCTATACCTTCCTAAAAGGCCGGCAACGCATCCGCACTGCTTCTGGTGTAGCTGATGTCCATGGGCGGCGGTGATCACTTACCATCAGGTGACCCGCTTGCTCGTTTGCCTTCCTATAATACAAAAAAAATGTTTTCCGTTTTTCAAACTACCATACCTACTAGCATTAAATTGAGCACATAATTGGCACAAAAAACTTTACTCTTCCGCCAACATTAGCTCAATTCCCTTAATGTTGAATCATTGACAGTCCCACACCGTCTGTCTGTATATCCCTGGCTATGACGTACGGTAATGCCCAGACACTGCAATGCACTTAGCGAAGCTGCATCGTGACTGCACCGGAATTAGAATGGGATCATTAAATAAGCAGTTGTCCATTAACTATTCGAAATATGTCGGGGAATAAGCGAAGATTTTAGAATTGCGACTTTTATGAATGGAAATTGACGGGTACGTTTTAATTGTGGGAGAGTCACGCTTCGGCATGAATGGGCCGACAAAAGCGATACCACTGCCTCACAGAAAACCGGCGTGAAGCAGCACCTGTGCTGTGTTTCGCCGAGTGAGTGAGTAACGGAGGCCCACCTCGGGGATGGGGATAAAAGGTTGGCAGCGCGCTTTTGACTCCACTGGTGTTGCAGTTATCCATTAACGGCGGCAATCGCTTACCATCAGGTAATTCGCCTGCTCGTCTGCTACCCATGATATAAAAAAAAATTGTACCCGGGACCATGCGCGCTTCGGGCGAACACCGTAGCCACTGCGCCATCGACGCCGACAAAAGTTCACCGGTGCTGAGACAACATTCAAAGTTTTACCCTAAAACTATACCCTATTTTTAACCCTTAGGGTTAGATTTTTTCAAGAACCAATTTCGAGCTGTATCATCACCATTTCAGCCAATAGACGTCCACCGCTGGACATAGGCCTCCCTCAAAATTCTCCACACAGATCGGTCCTGTGCCACCCGCATCCAATGGACTCCCGCGACCTTCACCAGATCGTCGGTCCACCTGGTGGGAGGCCTGCCACGGCTGCGGCCTCCTGCGCGTGGCCTCCACTCAAGGACCTTTCCACCCCAACGGCCGTCTGTTCTCCTCGCAATGTGCCCTGCCCATTGCCACTTCAGCCACGCAATTCTTTGAGCTGTATACTTTTCAATAAAAATATAGCAGTCAAACTCTCAAATATTACGTTAAAGCAAAACCTGGTCCATTTATCATCGTTATTAAGTACCTAAAAATAGCAGAAATTGCGGGTAGTCCCACAAATAAATACCGCAACTGCCGCCGGCGGAAGCTCGCTGGTATCCGGACGGTTCCGCTCGTAGACGCTATGTTTGCGTCTGATGCTCTTGCAACGCCATTTCAGACCAATTTAAAAAAAAACTGCGTTGTGGATGAGATAATGTAATTATTACTAGGTAATAATAAATATTCTGCCGTTGCTCAAAAATTACAGTATAATATAAGTGATTTCTAACTACTATAGTCTACGGCACGAAACAGCGGTTATGACCTTGAGTGCGCAGAAACCAATTTTTATAGAAAGTCTTCTTTTTTACAAGTGCGCAAAATAACGGTCATCACCATACTTTCGTGCCTCCAGCTATAGCAATGACTTGATTTCTATGATGGAGGCCTTTGCGTGCCTTTGCCCTGCATTGTGACAGTATACAGGCTGATACTTTAATTTTTTTAAAGGACATCTATTTGTTTTGTGTCATTCGCGAGTTCAACGGACTTTTTCCACAATTTACACGTCCACTAAAAATAAATAAAGTTAAAAACTAACTTTCTAGCCATGTGGAGAATAGCTTTATTTGAGCTATCGGCAGTCACTAGTCCATAAAATATTTTTACGAATGGTTGGTAGCTATGTTTCCGCCGGAAACCGACGAGTTAATTTATTTAGTGTCCTGCAAAATACGGTTGGACGATTTCAGTTTCAGTAGGTTAGATTTAGAATTGTTTATTGAACATTTTATTGTCATACAATAAAGGATGTGGAATCCAACCCTAACTACACTTTCTTGCGGCAGACTATTACTATGATGGAATTAGGCTTAATCACCACGCTTGCCTAATGCGGATTGGTGATCACAAACCCGAGCTATGTTCGAAAATTTTGAAACATAGGTACTTACTTTTTACTTGACCCGGGCATCGAACCCAGGGCCTGTTCATGGCCCTGTACTTAAACCACTAAACCAAGGGGGAGGTGTATTAACAATATTTCGGCTAAAGCGGCCAATTTCTACGAGGTTCAGGTGGGACTCGAACCCACAATCATCCACATTCCGGGTGGCTATTCTACCAAACCTACAATATTGATGTAACTATCGTCAGCTCATGGCAAGTCAAGCACTTACTCGTCAGCTTATAGACGGGCATATTGCAATAAAAATGTTTTAATTTTTAGTATACGAAGACGTGATAAATGAGCACTTCGTATGAAAACTAGGTATCTCTGATTCATAATCATGTAAATTAAACTGACAGTTTAAAATGGCAAGTTTCTATGCATTTTGACATTTTGCATGTGTCAAATTGCGTAATAATGTATGGAGATGACACATTGACATCTGTCAGTCTAACTTTACATGATTAGGTATGAATCGGAGTATAATAGACTAGCGGCCGCCCGCGACTTCGTCCGCGTGGAAAAGTAATGTTATTTAGCCTATAGCCTTCCTCAATAAATGGACTATCCAACAAAAAAAGAATTATTCAAATCGCACCAGTAGTTTCGGAGATTAGCGCGTTCAAACAAACAAACAAACAAACAAACAAACAAACAAACAAACAAACTCTTCAGCTTTATTATATTAGTATAGATGTGCGATTTTTTGACGCCAAGACTAGTTAGTTGGGCCGTCCTCACACGGACAGCAAGTGCTACAGAACTATGTGAAAAAGCCCCTCGGTGGTTTCCTGACGAAGGTGAGACCCGTTCGTAGAGGCGTCAGTTTACAACGTCATTTATCACCCGGGAAGGACACGGAAAAAACTTATAGTTATCTTGCTATGGAGTATTTGTCGATGTGTTATTTTGACAAGACGATGGCTGGAGTAGGTATACGAATGCCGAAATAGAGAAGATTGCGGACACGCCTAACATCATCGGCGAGACCAAGGCGCATCGTCTTCGCCGACTTGGTCACTCGAGAGACTGGACAAGGATCGTCTCGTGAAAAAAGCATACCAGAGCCGATATGCCGTCGACGGGACTATGTCGGAAATTAGACTGAAGACTCGTAAAACACGAAACTATTAAAGTAATAGGTGAAAATAGTGTTTGTTAAGTTTAGTTTAGTTTTTATTGCTATGAATATTTAAAGGCAAGAGTTTTAGTGTTTTTTTATGCGATAGGTGGTAGAACAGCAGATGGAACCAAATGGGTAGGTTGGGTAGGTTAGGTTCCATCCGTAAATGACAGACAGAGACAAATGTGCTGGAGAAACACGATTCGATATACTT
The DNA here is from genome assembly GCA_014851415.1 of Cnaphalocrocis medinalis. Lineage (NCBI taxonomy): Eukaryota > Metazoa > Arthropoda > Insecta > Lepidoptera > Crambidae > Cnaphalocrocis > Cnaphalocrocis medinalis. The sequence continues at coordinate 6,155,856 of CM026299.1, read as the reverse complement.
CAATTTCAAGATCAGTCCAAACCATCATCTTCTATGCTATTTATAAAGAGATAATTTCTATAGCCAACGACAAGCCTTATGGAAACCGAAAATACGAAACACTAGCACGATGTAATCGATACCCTGCGCCATCTCTTAGTTCAGTTTGGAACTACTTTCCCAACCCGAAGCAAAGTGAGGGCGGGCTAGTTCTGTATATACTATATAATTATATATACTATATATGTATATACTATATAATTATACATCCACAAATACTCAGACCCAAAACGAATATCTGTTTCATCGTAAAACATTTGTGTTGGTTTTAAACGATATTAATCAATGAAAGTGCCAGAAAAACAAGTTAATCCTGAAGAAAGACACTAAAACAAGCGAAGCTTTGGACTCCATCCCGCCCCTTATTACACAATGTCACACTTGGTCGACCCCCTCCTCAGCGAGAAACATAATTTATGGATGACCCTTTTCTTGAAGATTTCAATGCCGTAGGTATTGGACCGGAAAGACCTCTACAGGGATCCTATCTTTGTTTCCACTTAGGTAGGTAGGCATTACCTACTAGGTACAGGCAACTACGTTGGGTAACTACGTACAATTTGTCAATCAATTGATATTTAACCAAATGTGTTTGAAGTTTAAGGTGAAAATCGGGTAAAGACATTTTACAGTTTCTAGCAACTCGAAGTGGTTTATTGTTTACATTAAAATACAATATGGGGTAGGTGTCAGACATGTAGATGGATTAACTAATCGTTAGCAAGTGCCGCCACCCAAAGACACCCTCAAGACCAGTGAAGTCACATTAGCACTGCCAAACTTAAACTCCTCTTCCGCCAGAATTCGGTCTCAGGTACTCACTTGGCAAAACACAGCGCAGATCAGCTGATTCATTAATGCCTAAACGTGTCTCTCCCAAGATCTTAAGACTTGGGACCTCCAAGAGTAGGCTTCGCTTTAAAGTGTAACCCACTAGCCACAACCCAACCAAGCTAGTGCTACTCAAGTCTTGGAAGTCCAAGATTGGCCTTCGGGATTCGTCCCTGGGATATATGTCTGCCTGCGTAACTAGACCAAACAAGCAGTTAAGGCAGCACATTAAGAGTTTGAAAGAGGAAAACTAAATTCTCCAACAGTTGGAAACTCGGCCAATCGTGACGGCCGGACCTCTAACTGGATGCTTGCGTGAGGTCAGAGGAGCAGTGAGTGCAGAGTGACTCGGGAACAGATAAATCGCATTTGTGCCTCCCTGACCGCTTTCTCAACTGTACACTCAATTAGGTTAAGGGCCGGCGCGAGTTGCAAGAGTTTTGGCATAGTTACATGCGGTTTGTATTCAGCGGAGTCTTCGCCATCTTTGCGTGTCATTCCCAGTTACATCCAAAGCGTCGTTTCGGGTGCTGGAGTACAGGAGAAGTACTTAGTAGGAGTTAATTATTAATATAATAATATATATATATGTAAGAGCACCCGAAACACCAGTGGGGTCACAAGTGTGTTGCGAGCATTTCAAAAAGGAGTAGGTATACTTAGTACTTTCTTTACATTTCTTGAAGGTCTTTTCGGTTCTGACATACTATTGGCGACAGTTTATTTCATACAACCTTGCAGCTGATATTTAAGTCCAACGTCTTAGACTTAAGCCACACCGCGGGCTTAAATGAACGCTGGAATAGTTCCTATTCGGTGCGGACGAATGGAGAAAACTGGTATAAATGAATTAAGATTTTAACTCAGTGCGGGCGCCCGAGTTTTATAAATTAGAACCATTTGTATGGCTGTGGAATGCTCAGTTTGACCCGGGATTTTATGCACAACCAGAAACGTTGGCAGCTAACTAAATCTATTCGGAGTTGGATAGGATTAAAGTTTGAGTTAACAAACTTAAGACTTAGTTAAAATCTATTTTTGAAGATATAAGAAGGGCGTGGGCAAGGTTTCCAAGATTCTCGTTCTAGTGGTCATAGTTAGGGTTCTCAAAACAGTGCGCTAAACATACCTACTTTTATCGGTCACGCGAGCTAAGAAATACGGCCGCGGATTATATGATAACACATCATCTGAGCTGGGTCAACCCTTCTTCATAAGGCACCTCTGTGATATGGAAAGATATTGCGAATTTTAAGGGTATAGCGGCGACCACGATTAGCGGTAGTCTCGACTGTGATGGATACCCCAGGGGTTTCACATAGCGCTCGAGTTAGTCCTCTACCTATATGTGACAAGGTCACCTCCCGTATGGATCATGCATCTGCAAAATTACGACTAGTTTTAGACGTAAAAATCGTTGGTAGTCAATTCCACATTTACTAAGCAATATTTCCCGTCTCATCTCCATCGGCTTAAGATAAGATATCGATTACGTTGTATTTGAAACCCAAAGACGCCACGAACTCATTCGGATGCGAATCCCGTGAGCAGATCCTTTGTATCAAAGCTAATCGATTTTCAAGTCCATTTACTCGAAGATATTTAGCAACGCTATCCATTTTCTTAAGAATTTCTCAGATCTGAGATGTTTTTGTCAGATATGTTACCTATTGGTTGGAAGATTGATTTTAAGCTTATCGTTTTTTTGTTCATTGGTAAACATTTGTTTTGTGTCCCGTAATATTGAAAGACGCCATGATTTGATTAGTCTGGCTCTCATGCTAAATGTCTGTGAAGGTCATCGCTTCTTTGTAAATAAGTACCAGAATCACCTAGCTTCAAAGCGATAGCTAACCCAACCGGGCATATGACACAGAGATCATGGAATTATTGCAGTAGACGAATGCTTATGGTTATACTTTGTGCAGCTGTCAGCATTTCTAGATATGAGAGCTATTAACACCTACTAAGATAAAATTGATTTCGTCAGAACTCAGGGCATTCAAAAACTCTTTGCAAGGTGACTGTCTCCATTCCTCAAACTCGAATAAGAAATAATTGGAAAAATAAACTGGAAATAAGTTGAAGCTGGCATCACAGATAATATCACCGGCTAGACGAAGCCCTCAACTCGTAATAACTATAAATAAACTCGAGCTGGGTTTGATTCACCCTTGGACTGGGATTGCCAACCTTTTCCGAGACATTTAAATGTACTTTTCTCTACCCCAAGATGGTCTAAATATTAGCAACAACAACATGTTACTTAACACGGTAAGAGTGACCTCACACGAGCGTCCTCTGAGCGAGCGTTCGCGTTGGCGTCTTGCCGGCGAACTCTCTACACAAATTTGAGGTGTTTCGTCAACGCGTCGCGCGAAAAAGCTAGTATGGGGAGGTCGCCGGCAAGACGCTAACGCTCGAAGGACGCCAGTGTGGGGTCACTCTAGTGTTCTGAAAAGCTGTTCTCCCTCAACAGGCTGGGTGCCCTTTTTCGCCACAAAACCACATGTGCCGCTGTCACTGTTTTGTGGAAAATATTTATTGGAAAAAGGTGGACAATAGTTAAATAAATGCTGCTCAAGTGCTTACGTCTCTGCTGTATCCTTAAAAAATGGGACTCGTTGCCGGTGTATGCGATTCACCGTCCTACAATATACGTCATCAACAAGCTGGAAGCAGCATCTCGCAGGCCAGTAGGTACGGCAGTAATTGCAACATGTGTTCTCTTTTTGCTTATCATCAATCGAAGTTGAACCTTACCTCCTTGGTCTACTCGCTCAGCGACCCGAAACGAGTCTTGCCCTCCATGACAAGAGAACGCCGCTTTGGTCGATCCTGCACTACTTGTTGTCAGCCTTAGCCTGAGGTTCTCGCAGATCATTTTCGCCGACGTATTTCGAGCAATACGAGTAGCTTGGTCGACCAACAGGGCACTACAGGGCGTCAGTCCAACCACTAGAAAAAATATAAAATCAGATCGTGATCCATAAATACAACGCATAATTTATACCAACACAATTTTTTACTCTTATTGGCTCATTGTGATACGTTTGCTGTGTTCCTGTAGTAGGCAAGGAAATTTAGTTTTCTTATAAGGACAAATTATATTGTTGCAATTTATTTATCGTATTCCAAATGATCAGATATACCTTCTCTTCCATGACGACAAATCTTAGGGCCGCTCTAAAAATGGATAACAAATAAACAGTCGAAAAGGTTGGCGATCCCCGTCATAGACTACGAGTTTATATTACGCGATCGCAAGTCGTAAAGCGAAATGTTTCAGCTGAAACTTTCTGTAAGCACAGGTGAAAACATTTCACTTACAAATGGTATCAATTCGCTTTCTAATTTCGTGAAAAGTTTACTGAAATTTACTGGTTTTTTGTACTTTTGTGAGTTGTGAGATATTTGACATGTTATCATTTATGTTCAAATAATGTACCTGGATAGTATATAATCTAAACGCCCCGTTAGTCTAGTGGTTTAAGTACCGGGCCGTGATCTCGGGGTCCCGGGTCGAGCAAAAGTATGTTTCGAATTTAACGAACACAACTCGGGTTTGTGATCACCAATCCGCATTAGGCATGCGTGGTGATTATGCCTAATCCCATCATAGTAGTGGTTTTAACATGATGTCTATGATGGAGGCCTTACCCTGCAGTGAGACAGTATACCTATTATGCTTAACTTTTTTCTTTTTAATCTTAGGTCCACTTACGCGTGTCAAAATTAAGTATTTTAATCTAGAATTACTTAACGTAACACGGAACTAAATGTTTAAATGTCTTGCGCAAACTTACAGTGATTTTTCATGAGATAGACAGAGACTAAACATAACGTTCGCAAAAGAGACACGACACGATAATGCGCCTAGCGCGTAGGTAAATTGAATATTAGGTATAAATTTCAGGGAAAAAGTTGACCGCAGTGTCTTTGGGCGGCGGCAATTCCTTACCTTCAGGTGTTCCACTTGCTCGTCTGCTACCTATCACATAAAAAAATATGTTACGCCACGAGAGAAGTTTTCTGGCCATCGCTAACTAACACCTAAACTTTATTTTATAAAAAAAATGTTAATCCGATAACCTTTAAACATTTTTTGTGTCTCCAATTTCTTTGATAACGAAGCCCCAAGTTGCTTCCAATAATTATAATTTAGTCTCACCACATTATACAGAACCATATCCAGTAGCTTGCTATGAGCAGTGGATAAGAACACGCCTCGCATAGGTATGAGTTCGTGGTTCGGATCGGAGCATGCACCTATTTTATTTTGTGCAAAGGCCTCCCCCAAATCCCTACACCGATCCCTATACAATGCCATTTGTGGCCAATAAGCTGTTGAGGTCATCAGCCCATCGTTTTTTGGGCCTACCCCGCTGTCGGCATCCAGCGGGTTGCTATTGCACCTATAGATTTTTCAAATCAATCAATCAAGTAAGTGAGGGTACCGGAGGCCCAATTGGGGAAAAGGGAGTTGAAGGTTGGCAGCGCCTTTATGACTCTACTGGTGTTGCATGCCAGTGTTTATGGGCGGCGGCAATCGCTTGCCATCAGGTGCTTCTACTAGCTATCACATAAAAAACTATTTAACCGGTCGATCGCTTTTGGCAACAATTATTGCATGTTTTACATAGGTAATTTCTCAAAGACGTAGCCACGATTCAGGTGATCCAGGTCTGCCATCTATCACATAAAAAAGCCTACAAAGGGCCCGATCCGGGAATATCACAAGTGACCCCAAGCGCACCCCCCACTTTATAATACGACCCACAAGCTAGGCTAGGCTAGCCAGTCGAGTTACTGAGTATATCCACACTGTGGTTTCGGCAAACAATTAGGAGCTCTCGTTAAAAGTTACGTCACAATTAATTAAGTTACATGATGTCAAATTAAGGATGTGAAGGCTGTAGAAATCGGGAGGGGACCGATTTTACCCTCAATCCTTTGGGGCCACGCTTCGGCATGAATGGGCTGTCTCGACCGGAGATACCACAGCCTCACAGAAAACCGAGTCTCAAGTCCGCTGCCAGCCTTCAACCCCTTCGGTACCCTTACTCACTTCACGAAACACAGCGCAGGTACTTCCTCACAAAACTACTTCTGTGAGGCCGTGGTATTACTCCGGTCGAGCTGGCCCTTTCACGCCGAAGCGTGGCTCTCCCACGGTAAAAAAAGCCTGCAATTGCCGGCTACTGCCGTCTGACCTTCGCAACTTCGCAATGTTTCCTTATGGTAGAAATACGCATATAGATTAAAAAAACGGAGGTGCATGATTCGAACAAAACTCCTAACCAGTGAGTTTCCAAATATGCGGTTTTATATGCCCAATTAAAACCGGTAAAAGCCGATCTTTCGTTTCTTCACTATAGCATCGCGTCATTTTAATTACAAGTGTTAATAATGATGCCATTAATTCAGAAGCTTCTAGCATTAGGTCGACTTGAGAATAACGTTTTATGTGTGCCCAGAAAGAGAAAAGGCGAAAGAGCAGTGGCATATAGCGTGGATAAAGGCCATCTGCAGCGGTAGACTATTTGGCCGCACGGGGCGGTAGACTGTTTGGCCGCTCGGGGCGTTAGACTATTTGGCCGCACGGGGCGGTAGACTATTTGGCCGCACGGGGCGGTAGACTATTTGGCCGCCGGGGCGATAGACTATTTGGCCGCACGGGGCGGTAGACTATTTTGCCGCTCGGGGAAGAAGCCCATTATGGAAAAAAACATTTTACCATACGTAAAACAGATTTGTCCACTGTTTAACCGCTAGCGTCGTTTTTACGTAACACCTACACTACACGTTAAATTTTACTGATACAGAGGAAAGGAAAGAAAGAATCCATTTCAGTCCATCGGGCTCTGTATGTTGGTTGAGACATAGTATTTTAAAGAAAGTATATTACTGTTGATAAACAATTTAATATTTCATCTGGGCTAGTGCCCAGTGTGAAGACGAGGCAAACGAAGCGCAAGGGTTAACGTCGTAAGACCCAAAAGCCTCATACGAAGCCTTACGACGTTAAAAAGAGATAGGTTAGGTTACGCTGTTTTCTTGAAGAGCGCCTCAGCCCAGTAATACCAATTGCCTACGGTATTTATATCCTTGAATAGTTTAATTTAGGAAATATGCAGATCACTTCTGTTCACTATAAATACAAGACACTATAAATAAAAGATTTTATTTACATTGATTTAGTTACATATAGATCTTAATTTATTATAAAATGACGTTAGATTTATTAATGATTTTTACAATGATAAGGTGTGATCCAGCCTATGTATAGTTTTAACATTGTCCTTATTATATAAAAATACGGTGTTTTGATAAATAGTTTGTACATATTTTCAATTTATAAATGAATGGATACATCAATTTAGTTCTATCTAAGTATCACATAAATCAATTGCTAACTCAAATTAACTATGAAAAGACTTTGTCTCTAAATTTAATTTACATCCAAATTAGCTATTTAGACTCGAATTCTACACTACTACCTACCTACGCTGCTACACTTTGGGAGCTATTCAGAAATGATGTTATCCCTTTCTTATTTAATCCACTGGCATAAAGATCCATTTGCCTCCATATTACAAGATGCCGCTTCATCCTATTTTGGGCCATGACTGACCAATAACGTTCTAACTTCCGCACTCAGAGACATAATTTAACGTATTAAGTAAGATAATGAGCCAATTCATTATCTTAATTATGTATAGTCTTTATGTCTTTTAAAATAAAGGTCAGTATTTTTACTTAATTAAGGTTTAACTAACGTCTCTGAGTGCGGCAGTAAGTCAATTTCTTGAGAGAGACGTCAACATATTTTAGCAACACTCAACGTTGAGAAGCATATTAGCATAGTATTATGTGGTTAGAGTATCTTGAAGGTGGACTACTTTTCCTACTTGTACTACATCTCACAGCTCGACATACGCCGCCATCTTTGTGATGCCGCACCTGTGGCGCCCTCTGCGAACTCTGCAAAGCGAGGATTATACGGATTAGTGATGTGAAGAGACTCGAAATTTGCAACTCGAGTCATCTTCAGTCAGTCAGTGTGAGTCAATCTTCGAGACAGCGTGATCTGTGGACGCATGGATGAAGTTAGTGACCGAATGTCTGAGATTTTGTGAGCGAGACGCATCAAGCGCAGCGAGACGTATGAGGCTGCATGCGCTTGTTCAAGGGGTATACAAAGTTTCATGATTTTATTATTAACTAGTGGCCCGCCCTCACTTCGCTTCGGGACCGTAATTCAGAAATAAAATATAATGCGCCAATAGATGGCGCTGTGTCCAATTACATCGCGCAAGCGTTTCGTGTTTTCGGTTTACCCATAAGCCTTGTGGTTGTCTATTGCAGTTATCTCTTTATAAGTAGTATAGATAGAAGATAGATTTAAAGTAATTTAATTTCAACGAATGTTATTGGGAATTACCGTGTATAAATAAATAAAACGTAGGTATTCTTACGCTAACAAAATGTTTGCTAGTCAGCAATATGTCACTGCTTAGCAATAGATGGCGCTGAGGTTCGATTACATCGCGCAAGTGTTTAGTATTTTAGGTATACAGGCTTTGAAGCAACGCTTTTGAAGGCAATTGGGAATGAACTGTCACCAGCGGTATTTCCGAACCGATACGACCTACAAACCTTCAAAAAGCGAGCGTATTCCTTCTTAAAAGTTCGGCAGCGCATTTGCGACTTCTCTGGTGTTGCGGGTGTCCATGGGCGGCGGTAATCACTTACCATCAGGTGATCCGTCTGTTCGTCTGCCCCCTATCTCATAAAAAAACCATTTATATTGACTCGAGTGACAGTCGGGTGGAGTCGCATCACTATAAAGATTAGTGGCGTTGAGCGCCAGTATCAAGGTTCGATTGGGGTGAAAAGGACGATACTTTGTAAAGAGCGTGTATAGATAGATACCGTGGGAACAGTCCCACGGTATCTAGGTATGTATCTATGAACATTTACATCCTTTTAACCACGTCTTCTACTAACCATTCTGAACAACATCTGTTCTACAAGTTGTGAAAATCCGTCGAAAACTTTTTGGACTCCTCATATTGAATGAACAAGTCACGCGACCAACTTTGAATAAGAGGTTGTAATTTTTTATGCGAATTTCTAGAAGTCACCCCCTCCTTCACCCAAGTAAGGGTACCGAAGGCCCAATTAGGGGAAAAAGTTGTTAAAGGTTAGCACTTGTGACTTTACAGATGTATAAAGCACGCAAGCAGGCGGTTTGTCATTATTCCGGTAGATGGCACTATGCATTTTTGCGAAGTGTGTCACCGGAATAATGACCCCAAGCCTGCCTAGGGGTGGCAGTTGTAAAATAAACTCAAGACAATTCAGACGGAACTGGTATTTTTATTCGACCGTCTCCCTGCCTGGACCTCGAGGGTGCCTTGTACAACAGATGTTGCAGGTGTCTATAGGCAATTGCGTAAGTGCGATCTTTACTCGTCTGCCACATAAAAAAGTGGTGCAAGGCCACAGAATACCTACTTAATAGTACATGTACAGAAAGCCCACTTCTAAAAACCGTTTATGGAAATGAAGACTCAGGCTACCATAACATAACGTTGAAATTCCGACCGCCCAGCGTTCAATGCCTATAGCCATTATTCATACCTAGAAGTGCGTTCTCTTTCTATCGCAAGCAACTGTAGCGCGTGCGTCGCCGCTCGTTCGTGATTTTCTACTAATTTGGCCCTCGCAATGTAATCACATGTACTTGCAAGTTCGATACCTACACGCGGAGTGGGACTGGCCTGGCAAGGCTTCGTAACGCAGTTCTCCTCAGTGTTAAATTACCTGATGTAACCATTCTCCCCCCAGGTCGGCCCCCACCAGTTGAGTAGGATCCAGTAGTGGGGGGTGTAGCCGACGAGCAGCATGGCGTGGTTGAGGTCCCAGGAGAAGCAGAAGGGATCGTCGTAAATGCCGCTCCTATTAACATTTAACAACATAATTACTTGATATAAACGGGACTAAACACGTAGATATCTATCCATACTAATATTATAAATGCGAAAGTAACTCTGTCTGTCTGTCTGTCTGTTACTCTTTCACGCCAAAACTACTCAACGGATTTAAATGAAATTTGGTATACAGATAATCTAGACCCTGAGAAAGAACATAGGCTACTTTTTATTGCGAAAATGGGGTTGTAAGGGGTTGAAAGGGGGGTAAAAAGTTACTTTTCCACGCGGACGAAGTCGCGGGCGGCCGCTAGTCTAATATATAACATAACATAATCCTAATTAAGGTGCGCTTCCAAAGAAGCGGAGCTGCTTGTAGTTGAGCGGAGGCTTGTAAAAATTTAATTGATTGAGCGATGTGATTGTGAGAATTGGTAAATAATTAAAAATGCTTCCCAAAGATACTATTCCAGGCGGACAAAGTCACGGGTAACAGCTATAAGTGCCTATAAGTACCTACATCACGCCGGTTTTCCGTGAGGTTGTGGTTGCATCTTGGTTTGAGTCAGCTCATTCACGCCGAATCGTTAAAAAAATTATAGAAATCTCTTTTGTTATGTATATTAAGTATACCAAATTTCATTCAAATCCATTCAATAGTTTTGGCGTGAAAGAGTAACGGACAGACAGAGTTACTTTCGCATTTATAATATTAGGATTAGGATACCTAAGTACTTTACTTTTTTTTAACTGTCTTTACATTGACTTAAATAGAATAGACCATTCTTCTATGTTTACCTGTAAAGCTGGAAAGTGAAGGGTGCTCCATTGACAGCGACGGCCAAGGGTCCGATGGTCGCCAGCGCCTTCTCGATGGCACCCTCGTCTCCGGCAGGCAGCATCGCCCAGCTCTTGGGGCGGATGTGGGCGAAACCCTTTTTATTCTTGCAGTGACCTTTCTGTATCAAAAGAATTTTTAGACATTATTTTTAATTATGGGAAAGCCACGTTTTGGCATGAATAGGCCGGCTCGACCGGAGTGATACCACTGCCCCACAAAAAACCGGCGTGAAGCAGTATCTGTGTTGAGTTTCGCCGAGTGCAGCATCACCTTCATCATTTCAGCAAATAGAAGTCCACTGCTGGACATAGGCCTCACCCAAAGTTCTCCACACAGATTGGTTCTGTGCCACCCGCATCCAAGGGACTTCCGCGACCTTCACTAGATCGTCGGTCCACCTGGTGAGAGGCCTGTCACGGTTGCGGCCTCCTGCATGTGGCCTCCACTCAAGGACCTTTCCAAGCTTCCACCCCAACGGCAAGTGCAGCCTCAAAGGTACCACTAAACCTCAGTACTGGTGTATGAGGGACTGTACTTTTAAGATTTAGGGGGGTGGGAAAAGTCTACCGTGTCTCCCGCCCCGGTCTGTCGATAACCACGTTACGCCTCTAGAATGAAGTAACTAATACTTTTTCTCTACTTACTTTTCCAGTATACGGATAATGCTTTTCACCAACAAGCCCCACCCTGGCTGAGTACTTCAGAGCCGCTCGCAGAGACCCCCCGTCACACCCCAGGTTGCCATCTGATCCGCTGCAGTCTACTATCTGTTGAGGGCTGGAAAATTACATTTATTACTTAGTTTTCATAACAAAAACGTTGGGTGGAAAAGTGTTTCTTCTCAACTGCACAGCACATGTTTATTAGACAACTCCCTCACTTCGCTTCGGGATCATAATTCACAAATGAACCAATAGATGGCGCTGTGTCCAATTACATCGCGCAAGCGTTTCGTGTTTTCGGTTTACCTATAAGCCTTGTCGTTGTCTGTAGAAGTTATCTCTTTGTAAATAGTATGGATATGGATGGATGGCAGATCATTCATTCCATTTACGTAGTAGTAAAAAGTCGTGAAGGCTTTTGATGATTTTGATTGTCGAATTACATCCATTATCAATTAACGAATTATTTCGACTCCCGATCAACAAATAGTTTTTTTAATAGTTTTTAATAGTTGTTTTATTTATGTTTTGAAGTTTCAAAAATAAAGATAAGATTTAAATTTTGTCTGAGGTTTTCCAAGTCATGGAATGCCCTTCCAGTTCATGTATTTCCTCCTTCTTACAATCCTGGGTATTTTAGGCGGGGCATCTCAGCAGGCCTTTAGGGTAAAGATGACAGACTCAATTAGTAGGTACAATATTTGTTCTTTTGTCCCTGTTAACCTCATATTTGTATCTCACGGCCGCTTACCATCAGGCGGATTGAAGTCATCTTGATGGTTCTCAAAAAAGTAACGATTCATCATACCTCAGTTCCCCCCATTCGCCATGCTTCTTGAAGAGTTGCGCCTGCACAGCGTGCGTGACCGCGAACGCGTAGCAGGCGCCGCACTTCCACTGCTCCTCCAACTTGGGCTTAAAGCCTCGAGCTCGCCAGTCTACCTGGTAGTGTATACAAAATATGAAATCCTCCACCCGATATAATCACTTGTACAAAATGTCACTGACATAGCCCACCGAATTAGCAAACTGAAGTGGCAGTGGGCTGGCCACATTAGCCGTAGAACTGACAACCGTTGGAGCCGTATCTGAAGTCCTTGAATGGAGCCCGCGACTCAGTAAGCGTAGTGCGACAAGATGGGATAATGACATTCGAAGGCTGGCTGGAGTGGACTAGATGAGAGTGGCTGAAAATCGGGAGCGGTGGCGTGCATTGGGGGAGACCTATCCAGCAATTGACGAGTGTGGGTTGATGATGATGATGTACAAAATGGCCGCGATTGGGACGACCTCCTGTGGGTAGACCATCTGACGATATTGTAATGGTAGTGGGGAAACAATGGAGAAGAAGAAGCTTATACTCAGCAGTGGGCGGATGTGGGCTGATATGACGATGAGGCACAAAATAGACATAACACCTGCCTACATCGTCCTAAACAGGTCGCTTTACCGATGCTGTACCCCAGACACTGAACACACACAAATGTTCATCACACGAATATTTGTCCAGGGTGGGGATCGATCGAATTATCGAACCCACTACCTATGGCGTATGGGGCAGTACTCACTACCAAATGCGCCACCCGGTCAGTCACAGTCAGATAGTAGGTAGGTATACTTACACGTAGAGGCACTTTTCCGTTTGCTTTGAGACGGTAGGCAGTCTTGCGAGGGTCCTCAGCAGGGTCGAACAGCGGTCCTGAGTCGAACAGCTTCAGGATCTTGGTGAAGTAATCCTGGTGATCCTGGGCCACACAAAACAATACGCCATAAGTATCGTAGAAGAATATGAATAGGACAGGTATCACTGAACAACAAAGAAATTGCTAGTGTTGGTAGCCGATTTTTGCCAGAAACAACGAAGGAACTACAAACACCCAGACCCAAGACAAATATCTGTTTCATCAACAAACATTTGTCTTGATGCGGGAATCGAACCCGCGACCCTTGCGTCTCAACCGGCGCTCAAACCATTACGCCAAATGGGTTGCCAATTGCAGTCCTTGATAATATTCAATTTGTAATCAGATTTTTCATAATTATCACGTCTAGTTTTTTAGTTATATCAAAATTCTGTCAATCATGTCTAAAAAAATACACACACACATGAATTGAGAACCTCCTCTAACCGTGGAAGAGCTATACTTCGGCATGAATGGGCCGGCTCTACTGGAGTAAACCACATCCGTGAAGTAGGGGGTGCGCTCTGTTTTGTCCAGTGAGTACCTATACCTGAGGCCCTTTATTGCAATTACCAGACTCACCAAACCCTGGACCCCCCCTTATATACGTCCATGAGGACTTACCCAATCCCCGAACTGGTTTAGATGCAAGGAGTAAGATATCTTCCCGGCCAGGAACAGCCTGTTGTGCTCCGCTACGTGCCGAAGGTTTCGGCGCCATGTTGCCAACGCTGCCAGCTCCTGCTGCTGGCTGCGGTACAGCTTGTTGAAGACTGACTGGAAGCAGGTCATCGGGTATTAAAGTATCAGCCTTTAAGGCTTCCCACCAGGTGGACCGACGATCTAGTGAAGGTCGCGGGAGTCCCTTGGATGCGGGTGGCACAGGACCGATCTGTGTGGAGAATCTTTCGTTTTGCGTGTGCTTCAGCGGGAAGCCAGCCCCTCCACCCTAGCGTAATGAGCTTCAGGCACCCACGCTCTCCTCCGCAGCTTCGGCTTACTTACTTTCAACTATTTAAAATACTTTTGCGGGAGGCCTATGTTCAGCAGTGGACGTCTATTGGCTGAAATGATGATGATGATCAGCCTATACTGTCCCATTGCAGGGCAAAAGCCTCCATAGAAATCAAGTCATTGCTACTATGATGGGATTAGGTTTGATCACCATGCTTGCTATGCGGATTGGTGATCTGATCACAAACCTGAGCTATGTTCGAAAAATTCGAAACATACTTTTGCTCCACCCCATGAATCGAACCCGGGACTCCGAAATCACGGCCCGGCCTTTAAACTATGAGACCATCGGGGCGCATACAGGGTACTAGCTTTTGCCCGCGGATTTACTCGCGCCCCCCACTTCCCTAAAATGGGGGGTGAGAAAGGGGCAAAAAGTAGCCTATGTTACTCTCTATAGGGTCAACTATCTCCACATAAAAACCACGTCAACTCGTTGCTCCGTTTTGCCGTGAAAGAAAGACAAACATACAGACAGACTCAATTTCCCATTTATTAATATTAAGTATGAATGGAATACCTATATACCCCATTCTCCATGATGGGGTATATAGGTATTAGAATAAATAAATTCTCACATCTCATTAAAATTGACCTGACTCCGTACTAAGCTAAACCGACGCATAGCTTTCCTAGGGTTAAATAGAAGTCTAAAATAACAAGAAAATACAAAAATTACTCACTTTATACTCAAGCCAGTGGCTGTGAGGCACATCATGATGTATCAACAGCCCGTCTAAAATGTGCCTTTTAATGGTCGAAGAATTCCCACCACTTACACACTCACTGGAGCTACAATTCCCTAAGAAATCACTAAACTTTTCATTTTTATCAAAAAGATTTTGCTTGCGCATGCGCATAGTAACATTTTTGGGATTAAATCTTTTACATCTAGTATCTTTATATGAAAAGTATTTATTTTTAAATGTTGTTTCATTAAAAGTACAGTTCACCATAGCAATAAGTATCGAAAATAAAATCACTTTCATTTTTAATTCCCCAAGTATGAGTGTAACTTAAATTGTGCTTGTGCAAGGAGAAGAGAGAAATATGTAAGCTACTATTACTTGTTGTATTAGCATCGTGTTAAAAACCAAATTAACAATCTCAGTTTTCAGAATTAGGTCCGATAGTAAGCATTTTTGAAGGCGAAGCTGATTTGGCGATTTATATGCCAGTTTGCAATAAATATTACGTGTTCTAAGGTAGGTTATTCAGTGAGATGATATGGTGCGATTCAACCAATCTTTATTCGACAATAATAATATTATACTTCAATCTATGGTTTAGGAATGTCATACCATACGAATCGGAGCGTTATACCATAGATTTATCCTCAGATAAATTAATAATTGCGCCAGTCATCACTCCAATCAGCCTGGTGTCAAACTAGGACAACCCCTGTACTATGAGTACCAGGTGACCATAATCAACTGGTACCCAGACCCACGAAAACTTAGAAAATTTAGTTTCCTAAATTGACATGACCGGGAATCGAACCCGGGACATTGCGCGTTTCGGGCGAACACCTTAGCCACTACGCCATCGAGGCCGTCGAAAGATAAAGTGAAAAGTCTTTGGATAAAGGTTGGTCGAATTGGGCTTAACTACGCTATTGTTCTAAAGCAGATTGTCCAGTGAAGTGGCATATCAAAAGATATACGAAGCTATGTTTGACAACTAAAAACTTGACTCGCGAAGGCTTTCAATGTGAAATTATACGTTTTTGGTACACGTATCGATTGAGGAAATAGTGTAATCGAATACAGTAATCTGTGCAAATGAGGTCATAATATCAAATCGATTATTCTGCGACTGTATGCGATGTATTCCAATAAAATTTAGAAAGAGCCTTATTATAAAATGGAAACTAAAGTTTGTCATTGTTTAAGAATAATGCTGTCATTTTTATAAATGTGACAAATCATCAATTTTAAGCCTATAATAGGATGGTTGAAGTAAATAATCATAAAACTTGTTGTGCAAGTAATGAGAAATTCCGATTTTGGCTGTCTTGTGTGCCAAGAGGTCGTGAGTTCAATTCTCAACCAGAACAAATTTTCATGTGATGTGAACACCATACGTTAACCAGAATGTGGGGCAAGGGCATTGTCAAATTTACCACGGGCTAGTCGAATAAAACACAATAAAATTAATAAATTTCTTATTTATTTGTCAAAATTCATGCTATTAACTAATATAATGGATCACTCCTCATCCTTCATTCTACATTTCAAACAATTTCCCTCTACAAAACTAAGAAAAACAACTAAAAAATAATATAAATTCTAAAACAATTCATCTAGGAACAAAATGGCTATAATATTTAAAAAAATATGTCAGAAATATTATATTAAATATCACAAGAAGCTATTTATGATTGTACAATGAATATTTTGAAATCTATAGACATTTAATCTAAATTTTAACTGTCTATTATACACATAAGTACAGGACTATTTTATTTAACTGAAATTTATATAATTTATGTAAGTAGGTATAAGAAATTCCATAAAAGTAAGAATACCTCGAGAAGTTTCTAAGATGGTTAAAAAAAGCAAGATGTGTCAGTTAATAAAAGTAATCCTGCAATATGTTTCAAAAAATAAATTAAAAATGTGTAACAAAATACTATTCTTAAATGAAAATGATCATTTAAATTAAAATTAATAACTGGAGTACATGTCATGATGCATTAATTAAAACACTATATTTTGGTGTCCAGCACCTCCAATGAAATGGACTGAGTCCTTTCAAATAAATAAGTTAAATGAAACTATAATCTCTCATGAAGAACATAATAACGTATAAATAATTAATACATTTATTTAAACCACAAGTGCAAAGATAAAAAAAAATCGTCCCAACAATTTTTTTTGCACAGTGATTTTTGTCTATATTCCTGAGATTTAAAAGTAAAAAAAAAACAAATTGACAACTGTGCATTTCCCATTCAGATAGTTATCATTAAATGAGGTTAAGATGATGTTGCCGAACTATCGATAGTTTTACTGTCTATAGTTATCGTTTGAAAATTAGAACCCTCCTTAGAAGCTGTCAAATTCAATTATTCGTATTTTAAGCTGTGTTAGAGTAGGGTTTTTGTATGAACTGACGTATCGTTACGAATAATTCGATATCGTTTGGCGAAGTAGACCCCCTGTAGAAAATTAGAAATATCTGTAATATTATCGGTTGTTCAGAACCAGGCAATACAATCGATAGTTTTGATGGAACATAATTTGCCCGCATCAATTTCCACATACTTACCCTCATTTCAACTCTTCAATTTTCAATACCATTTTAGTCCAAGCATATCATTATTTAGCAGCTTCTTTGTCCAATAGCTCCATCAATAGATTTATTTTAAGTGCAATAAAATGTTTATAATACGGACAAACGTTAATGAAAACTCCGCTAAATTGCGTAACGTAGATATGAGGTATCAACAAAGAGATTGGTTATTTACTGACGTGACTTGACAAAATGACAAAGGTCCGTATAAAACAACAAATTACGTTGAAATTGGACGTAACGTTTACGTAACGCCTTCTCGCTAAATTTTCATTCATGTTGGCCCCCAGGTATTTATTGTAAGGGATTAGTTAGACATTCTAATATGATACGAAAGTTATTTTGCAAAATTTAAAGAAAGGAGTACGCTCTCCTTGAGTGTCCACTATAGTGCTGATAATATGACGTGTCTTATTAATGGTATCGATCAAAACACACTTTTCCGACTAAATAAATCTATTGAAATCACTAGTGTCCTAAAAACATCTTAGCTTTTGTAGGTATTTTTGTCTTAAACTACAGCAGAAAAAGACATTCTGAAATCACACTCTAAATTTTCATAAATGCAATATTTTATTTACTATAAAATGAAAATAGAAATTGTCTACTTAAAACTAAAATTAACAACTATACCTAGTAATACTCATTTAATACCTAAATAAATAAATGAAACAAAATACAATGACTATTATTTTGTTCAAGATCTGTTTTGGACTACAATGTATTCTAGTTCGAACTAGAAATGTTAACCTGTGCTTGATTTTTAAGTTTCACTGGTCAGGTTGAAATCACTTGGATAAAAATACAATAATTATGAAAAAAATATACAGGTCCATACATACAGCCATAAAGTATATTTTTGCATAAGTTTGAGATTACTTATCTGTCAAATTGTTTGACACATGGAAGAATGTGTCAAAGTATCTGACATAATATCTATTCAAATTTGAGAAGAGAAAAACTATCCGGTAGTATCGACATTTGGCGCTATCGATACTTTCGCCGGATTTTCACCTTATCAGTATTGAGTTAACCAAAATAGTACTGGGAACTTTGGCAAGAAAGGCAAAAGGAACAAAACAAGATCTTTTTGGTGCGACATATCTATTTCGGCCGATAGTAAAAATTGCTATTGATGCTGTCCTCTTAAGAAGTGTCACACTGTGTATTTACTTGATTTTTAGACGCTTGTGTGAAGAGTACTACGCACCTCTGTTAATGTTATTTTTTAGCCAAAACAGTCTTGTCGCACTATAACTATGTCCATAAAAGCACATGGTTATCTAATTCATGATTTGGTGTCATTAAAAAATAAAAGTGTAATTTCAAAATGTCTAATCCAACATTTTACAACAAGTATACTTTGTTAATATTATATTGCTTCACAGAAGATAAGCAGATTGAGCGTCTACACACAACAATATTAATAATGTTTATTACATTGTTTTCTAAAACATAGTATTCATAGACTAATATACAATGTGTCCATATTTTATTAGTCCATCATAGTATTTTTATGATTTCACTACATACGTCATACACATTACTAGTAATAGTTCAGATCACGTTCTCTGATGGAAAATATGACAAATAAAACCTGGAGTGACGACCAGGGCTAAATGTTTCGCTTTTTACTAACGGGTCTCAATCAAAATGACCCTATATACGCATATAACGAAATATTTAGGATTTGAGGCGCAAGGCCCTTTATGATTTTTTTATAATAAAATATTTTGTGAATGGACACGAATTCTAATTTGATTCCAAATTCAAAATTAATATTTTATTAAAAAAACATACTTTAACAACATGAATTAACCGTGGTATGTCACATCAATCCTAAATTGATAATAACATGTTTAAACCTAAACCAACAATACAAATGATAAAATACCTTATGTCTATATGTACAAAGTTTAAATCATTCACAGCACATGTAGATCTGGTATCATACAAACGCCATTTTTAATTTCCTGTGTTTTAATTTATTGAGATTTTAAAACACTGGATTCTTTATTCGATTATTAAAATACTCTTTGTAAAAATATAATCTATATTTTTTTTAAACTCGAGTGCTTGTAGCAAACATTTTGATTTCTTTTTTGTCAAAAAATGACAAGCCATTTTTATGTTATGTATGTTTTTATACAATACATTAAGCGTAAACAAAAATTGGTTTTATTTACCTTATGCTTCAAAGCTAGAATTGAAGAGAGAGACAAACATTTGCCAATTCTATATCGATAATAATTTATCACTGGAAACAGCACTATTTTTTTTTTGCTTAGAGCACTTATTTAACTCACAGCTGTCACCTTATGAGTAGCAGAGTGGAGGTAGGTATTGTTCACCGCTGTCGCGGGTTCGTTGCCCCGTTGAAGCTCTTCAGTTCTGTGTAGGGTCGCGTGGTTAGCGGTTTGACATCAGCTCCGTTGTTCAGTAGCGTGTAGTTTTGACGTTTGCGATACACCAAAAGCCTGTAAAAATAAAAAATAAATAAAATAAATTTCACTTAAACTCCATGCAACTTATTGTTACGTTCAACTAAAAATATGTTAACCATAAATACATCTTTTACGTTTTTCTAGTTTCTTGCCTAATCTTCTTACATTCATACCTACAATGTAGAAATATTACTTAGGACTGATTTTCCAATGCAAGGATAACAGGTTATTCGTCAAATATTGTTCTATACTCGCACTTCCCAATTGAAAAGTAGTTGTCATTCGTATCTCTCTTGCTTTAACACTTGACATTTACTTTGGTTGGTTATAATTTAGCTGCCTGAAAACCACTATCTGACGATTGAAAAATCAGCCCTTAGTCTAAATTACAACCAAACCATTATTTTGTACGTGTTTTGGTAATTTTATTTCTAATTTGGAGTGGATTCGATAAGAAGTTTAACCTCTGCTTCACTTTTAATAACATAAGAAAACATGTGCTTAAGCTATACCTTAAAATATCGTTACAATCTCGTTAGATACATTTGACATATTTGACAGCTGTCATCCGTAATGTTAAAAGTTAAGAATATACGAGTACATTAACCATTAATTAAGTTAACGTTAAAAAATACAAAATATAATTTTCTCGCGATTTATGGTCACCCTGTATGTGTACACTACACAGGTATATACATATATGTATAGGGGCATACTATTAACATTCCTGCAGACCAATGAAAGATTTAAATGACTGCAAATTATAGCGTGCCTTGCAAATTCTAGGTTGTTTACGACGGGGCTACCCATTGGTAGTAACCATTTCTTGCTTTCTAATAATTGAAATAGTATTCGCAGTGTTTGTAAACCTAATATGGGGCGATGGAAACTGTGTACATAAGACCATGCGACTTCTAAGGGGAAGGCACTGGTTGGAATCCACCTCTGGATTTTAAAATCGTGCGTTTCAAACGTTTGACATTGTATTTACTAAGTTGCGTTTCAAACGTTTGGTATTGTAACTTTGTAAGTAGCTAAATTGCGTTTTAAACTTTTAACATAAAAAATCTAGCATCTATTTAGCACCCATGAGCCCTCACAATGTACAATAACACAACAATATTATCAGAAGGTTATCTCTTCTGTTGTTAGAAGCTTATTGTGTTGACGCGCGATGGAAAGATAGCATTCTAACGTGTGGGAAGGCTTGGTTTAATAGTTATTTTTAAATACATTTATTGTTAACAAGTCATAGTATATACTTCTAAATTAGGACATAAATATTACCAAAGAAATCTAGGTTTTATTTGTGGTCATAACTACTAAGAGCTACGTAGCATAAAAATAATCGGAAAGTAAATTGGTTATTTTGTATGTTTAATAAAAAATAAAACTGATTGGTAATGTACAGGTTGTGTATAAAATATTTTTATTTTTGTTTTTGCAAAAAATTTACAGCAAACCTACCTATGTAAGTGGCTTTTTTTTCTTTTTTCTTATGTGTTGGACAATTATTTGTCCAAAAAAAATTTTTCTTTTTAATGACACAAATGTATGTCAAGTCATTCTAACAGGCAGTGAATTATAAACACATTGTGCAAATCGCCAGATGTCTCACAAACAACGATAACGATTATTACCGTAATAATGTGCATCTGATGATCCGAACCGTAGTATTATAAGATGCACATTGTAGAATGCATTAGTACTAGAATAACAGGATGATTCCTGTAGAGGTAAATCTTTATAATATTTTTTTCTGAAATATACTTTTTGAGGTACAGTTAGCAACACATCTGATTACCACAAATTGTCAAATTTCTTCGATTGATATTCAACATAATGTGTATGACAGTAAGATGAGAGTCGATTGAAGAAATTTGACAGTTTTGTTTGTTACTTTGATATTTGGCTGTACGTCCATAACATAATTTTTGGGCAAACCAACTCCTGCCAGTTAAACAAAATTATATTTCTTTCCGATTTTCGGAACAAGTCTAAACAAAAGTTTTTTCAAATAGATTTCCTCACAACAACTAATCTCATTTAACTTCTTATAGTATCAAAAAAGTTGTTGCAAAAAAAAAACAATAAAAAGTTATAAATACAACAACCGCGATTCAAAAAACATTTACTACTGACACGTAATGCGGGTCATTGAATACAGCATGTGTCATTTAAACTAGTAGTAGTAATTTAAACTCATGATTTTACTTTATTTACACTATGTTAAGAATAGGAAAATATATTAAATTATTGTAATATACAACAATGAATGAATGAAAGAGTGAAGGTACGAGTGGTTTTTTTAATTTGTGATTGTATAGGTCCAGATTTGGAAAGCTGCGGAAAGGAAAACCAAGGGCTGTTTTTTTTATTATTTAAAATGATTTTTTTAAATTTTATCCATTCCATTCTGTTTTGGAAAAGTTATTTTTGTTGTAATATTGACGGTACGATGTTTTTGCTAAGTTTTTTATTATACGAAAAAACCGCAATGTGCTATTTTACATCAGCCTGTATGTAGCGCGAAGGTGAGATAATTGAATCACACAAGCGCGTACGCAATCGCACCTAGGACCGTTCTCCCAGTCGGATCGAGAGCGCCGCGCCGAAAACACGTCTGCAGGACCTCGTACAAGAAACAAGTAAGCAAATAACTGCCACACTCAGAGACGTTTATTAAACCTTAATTGTCACTTAAGTAATAATATTGACCTTTATAAACATACAGACTATTCATAATTAAGATAATGATCATTAGGTTAAATTACGTCCTTTGAGTGCGGCAGTTTAAATGCATAATAAGTAAATACTTATAATTTCAGTGATAGGTAGTTCAGCTCCATTGTTTATTTAATAAAAAAAATATATTGTCAATTTTTGGATTTTTTTAAACAGGTAGGTCTCGGACTGATTATAACTAATTCTTCCGAGAGGTAGGTATTTGAATTGGAGAAATTTATAGTAATAACTAGGTAGTTAGAAAGGCCTTGCATTATTTGTTATAATTGTAGACTAAAAAGTAATTAAATAATAAGAGTACCTACATTATGAATTTTCTATAAGAGTTCTAGGTTTTTAGTTATTTACATACAAAATAAGTTCAAAAATATTTACGATAATTAAAAAAATTATACTGATATTTATCCCAACTTAATAATTTTGTAAAATGCATTGAATATTTTGAAAATAATATCTGCCTAAAGAGAAAAAAAATAACAGTACTAAACAACAAAATGAAATAAACTAGGTTAATATAAGGACTACATAATTATTTAAATGCGAACGTATTTTGTTAATAAAGTAAATTTAAATAAGTGTTATTTGCACAAATGTATGTAATGTGTACAAATAGTCGCTAAATGCTGAAGTCATCAACTTACTTTTATTATTACCTAAATAAAATAACTCTGTCTGTCTGTCTGTCTGTTACTCTTTCACGCCAAATCTAATGTACTTTGGATTTGAATGAAATTTGGTATATTTGAGTCTAGACCCTGAGAAAGAACACGTAGGCTACTTTTTATTGCGAAACGGGGGTTGTAAGGGGTTAAAATAATTAAAAATGCTACCCAAAGATACTATTCCACGCGGACGAACTCGCGGGTAACAGCTAGATATATAATAATAATGTAGTTAGTAGCTGACGTAAGTTAGGTCAATTTGTGGACAATTTATGGTTTCATCTTGATAAACGCCTGCCTATTTACATTCCTCACAAACGATTGTTTTTAATCGATGGTGACTTATAGCGATGTGCGATATAAATTCTGCATTAACAAGTGGGATATCAATGACAAAAAAATTGTACCTAATCAAGTCTAATGGTTTAAACATTCTATTGTAGCCAGAATAAATTCTTACTAGTAAATATTACGACAGTTAATAGTTAAAAAATATAATCCTTACTAATATTAAATATGTAAGTATTTAACCAATATTTTATTGTTTCAGAAGGTGTTTATCGAAGCGCTTGTAAGGTGACGTAAAGTGTTTGACTTACAAGTATTAATTCGCAAATAAAATATAAAAATATCTGAGTTTCATTTCACAGCGTCTTCGTCAACGTTAGTCTTTAGTCATCCAGTAATTTATTTTATTTTACTTTAACATAGTAAGTGATGACTTGCATTAATTTTAGAACGCTAATTTCGGATACTAATTTTGATAATTTTAACTATGGATTATTACTGTATCATAGACCATTTTGGTACGAGGAAAACATGGGCATCAAACTAACTAAACCATTTGTCACGGTTCTATACAAAATGACTTCATTAGCTGTAGGGCCATTTACTCTTTTGTATGGTGTTACCTTGGAAAACCACTTTAGACACTCAATAGCCATCACTAATTTTAGTTTCACACATGCAATAAAAAGAGAAAAACAATGCCAATATGAAGGTCACCCAGTTTTTGCTATATCTCAAATAAAAAATACGTTGCCGGTCCGTCTATCAAGATTTTTTTTTGCTGTCTATGTGCTTTGAAATATTGTAAAAGTAACAATTTATTTATTTGTGGATGATTTAAAAGCTGTAATTAAAAAGAAAAAAAAACATAATAACAATCCGCTTAGATAGTTTTTTTTTAGATTTTTGCGTTGTTGTTTTTTTTTAGATTTTTGAACTGTAAAATATTAACTAAATAAATATTACAATTGGAATAAGTCCACGGCTGCTGCAACTGTAGCCGAAACATCAAGCAGTGAGTACAATACAAAGTACTTAACAAACGTGGCGTTAATTCCCGTTTTATATTTAATCGCTTAGAGCTCACAGCATAAAACAGTCGTGATCAGATAACGTGACAACACAACAGAAGGGATGTGCGATGTCACAGCGACCTTGAATACGTGCTAATGACTGCAGGCAGACGTAGCGTTATCTTCACGTGATACCGTGACATGATTTCAAGTATTTGTACGCCATTTAGCATTTTGAATTGTTAATTAAGGAAAACTTGGTAAAACAGTTTGTGTGACAAAAAGTCTATAATAACGAGAGCACAAGTGAGTCTACGTTCATAGGCGTGTTAGTTTTGTTATGTCAGAGGAGGCAGGCGAGCAGATGAATCGCCTAACTATATCAGTGGAGTTACAAGTGCACTGCCAATTCTATTCTATTCTAAAAATATTCTATTAAATATTTTTGAAACCCTTCCTTCCCCCCGTTAGGTCTCTGGTACTGTCACTTAATCCACGAGACAATAATATAGGTGTTACTTTACGCCAGGTTTTCTGTGAGGCCATGGTATCATCCGGATCCAGTTGAACCGGGCCACACATGCCGAGTGAGGCATGCTCACACAGTTAAATTTTAACAAATTCATTTAACAATTTAAGTTTATCTTGCCATATTAAAATAAGCCTAATGAAGTAACAGGATTTGCTCAAGCGATTGTTTCCCTTGAAGATCACAAGGTTACATGTTCCCTTTACTTTACCAGACCCATGAATACAATGAACGAATTAAAAAGGTAGCGCAGTGGATTATACAGGATGTATCTGTAAACATTTACATCCCTTTAACCACGTCTTCTACCAACCATTCTGATAAACATTTGTTTTATGACTATTGGAAATTCACATTATAAAAATTCAACTTCTCATACAAAGTCGATCATGTGACTTGTTCATTTTGAATAGGAGTCGAAAAAAATTACGACTAATTTTCAAAAGTCGCACAACGTTGATCATGGTTAAAGGGATGTAAATGTTCACAGATACACCCTGTATTTTATAGGTGGAGCTGTTTCTGGAAGGCGATTATGAAGTTAAGTAAGTATGTGGTAGGTAAACAAGAATACGAGAAAAATATAAGGAAAAAGAACTATGATATAGATCGTTTAGGTACTTTTATAAAATATACGGGTTATGTAAGTTTTAATTTTTTTTATGCTTTTTGGTAGTCTTTTTTTCAATTACTTACAGTCCTAAAAAATTTAAAATAATATTATAGAAGAAGTTAGTTACAGTAAGTTTGTATTGTTATTTCTAGTTGTTTTTGTGGCCGATAAACGTTATCTGTCTAAGGAAGACCACACTTTGAGTTCATATTTTAAATCCTACAGTCATAATAAAATTATTAAAAAAACATGTTTTTTTAATCACTTTTTAACGAAAATTTTAAGTGAGTAAGGTATTTTTTTAAATTTATTCATATTAGAATTATATTTTTATTTAATTTAATGACTTCATTAGCTGTTTTTACTATCAGATAAACTACTTCTTTTTATTTCGGTACATTAAAAAACTGACTCCACTAGCAATACCTATATAAAACGAAGGTATCATTCTAGAAGGAGCATCCGTCGCCTGATACGTCCTAACCCGGTCTACATAACTCCAATTAGCCCGTCTAATAATACCGCATCCTGCGATAAATCTCGAGAGGCTTAGGAAGCTACACTTGACATTGGGCTAAGGATCTGTTCCCGACTGGAACTATATTTAGAATACAAATACTTGATTTAAACGGGACTAAACGCGAGAAAAATTTTATTTTCTTGGAGCAGCTTATATACTCAAACTTTTTTTGGCAAGATAATCACTCTGTATTTTTGATAGATAAGAACTCGGTATTTTTATTAATGTCTTAGTTTGTACAAATACACACTTTTTAATTAATTATGCAAAAAAATTTTTATAAACTGCCCGCCCTCACTTCTTTTTGAGACATTAGTTAAGACTCTATGCTACAGATGGTGCTGGACATCTATTGTATGTATCGCGTTTGTGTTTCGACTTTTAGGTTTGTATATAGGTTTATCGATGTCTATAGAATTTACCTCTTTATAGATATTATGGATATGGATAAAAATATGTGGTAGTTCACGCAGTATTACCGTGACAAACTGTTACCTTCTATTAACAAGATCGAGTCGTTAGTCTAACAGACGTAGGATCTTCGAGTTAAAATAATACCATCAACTCGGATGTATTGCTAATGTGTTGAGAATTTTTTTTTTCGATTTAGTAAGGTTTTTTTATTGTGAATGATTTTTTTTTAAATTGTGAATTACTCTCCTCCTCTCGATCCTACAATTTTTCACTTTCACTTTCGTATAAGAACGAATTTATTTAGAAACATTAAAAATTTGTACTTGAACAGCGTGGCTCTCAGCAATTCCACAACTTTGGTACTACTTAAGCATAATATGGCTCCAATTGGGTAGTTTCATGTATCCGTTTCATTTTGTACGGCAGTTTTATAAAACCTCACAGTTTGTCTAGATGTCCTGAAGTGATAGGGCATTAGGTTACCCTTACACCATAATATGTTCTGTTCAACTCGTATCAAGATTTGACTAGTCACATACACTTAACTTGTGACTTGTAGTCTTGCTGAGTTTCTTCCTTTGAAAGGATTATTTACAGGTTGTATTTTTTTACCTCAAAATTGTAATATGTAATTGTGTTGTTGAAAAAGATAATAAAATATTTAACTTAAACGAAGTTTTATTGATATTTTATAAGCATTAACCAAAAGATAAACGCCTACATGCCATGGTTACCATTTTCATATTCGTGATGTTTTCCATACTTTATAAAAAAAAGGTTCACAATTAGAAAAAACCAAGGTGATGCCCGCTGGTTTGATAGAAATGAATTAACTAATGTATATTTTTATTAATTTATGTAAAGAAAATCAAACACTTAAATCTACTATCTGCTACATAAAGTACAATACTATCACATTTTACTTGTACATATTTAGAATAAATAAATAAAGTAAAAATAATCTACAATATAAATCTATATAGGATAAAACCAAAGTTTTGCAAAAAAATACGCCAGTAAAACTACACCAAATAATAAATGGAATGCAGAATATCAAAAATAATGACCTGTATTTTTATTGCAAGGTCTAATAACTACGAAAGTAAATGTTTTAGGAAGAAATATATTTTATAAGTAACATACTTAGATAAAACTACTAACTAATAAGTAATTTAGTTTATTCAAAAACTAAATGGGAATAGCTTATAAAATGTTTCTAAAGTATAAAAATAATTACCAATACTTTTTTGGTATATTTTTTTAGTAAAATCACAAAAAATATTATACTATAATTCTCACTCACTGGAATGTATAGCAATGCACTAATACTAAAAAACAGTCTAGAAGACTTGTCCCGATGCAAAACGTTTAAATTTGGTTGGATCTTACGAACATAACCTACTGTTTTATTAAAATAATTATTAGGTTTAGCTAATGTTTATACGTTTTGAATCGGGCTTTGTAAAATTTAATACTATGTAACTAAGCTTACGTAACTAAAAATGTATTTTGTTTAAAAACAATTTGGTCTTAGGACAGGTTTTTTGATACCTAGTAATCCAAAGTAATAGTTAAAAACCATTGGTCAAATTATCGGCAAAAAAATGTTTTTGAACAGTAGTTAGCTTAACCAATAGTCATATTGCAACTAAAATGCTGTCACTTTGACCATTGCTTCTCACCAAAAGTAACTATAGTTAACTACGAATCAAAAAACCGGCCCTTAGTTATTTTAACCAAAACCAATCGAAATGTCCTGTGATTAGGTGCTAATCTTTTGTACTGTACTTGTACTTATAGAAATAAAATAAAGGAAAGATCTTACTTTTATCGGCCTCATAATATCCTGGTATACTTAAAAATATCAGCATATTTAAAAGTATAATATCTGAAACAAAACAGAAAAATATCAATAGATAAATCTAATATGACACCTACTCAATTTAATAATAATTCAATTGGGGATTAATGCGGCGATTTATTATTAAGTATATTGTTATGTATAACAATAATAACAAAACTACTTAATGATAACGATAGCGTTAAAACGGGTATTGTTTTAATTGATAACTGATATTTATTATAACTTGAAAATCAAAAACTTATTGAAGTGGCTATTTCTAACCTTAATCTCCGCCTCTATAACAGTTGTGAAGGTCAGTCGGCAGATGCTTCATTGTTAAATTTAAATAAATTAAGACAATATTACATACACTATCCTGGGCCCAAACTGAGATCCCTTGTGCTATGGAAACCAAAAACATCGAAAGAACCACAAACTCTAGACCCAACACTAATATCCGTCTCACCAACAAACATTTGTGTTGGTGCGGGAATCGAACCCGCCACTCTTAGCCGGGAAGGCAAAAACCCCAATATTACTCTAATTTTAAATACAAGAAGAAAGAATCTATTTTTTTTTCAAAGCTAGAGTAAACAGGCTGCTTTTAGGTAAGCTCGCTCTATCGTAGTATTTTTTCCTCAAATCAAGATTTTTTTTGTGTGATGCCCAGAGCAAGTACAAAATTAAATAATAATTATAAAGTAGCAACCTTATACACTGTCCCACCACTGCAGGGCATAGGCCTCCATAATAGAATTCAAGTCATAGCTACTATGATGGGATTAGCCTTAATCACCACGCTTGCCTATAAATGCGGATTGGTGATCACAAACCCGAGCTATGTTGGAGATATTCGAAACATATTTTTGCACAACCCGGGAATCGAACCCGGGACCCCAAGATTACGATCGTGATTGTTAAATATTAGAACATTATCATTGCGAGAAAAACAGACGGCCGTTGCGAAAAGGTCCAAGAGTGGAGGCCGCGTAGAAGAAAGTCGCAGCCGTGACAAAACATCAACGCACCAAAAACGGTTTCACGGTAGGCATGACTGTGCCTCGGCATTGTTTTTATCTATGAGCGTCGGTTACCATTTACCATCAGATAGGCCGCATGCTCATCTGCCTACTTCAGCAATAAAAAAAAATCTCGATACATCATCAGCAACCCACGCTCGTCCACTGCTAGACATAGATCTCCCCTAATGCACGCCACCGCTCCCGATTTTCGGCCACTCTCATCCAGCTCACTCCGATACATACCTCACCCTAAAGTCCCAGCAGCGATCGACGCCATTATAACCAGGATGGAAGTCGCCACGCCGCCAGCTCCCACGTGCGCGCCGTACACCGCCCCGGACTCCGCCGGCGCCGTCCCGAACGCGTCGGCTGCGGTAAGCGTTTCTGTAAGAGACAACTGGTGAGCAGCGCTCGGCCAGTTGGCTCTGGACTTCGATATGGGGTTTGGGATTCGAAAATTTTTGAGAAAAAAAAAGATTTAACGTTCCAAAAAAATGTTTTTTTAGAAAAAAAAAATGGATTCTTGAAGTAAGACAAATCAAGGATGGTTTAGAATAAAAAAAAATACAAAAATTAAATTAAGAAAAACGTCTTAAAATTTTTAAGATTGTGTCTTAATTAAAACTGTTCTAATAAAACATTATATTTACATAAGGGATTTATGAAGAAACTTAAATAATTAAAAAACCTAAATATTTTTAGGTTTTTTAATTATATTTCAATTAATTTATTGTTTTCTTAATTTTTATATGATTTTCAAATAAAAATTTTAAAAAAAAATAATTATTAAAAAATCAAGCTAATGTATAAAAAAATAAAAATTAACCAATCTTCAATTAACTACAACATTCAGGCTACTTTACCACTGTATAGATGCAAGCTTTAGGAAGAAGAAGTGCATAGTACTACACCATAGAGATACCATAGACAACGCTAGAATACCCATATCATTAGTCCAAGAGACCACCGGCCGCATGCATTTTAAATATAAAAAAGTGAAAAAAAACATGTATGTTGAGCCTTCATTTTTTGTATATTTATTCATTTTTAATACTAAGTTTAATTCTTTTATCTTTCTTATTTATCGAAATTATATAAATCGACTTATACATGTTTTTTCACTGTCCAATCCTTTATTATCCTTTATTTATGCTATTTAATAACAGTACGATTTTTATACATTACCCTATGCGAACAAAAAAGCAATAGGTACTACACCTTACAACACGTAGGCAGGTAATAAAAAATATAAATCCTCAACTGAGTATAACCCACCACATAGAATCTTCTAATTACAAAGCTAGCATGCAAAAAAGAAACAAAATTAAATTTACTATTTTATACAATTATAACGCAATATAAATAAATTATACAACATTTATGAACAAAATAGAGAAACCAATACCGCGATTTATATCAAAATAAATATAAAACTACAAAACAAATATTAAACATTCTAAAATTTAATATTAATAGCATAAATGGCACCACTCTAGACAAATCTTACGCTGGGCAATTAAATATTAAAACAAACACGTGCTGCTACAGGCCGAGACCTTTCGCCATTCCTGCCTTATTTTCATGATCATGTTTCTATCACATAATGAGGACCACATTAAAAAAAAGTCCAAACCCCCCTGTCAATATTCTGAGAGGTACCTGGAGATACGATTATGAAATTCGCTTCGTCAAAAAATACACTCGATTATGCAAATATACCTGTTGTGAGAAAGCAAATGATTACAATTTATATAAAATTGTAAGATTATTTCACTAACTTTTTTTTATTTAAATACAAAAGACACTTTAATAAAAACTTAACCATCCGTAATTTTAGTTTTCAAAGATGGTATTGCGCTTGTAACACTTCAGGTGTTAATAACATTTGGTATCTACCCACAACATTTAAACAATGTCTGGAAACGTTTGCATAATAAGAAAAATAATGCCAAAAAGGTTGGCGGAACCTGAAAACGTCACTTGAAAATGACATAAGTGACATTAACAGATTTGACAGTGACGTATCTGTCGTAGATTTTTTGGTCTCGAATTCCAGTTTGGAGTATAGTCGTAGTCATATTGTATTAAAGTTAGAGCTCAGTCCCACAGTACGCACGCAAAATAGCCATTATAACTAGGTATATTATTATAGATGGAAAATAATGCGAAGTAAAATTTTAAGCACATAATAATAATATTTCTGCCTAATAATAATAGTTATAATGAAGCGAAAAAAAACTATCTCCATTCCTATTTATTAATATGTGTGTGATTTGCCTGAATAAAGATTATTTATTGATTAGCCGAGACAAAGCTACAGTGGCGCCATTTATAAGTTTCTAGAATACAACGAACTACAGTAAACATTATTTATATATTGAGGACGTACCTATATCACCGACTTCGCGCGTTCATCGGGCAGAAAAAAATATGGTTAAAGCAAGATGAAATATAAAGTGTAAATACAAATTCTCACAATCCTAGTATTATAAATGACAAATTTTCAAAACAACGTTCGAATCCCCTTTTTACCCCCTTTAGGGTTAAAAATCCCTTCTTAGTAGGTATAGCTGGAGGCACGAATGTATAGCGATGACCGTCATTTTGCGCACTTGTAAAAAAGAAGACTTTCTATCAAAATTGGTTTCTGCGCACTCAAGGTCATAAAGCTACACTTTCTTGCCTCGGACTATACTCACTTTCACTAAGTATATTGTCGCAAGAGCCTTTTAAATGGCATAAAACAATTGATTTTCCATTGTGTCTGCCGTCTGGGCCGCACATTTTTTTACGACGTTAAAAGAAATGTCCTCCCCGAATTTGAAGTTTAATTTTAATACATTGGGAATTGTTAACAGCGGTGAACTATGAAGTTAGTAAATATTGTATTACAAAGGCAATAAGGCACTCTTTCGCTTACCTCCATATCTCTCCAATAACGCCATAATGACCCCATTGGTCCACCCGAAGCCGGTCTGCAACACGTATTCGCCTCCGCCTCCGATGCCGCCGAAGATAGTTGCGTCGTACTGCAACAGAAATACGCTTATTAAACAGGGGATTGGACTTTACTGTGGGTGAGCCACGCTTCGGCATGAATGGGTCAGCTCGAGAGATACCACGGTCTCACAGAAGACCGGCGTATTGAAACTACGGCCCCCTTATGGAATATAAGGTTTTCCGCTACTGCATGGTGGTAACAGTAACTGTCGACAGAATGTCTCCCATCTGAAGAGCAGATGGTCTGGATGATGGAGAGGAGGGAGACGCGCATCTGTTCGGCGTCTTCTTCCCCCTAGCTACTTCCTATCATTTAACTCACCTTTTGGAAAGGGCTATGCTCGGAGTATCTTTGAAGGACCGCGTCAGAAATGATGTAATTAGACAGAGAACCTGAATCACCGACATAGCCCACCGAATTAGCAAACTGAAGTGGCAGTGGGCTGGTCACATTAGCCGCAGAACTGACAACCGTTGGAGCCATAAAGTCCTTGAGTGGAGACCGCGACTCGGCAAACGTAGTGTTGGACGCTCTGCTACAAGATGTGATGACGACATTCGAAGGCTGGCTTGTGTGAGCTGGATGAGAGTGGCCGAAAATCGGGAGCGGTGGCGTGCATTGGGGGAGACCTATGTCCAGCAGTGGACGAGCGTGGGTTGCTGATGATGAACTCACCTTTTCCAACATGGCGTCCTTCTGCCTCCACACATGGTAGTTGGAGCGCACCCACTTGGCAGCGATCTCCCGGGCGTAGCGCTCGGCCTCGGGCACGCCGGTGTCGGCCAGCCCCATGATGAGCATGTACTGCAGCGGCGGCCAGGCGTTGGGGTAGTCCCACTGCTCGCCCGTGTGCTCGAACGTGCTGGGTATGCCGCCTTCGAAGATGTCCACTGTGTGGTGGTAACAGCAACCGGTCGACAAAATGTCTCCCATCTGAAGAGCAGATGGTCTGCTGGTGATCCCATAGTCGCTTCTTACGATATCCACGGGCAGGCTTCTTCCACGGAGAGGAGGGAGACGCGTATATGTTCAGCGTCTTATTCCCCTACTTTCTATCAAATCTTTGCTTTCTACAGTTACTAACTTGAAACTAACCTTTTCCAACATGGCGTCCTTCTTTCTCCACACATGGTAGTTGGAGCGCACCCACTTGGCAGCGATCTCCTTGACGCTCCGCCATGACGTCACGCCACGCAAATGACAAGCGTGACGTCACGCCTCGCACCACAGCAGTCCCCCTGGAACTCACTTTTTCCAACATGGCATCTTTCTGCCTCCAAATGACAAACGTGACGTCACGCCTCGCAAAACACCGGCCCATGCAACTAACATTTTCCAACATGGCGTCCTTCTGCCTCCAAATGACAAGCGTGACGTCACGCCTCGATAAACACCGGCCCCTGCAACTAACCTTTTCCAACATGGCGTCCTTCTGCCTCCAAATGACAAGCGTGACGTCACGCCTCGCAAAACACCGGCCCATGAAACTAACCTATTCCAACATGGCGTCCTTCTGCCTCCAAATGACAAGCGTGACGTCACGCCTCGCAAAACACCGGCCCCTGCAACTAACCTTTTCCAACATGATGTTCTTCTGCCTTCACACATGGTAGTTGGAGCGCACCCACTTGGCAGTGATCCCCCTGACACCGGTTAATAAAGTGCTGATCCCGGAACGCGTCCCGGGAGAGATAGGCCAGAGACAGTTGGCGGGTTTTTCACTACTGTGTGTGGTGGTAAGAGCAATCGACAAAATATCTCCCACCTGAAGAGCAGATGGTCTGCTGGTAATCTCATAGTCGCCTCTTAACCCCACGGGCAGGAAATGGGACAGGGGATAGAATTCTTTAGGGCCGCCCCTGTACGGCACTTTATTTTTTGAATAGTGTCCTGGGACCTAGTGTCTTGGAACTAACCTTTTCCAACATGGCGTCCTTCTGCCTCCACACATGGTAGTTGGAGCGCACCCACTTGGCAGCGATCTCCCGGGCGTAGCGCTCGGCCTCGGGCACGCCGGTGTCGGCCAGCCCATGATGAGCATGTACTGCAGCGGCGGCCAGGCGTTGGGGTAGTCCCACTGCTCGCCCGTGTGCTCGAACGTGCTGGGTATGCCGCCTTCGAAGATGTCCACTGTGTGGTGGTCACAGCAACCGGTCGACAAAATGTCTCCCATCTGAAGAGCAGATGGTCTGCTGGTGATCCGATAGTCGCTTCTTACGATATCCACGGGCAGGCTTCTTCCACGGAGAGGAGGGAGACGCGTATATGTTCAGCGTTTTATTCCTCTAGCTACTTTCTACATCTATGCTTTCGACAGTTTCTATCTTAAAACTAACCTTTTCCAACATGGCGTCCTTGTGCCTCCACACATGGTTATTGGAGCGCACCCACTTGGCAGCGATCTCCTTGACGCTCCGCCATGACGTCACGCCACGCAAATGACAAGCGTGACGTCACGCCTCGCACCACAGCAGTCCCCCTGGAACTCACTTTTTCCAACATGGCATCTTTCTGCCTCCAAATGACAAGTGTGACGTCACGCCTCGCAAAACACCGGATCTGCAACTAACCTTTTCCAACATGGCGTCCTTCTGCCTCCACACATGGTAGTTGGAGCGCACCCACTTGGCAGCGATCTCCCGGGCGTAGCGCTCGGCCTCGGGCACGCCGGTGTCGGCCAGGCCCATGATGAGCATGTACTGCAGCGGCGGCCAGGCGTTGGGGTAGTCCCACTGCTCGCCCGTGTGCTCGAACGTGCTGGGTATGCCGCCTTCAAGGATGTCCACTGTGTGGTGGTCACAGCAACCGGTCGACAAAATGTCTCCCATCTGAAGAGCAGATGGTCTGCTGGTGATCCCATAGTCGCTTCTTACGATATCCACGGGCAGGCTTCTTCCACGGAGAGGAGGGAGACGCGTATATGTTCAGCGTTTTATTCCTCTAGCTACTTTCTACATCTATGCTTTCGACAGTTTCTATCTTAAAACTAACCTTTTCCAACATGGCGTCCTTGTGCCTCCACACATGGTTATTGGAGCGCACCCACTTGGCAGCGATCTCCTTGACGCTCCGCCATGACGTCACGCCACGCAAATGACAAGCGTGACGTCACGCCTCGCACCACAGCAGTCCCCCTGGAACTCACTTTTTCCAACATGGCATCTTTCTGCCTCCAAATGACAAGTGTGACGTCACGCCTCGCAAAACACCGGATCTGCAACTAACCTTTTCCAACATGGCGTCCTTCTGCCTCCACACATGGTAGTTGGAGCGCACCCACTTGGCAGCGATCTCCCGGGCGTAGCGCTCGGCCTCGGGCACGCCGGTGTCGGCCAGCCCCATGATGAGC
The DNA here is from genome assembly GCA_014851415.1 of Cnaphalocrocis medinalis. Lineage (NCBI taxonomy): Eukaryota > Metazoa > Arthropoda > Insecta > Lepidoptera > Crambidae > Cnaphalocrocis > Cnaphalocrocis medinalis. Next base: position 6,120,114 of record CM026299.1, on the reverse strand, counting down.
ATGTACTGCAGCGGCGGCCAGGCGTTGGGGTAGTCCCACTGCTCGCCTGTGTGCTCGAACGTGCTGGGTATGCCGCCTTCGAAGATGTCCACCTGGGAAGTGGACAGTAAAAAATTACCTACAGGGAGTCATCATCATCATAGGCCTTCGCATCTTTAATAGATGATTTAAGCAGCATCACGCGGTGTGGCTTTACAGCAGCGCTCGTGGCTGTAAAGTCCTATGCGGGAGTGAACCACTTGTCCGCTTTTGGAGCAGGTGAACCGAGCGTTGCTGCGGGTGGGGTTGTAGGCACGGCGCTTAGCACGCTATCGTTAGTATCTGTGAACATTTACATCCCTTTAACCACATGTTCTACCAGCCATTTTAAACAACATTTTTTTTTTAAAAGTGACCAAGTCACGTGACCTACTTTATATGGAAAGATGAATTTTTTTTATGCGAATTTTCAAAAGACATAGAACAAATGTTGTTCACAATGGTTGGTAGAACACGTGGCTAAAGGGATGTAAATGTTCACAGATACACCCTGTATATGTTTTTAACCGACTTCAAAAAGGGTTCTCAACGACTCGTATGCTTATTTTTTGTATAACATACATACAAAAAGAAACATACGGGTCGAATGGATAATACTGGATTTCTCCGCCAATTATAAATGAATTTTAACTGAGGCAATAAATGATTTGATTGATTGATTCTTTTCTTGTTTGGTAGGCCTTCATTCAGCAGTGGTCTAATATTATAAGTTTTATCTAAATTGACTCAGTGGTTTTTTTAATTGTGGCTAGTCTTGAAGCCGGTTTTTATTTTTCAAAAATTTTCAATTATTTTATGTGCTAGGTGGCAGACGAATGTTCTTCGAATCTGGCATGATGCCTGAGTTATACACATTGCCGGTAACATAATATACTCTTTATAAAGAGGTAGACAATGACAAAGCATTTTTTATATCTATTATTGTGTGCTAAATAAACACTTTCTATTATATTCTATTATAAACCAAACAAGCGAGAAATTGCGCAAATCTGTTGGTAAACACGCGGCTTGAAAAATTCAATTTACTTTCATCTAAGTTGTTAGTTTTACTTTCTTCAAAAATATCATAATTGTCGCCACAATCAGTGTAAATAGGTTGGCGGCACTACTTTCGTCCATATAGCCCCTTACATTCAGCTGTGTGATCGAGGTTAAAATGCTGTTGATGTCTATCGTTAAATAAACAAAAAAGTGTTCATTTACGTACCTTAACCTTATCCAAATAGTTAATAACCCGACTGACAAAGTAATCCTTCCTGCTTTGATCATAACACCCAGTCCAGAGCGGCACGATGTTAGAGGGGTAGAAGTAGTCTCTTCTTCTCTCTGACTCCAGGCTGTAGTCCAGCCAGATGCCGACGTCTTCGTGCCATAGCACCTGAGGAATAAGGTTTATTTTAGAATAAACACTTCCTTATAATCAACGCTGTATGTATTTTAAAGTTTTGATTTGAAAATTTTCGCATACAGCATACAGCGCCATCTGTGATAATCACGAAGCACTTTTATAAGTGATTGCACAATGGGACTCTATTTATAAAGCTTAGTGCGGAGTATGCTCGAGAGTTCCAAAGTTTGGGCTCTGCGCTGAACATCCGGCAGATGGCGTTGTTTGAACATTCCTGAACGAAGAATAGCTAAGGCCAAAAAAATGCTTTTTGGAGAGGATATATTTTCTATACACACACATAATTCATAGTTTTTTTTTATTCGATAGATAGCAAACAAGTGGTCAATATGATGAAAGCAAACGCCATGGACATACGCAATACCAGCAGACCTATTTTTGAATTTTCGCTTCGTCCAAACAGAACTACTCGTTTTGCAAGTCACGTCGTCTCGTAAGTCGCATGATTCATAATTTTCCCTATTTTTGAAATCACTCGCTTAGTGTATCTTGTCAAAGTATAGTGTTAATTCGTTAATATTTGACGTGTGATTTGACGTAAATGGGTCCACTCGCCTCACGGAAACGAGTGGTTTACACCACTCGTTGCAAATCGCTCGTTTTCGAATGATTAAAAAATGCGGATGTCAAAAATCATGCGAGTCACACATTTTTTAGTGAGACGACAATTCAAAAATAGGTCTCCAAGTATAGTTACAAGTTCTGCCGGCCATTTGCACTGTGTTTAAACTGAGTGAATTAGGGACATGTATTCAAATCCCAATCCTAGGGGAAGGGAGTTTAAAGGTCGACATCGAAATTCTGGTTGGCGAGTTACATTCACTCGCATCAGCCACTCACGTAATCACTCGCGTCAGTCACTCGCGCCAGTCACTCGCCATGGTCACTCGCGTCAGTTCACTCATGTCAGTATAACATTCACGTGTCAGTCACTTGAGTAGCTTACCTTCTCAATAGCCTCCATATAACTCGCATGCACCCTCCTGTACTCATCCGCCTTCGCCTGATTGCCTAGCTTGTCGTAGAACTGGCTCATGAGGAGCGCGTTGCCGCACATGAACGCGTTCAGATCCACGGGTACGATGGACCGGGTCTTCAAGTTGGTGAGATTACCTGGAAAATGTAGAAGATCTATACTATTTATAAAGAGACTAGCGGCCGCCCGCGTATCCCTCCGTGGAAAAGTAACTTTTTACCCCCCTTTCAACCCCTTACAACCTCCTTTTCGCAATAAAAAGTAGCCTATGTCCTTTCTCAGGGTCTAGATTATCTGTATACAAAATTTCATTTAAATCCGTTGAGTAGTTTTGGCGTGAAAGAGTAGCAGACAGACAGACAGACAGAGTTACTTTCGCATTTATAATATTAGTATGGATAACTTGTATGGACAACGACCAGGCTTATAGGTGAACCGAAAACACGAAACGCTTGCGCGATGTAATTGGACACAGCGCCAGCTATCGGTTCATTTCTGAATTACGGTCCCGAAGCGAAGTGAGAAGGCCACTAGTAAATAATAAGTTCACACAACATCTCTTATATTGACCTGAATCCGTACTAAGTAGCTTAAGATCTTTTCTTTTCAATCATCCATGTGATCCTGATATATATTTTTTTCTTGTATCTGTTCTTTTGTGCATGTCTACTCTCTATATTATTTTAGGGGCTATACGAATGAAAACTAACGCCGCAACCTATTACAATGATTGTGGCGAAAATACGATATTTTTAAGAAAGCAAAACATTACAGACTTAGATAAAAGTAAATTGAATTTTTCAAGATGCAATACAATATAATATAACACACTCGACAAGTAACAATAATGTCAATTATTGCTAAAAGTGGCCGTTTTTAGCAATAATTAACATTATTGTTACTTCTCGCGTGTTAGAAATATATTATTGCATCTTGAAAAATCCAATTTACTTAGATCTAAGTGTGTAATGTTTTATTTTCTTCAAAAATATCATATTTTCACCACAATCAGTGTAAATAGGTTGGCGGCGCTAGTTTAATTCGTATAGCCCCTTAAGGCGTCTCCCAAGATCCAGCCAGCGCTGTTTGGCAGCTTCATACGTCTTGTTATAAAACACGATCTGCCGGGCTAAGATGCGCACCGCGACAAAATTTTGTCGACTCTCGTTCGCGAGAGCGTATCCTTCTATCCCGCTCCTCGCCCTGTTAGGTGAGCGAGAAGCAACTAGCGATGACGCAATACGAGTGTCGACAAAATTATCTCGTGGTGCGCATCTTAGCCCGGCAGGACTCTAATATCACAAATATTAAGATTAACAAAAAAAACTCAAGTAGGTTACATTTTGCAAAACACAATATTAAAACACAAACATATTTTGTTCTTCTCCTACATAACACACTCATACAATCTATCGATGACATTGAAGCGAGCGTTATATACAAATCGAAATGCCGAAACACTTGCGCGATGTAATCGACGCTCAGCGTCATCTATTGGTAATGGTTGGAACTAATAGCAAAATCTAGTTCCGAAACAAAAGTGAGACCGGGTTGAATTCTTAGTTAATAAGCGCACATCATGCGAAGTATTGTCTAATGATGTTCCGGATAACCGTATCCGCGGATCTTGAGAGTGTTTACTCTCGGATATTTTATCCGTATTTGCGGATCTTTGAGAGTATTTACTCTCCAATATTTTATCCGTATCCGTGGATCTTGAGAGTGAACAACCGTACCCGCGGATCTGCATTTTAACGATTCGGAACATCAACAATCTTATAACTATAAATTATTAAAACAGGAATTAACGCGACGTTTATTTTTAAGTACATTGTATGTACTTACTGCTTGACGTTTCGGCTACGTTGCAGCAGCCGTGGTCGCTTGTGACCACGGCTGCTGCGTTAATTCCCGTTTTAATAATTTATAGTTATAATGCAACGCGAAAATCTAAAAAACTAATCAACAATCTTTTCTACCACAATAGTTGTCAGTGTTGTCACTTCCTCAACCACACGTTTCATGCAACATACCACCAACTTGTTGTTGCCCGGTCATTTGCAAGAGCTTATCTTCTAGTGCAAGAATCAGGTATGGGTTGTCTGTATTAATAAATTGCTTTTTAATGTTTGTATTAAGTTTGGTTATCTATACTTAATTATAATAAACTTGTAGAGAGGTGTATTATGTACATGAAATAATTTTTCAAAATAACTATCAGGGGGTGATTAGATTTGTGATCGATACTGATGCCAAAAATGCAATCAGTAAAAAAAATTATCTGTCTGTCTCATTAGCAACCCACGCTCGTCCACTGCTGGACATAGGTCTCCCCCAATGCACGCCACCGCTCCCGATTTTCGGCCACTCTCATCCAGCCTACACCAGCCAGCCTTCGAATGTCGTCATCCCATCTTGTATAGCTGTCTGTATGTTCGTTACAGAAACAAAAAATACTCCACGCAATTTAACGTAACTTTGTACAATTATTCTTCATACTCCTGCGCATATTATATTCATGTCGAAACGTGGCTCTCCCTCTGTTGAAAGGGTGGCTCCCACTGTTAAAAGGCTTGGGTGTTGCCAGATCAAGAAATCAATAGTCAGTTTAGGGCATGGATGAGTCTGTGGCATCGATCGACTTTGATCGATTTGTGTGACAGCTTTAATTCATTTAAAGTCAAAGTCAAATAAATCTTTATTTGCATAGGCTTGTACATAGCACGAGAAGATCCGGCAACTAACTCGCCAGTTACTCTTTTTAATCGCCAAAATTTTTTTAAATGATTTTTTATGACCTCCTACAGTCCAATACATAAATTGAAGAAAATAGAAAGCTAAGAATGAGGTAAATCGGAGCAAAATTCAGTAAAGGTAATTTGAGAGTAAATATAAGTAATGAATACCTTTGTTAGTTCCATTGAGAATGAACCATCTGGAGGAGAAGTCCCACCCAGATTCAGCAGCAGACTTCAGTTCAGCATACAACTCTTCTTTTTTGTCTATGGTGTCGCAATGTCTGGAAAAAAGCACGTTTTCAAAGTCAAGTAATGTATAGCCTATATAGTGTCCCACTGTAGGGCAAAGTCCTCCATCATAGAAATCAAGTCATCGGCTACTATGATGGGATTAGGCTTAACCACGCTTGCCTAATGCGGATTGGTGATCACAAACCCGAGCTATTCGTAACATACTTTTACCACTAGACCAACGGGGCGTTTTAAAAAACAAAGATAAAAAAGTTTCGTTATACGTAGTTTTTTTGTATACTAGAGGCGGCAAACGAACAAGCGCGTCACCTGCTGGTAAGTAATCACCGCCGCCCGTGAACATCTGCGAGATCAGAGAATTCGCTGATGCGTTGCCGAAACTTCGCTCTTCTCTTGAAGTTTCTGAGATTACGCGAACAAATAGATAGACAGGCAATGGGATTTTTAGTCCCAAATTCTACCATTGGATGGTGCTGGGTATATGTACATCTACATCCCGAAAGCGTTTGGTGTTTTCAATTTACCTAAAGCCAAGAAAGTTTTATAACCAAGTTTTGGGGCGGATGGTGGTATTTCTGACTCGCTGCCATTATAATATAGTCGGACCAACGGGCAGATGGTCTACCCACAGGACGTCGTCTTATAGCTCTTACAGATTAATTATTTGTGTACACTCGTATATTTTCTAGTGGTAAAACCATACTTACTGGGCGCTATCTACATCTTCTTTGTAGCTCTCTGGTCTGGGGCCTCGTGATTGGTCAATAAACCGGGTTAAATTGTATCTGAAAACAAAATAATTCGGTCATGGTTCGAACACAAAATAATTACACACAGAAGTTAGACTTTGACCTGATTTTGAATTTAGAAGAGTTCGTTGACATATTATGCTAGGGTTATTGCCCGGCATGAGTACATAAGCGCGCGGCCTCTACCATAGACCTCGACAGTTTGAATCTTATGTCATAAGTTATGATTAATGTGGTCGAAAAGGCGTTTTTGCCCGTTAGTGCGCATGCGTGAGTACATGACATATTTTTAGCTCTTAGTGGGCAGTCAGCCTTCTGCGTCAATATGTATTTTGTGGTTCGAATCCTGAGCATGTACGGCTGGATTTCTAAATCTATGTGCGTAAATGTGATGGCAGACGAGCAGACGGATGGCCTAAAGGTAAGCGATTGCCGCCGTCCATAGACACCTGTAACACCAGTGGATACACAGGTGCGTTGTCAACCTTTAACTCCTTTCCCCCCATTTGGGTCACGGCTCATAGCATTTTTATATGAAGCCTTTTTGATCAAGTTCAAAACTGTGATTTTCAAATCCTTTATCTCTGAAGTATATATCAAAGTAAATATTTTTTTAATGTTTTTATGATTTTTTTTTAATGTGATAGGTAGCAGGCGAGCAGGCGGATCACCTGATGGTAAACAATTGCTGCCGCTCATGGACACTTGCAACACCAGTGGAGTTACAAGTGCGCTGCCAACCTTTTATCCCTTTCCCTCCCCGGGTGGGCCACCGGTACCCTCACTCACTCGGCGAAACACAGCACAGGGGCTGCTTCACGCCGGTTTTCTGTGAGGCAGTGGTATCACTCCGGTCGAGCCGGCCCATTCATGCCGAAGCGTGGCTCTCCCACAGTTGAGGAAGGTTGATTGAGGGATCTTACGATTGCATAACAAATTTAAAATAATTCGTCATGAATATTGTAAGGGCAGTCAAGTACTTACGAGTGCGCCTCAAGATGGACTGTCACAGTATGGTTGGAGATCCAGAATTTGAACTCTTTGTCGAGGGTCTCGATGTTGTCGCGTAAGAACTGAATGTCGTCGCTGTCGTCCATCAGCAGCTTCATCATCGGGATGAGGAGAGGAGGCTGCGATCTGAAAGGTTAAGAATTGTTGAAAAGGAGTTGTCCCAGAATGTATGGAGTCTGGGCGTGGTATACGTACCCTATACCAAAATATAGAGAATTATATGAAGAATAGTTTTTGACTATCCAATTTCTCTATTGTAGCGTTGTTTTTTGGAAGGAACAATTTATTTTAGCAAAGGATTGCAACACAACAAATGGTTGTCAATGTTGGTTACATATTGACTGACATTACGAATTCGATGACGTTTGACGTTTGTCTATCTGTCTGACGTTTGACGGAACAAACCACAGACTAAGAAATGAAAACTATCAAAAAAACCCTAACAAACCAAACCGTTTAACGTCACATTGACAGACATTGACATTGACAGTTGCTTTTTTTGTCTTTGGTCACCGTCGTCTCACGCGTCTTGTCATTGGTAACGTTGAAAAATGGTCATCTTTTTCATTTTATAACCACGAAACTGTGCATTATATGGAATTCATTGTATTTTTCTCGTAATAAGCAATTTTTTCTCCGATTTTTATTTAGCGTACATAGACCCAACCCATAATGAGACAACTCCTTTAAAATTAATAATCCGTGAACCCTATTCCGAGCATAGCCCTTTCCATAGCTCTATGAGCAACTTTGAACTGATGGACTTTACCCAAAACTGGAATTCAAGACAGTAAAATCTACTACAATGTTGCTACTGCAATAAAATGATCGTACCATAGTTACCCCTTTTTTCTAAAAACACTCGCTGATGTAATTTATTTATTGGTAATTCTGTCTGACAGAATATGTTGCTAAGGAACTTGGTGATGGTAACAAACTTTAGGAGTTTTTCTTGACCTTGCAAAAGCCTTCGATTCTGTATCCAGTCCAATACTTTTAAAAAAACTGGAATCAATGGGTGTGAGAGGAACTCAACTACAACTCTTTTCAGACTATTTAAAAGACAGGTGTCAATGTGTTCGGATAGGAGATACAGTAAGCGATGACCTACACATTTCGGGTTTCGGCGTTCCTCAAGGAAGCATTTTAGGCCCCACCTTGTTCCTGGTGTACATAAATGACCTTTGCAATCTAAATTTAAAACATGGAAGAATAATAACGTATGCTGACGACACCGCACTCATTTTCACTGGGAAAACAATCACAGAGTTATATGAAAATGCACAAGCCGGTTTCAATATAGTTGGAGATTGGCTTAATTGTAACCTACTAACACTAAACGCTGATAAGACAAAATATATTCACTTTAGCATGCGCAAGCACCATTGCACTAACAACCTACAAATATATGCACATCACTGCCATAATAAAACAGTCAAAACATGTAAATGCCCTGCACTCCTCAGCACAAATAACTTGAAATATCTGGGAATAATAATAGACGAATCACTCTCTTTCAGACTTCACATTGAAAACTTGGTCAATAGAGTTCGTAAATTAATATACATTTTTAAAAAACTTCGATCGATAGCAGATCCAAAATTAATCAGGACAATATACATGGCCCTTTGTCAATCCATAATACAATATTGCATCTCATCGTGGGGAGGGGCTCTAAAAACTGTACTAATGCCCCTTGAACGAGCTCAAAGGACAATCTTAAAAGTGGCTAACTCCCTTCCATTCCTACACCCTACGCACTTGTTATATAAATCCTGCGATGTTTTGACTGTCCGTCAACTTTTCATATCACAAATTATACTAAAACAGCACGCAATGCTTCCCTATGACGCTAACATCACTAACAAACGACGGAGAGATATAGTTTGCATCACCCAATCAACATCCAAATTCATTTATACGTTTTTTTACTTTTCTCGGACCATATCTTTATAATAAATAAATAAATCACTAAATATTTATGCCCTAAATTATCATAATTGTAAATTAGCAATAAATAAATATCTAAAAACACTGTCTTACGATATACAGAACTCTTACTTGCAGTTTGTAAATAAGATTAGTTTTAATAAGTTTAAGTTTAATTTTTATATATTATAATGTATTTTACTTCTACTTTTTCTTCACTTAGTGTCTTTATTTAAAATCTTGATTACTGTTTATTGATAATTAGTAACCATGATATTATGTAATTTGTATAGCCTGAAACACAGGTCCAACCTAGTACAGGCAAAGAAAAACTCTGGTTTTAAGTATATTGTTAAGCTTTATTGTATTGTAATGATATCTGCCCTTATTTTATTGAATAAACAATTTATTTATTTAATTGTGATTATAATAATTAAAAAAATAATGTTATTAACTTTTTTTCATTTAAATACAAGACACTAATAAAAACTTAACCATCAGTAATTTAGTTTTCAAAGATGGTATTGCGCTTGTTACACTTCCGGTGTTAATAACATTTGCTATCTACCCACAACATTTTAACAAGTATGGGAAACTGACAGTTTAGTCTGCATAATAGAAAAATAATGCCAAAAAGTTGGCGAAACCTGAAAACGTCACATGAAAATTACATTACAGATTTGACAGTGACGTATCTGTCGTAGATTTTTTGGTCTTGAATTCCAGTTTGGAGTATAGTCCAGCCGTGAGTGTCCACGTCTCGGCACCGTAAGTCATGACCGGGAGGACGCACTGGTCGAAGACTTTCTACATAAGACTTTGAGGGATGGGTGACGAGAAGACGCCTTGTGACAAGATGAGATGATGACATTCGAAGGCTGGCTGGTGTGAGTGGCCGAAAATCGGGAGCAGTGGCGTGTAAAGGGGAGACCTATGTCCAGCAGTGGACGAGTGTGGGTTGCTGATGATGATGACGATGGACCCTATTACCTAAGACTCTCCTGGTATATCTGCAGAGGTTTTGCATACTCAAATCAAGCGCATAAATATCCTATTGTGGACTGTCCCAAATCCTGCTAAGATGCAAGAAAAGCTGGTTTTCATGTACGATATCTTTTTTTTTTACATAGGAAGGCAAATAAGCACGCGGGTCAACTCATGGCAAGTGAACACTGTCGCCCCTGGACATCAGCTACACTAAAAGGAGTGCGGATGCGTTGCCGGCTTTTATTTTAATGTGATAGGTAGCAGACGAGCAGACGGATCACCTGATGGTAAGCAATGCCGCCGCTCATGGACACCTGCAACACCAGTAGAGTTACAGGTGCGTTGCCAACCTTTTATCCCCTTCCGGGGTAGGCCTCCGGTACCCTCACTCACTCGGCGTAACACAGCACAGGGGGTGCTTCACGCCGGTTTTCCGTGAGGCAGTGGTATCACTCCGGTCGAGCCGGCCCATTCATGCCGAAGCGTGGCTCTCCCACAGTTAATTAGTTAGTTTTTAGGAAGGTATAGGCTCGTTGCTTGAAGATTTGAATGTCGTAACTCGGAAATACCGCTGTTGGGCTCACCTCATGGCGTAGTATATCCTGCCCCCATTGGGTATGAAGCCCATCCTCTCCACGACGTCCAGCAGGTTGGAGACCATCCCTCGCGCCGTCTGCCGCATCTCCGACAGCAGGAGACCCTTGATGATCCAGTACGAGTCCCAGTAGTAGAACTCCCGGAAGCGCCCGCCTGGAATATTCCGTAGCCAAAATGGCAAAAACGGAACCCTTATAGTTTTCGTCATGTCCGTCTGTCCGTCTGTCCGTTCTGTCACAGGCCGATTTACTCGGAAACTATAAGTACTACAGTGATGAAATTTGATGGGAATATGTGTTGTATGAACCGCTACAAAATAGGACACTAAATAGTAACAAACAAGAATTGGGGGTGGGGCCCCCCATACATGTAACTGAGGGATGAAATTTTTTTTTCGATGTAAATACCCGTGTGGGGTATCAATGGAAAGGTCTTTTAAAATGATATAAAGTTTTCTAAAAAACATTTTTCTTAAAGTGAACGGTTTTTGAGATATCAGCTCTCAAAGTCGTAAAAAGTATGTCCCCCCCCCCTCTATTTTTATAACTACGGGGTAAAAATTCTAAAAAAAATAGAGGTGATGCATGCTAATTAACTCTTTCAACGATTTTGGTTTGATCAAAGTATCTCTTATAGTTTTTGAGATAGGTTGATTTAACTGTAATTTTGGTATTTGCTGCTACGGAACCCTTTGGTGCGCGAGCCCGACTCGCACTTGGCCGGTTTTTTTAATGTAAGCGTACTAGACCCAACCTATAATTGGACAACGTCCATTAACAATTAAGAATCACGGGAACCTTAGAATAATAAGTCGATATTATTCTAAGCCGTGAACCCTATTCCGAGCATAGCCCTTTCCATACTCTTGGAGCGACTTTGAACTGATGGACTAGTCCAGCCCGTGAGTGTCCCGTCTCGGCACCGGAAGTCATGACCGGGAGGACGCACTGGCCGAAGACTTCGACTTAAGACCTTTGAGGGAGTGGGATGACGAGAAGAGCGCCTTGTGCAAGATGGGCCAGATGACATTCGAAGTGCTGTGATGGTGTGGGACCTGGATGAGAGTGCCGTAAAATCGGGAGCAGGTGGGCGTGGGTATCTAGGGGAGACCTAGTGCCAGCAGTGGACGAGTGTGGTTGCTGATGAATGATAATGATGATGAGGATTAGATGAATCCTACTACCTAAGACTCTCCTGATACATCTGCAGCGGTTTTGCAAACTCAAAACAAGGGCGTCAACATCCTATTGTGGACTGTCCCAAGTCCTGCTAAGATGCAAGAAAAGCTGGTTTTCATGTACGATATCTTTTTAGAGTTCCGTAGTCAACTAGGAACCCTTAAAGTTTCGTCATATCTGTCTATCTGTCCGTCTGGCTGTCCGTCCATCTATCCTGGCTCGTTAGGAAGGAAGGAACGAGCAAGCGGGACAACTCTTGGTAAGTGAACACTGTCGCCCCTGGACATCATCTACACTAAAAGGAGTGCGGATGCGTTGCCGGCTTTTTTTTTATGTGATAGGTAGCAGACGAGCAGGCGGATCACCTGATGGTAAGCAATGCCGCCGCTCATGGACAACTGCAACACCAGTAGAGTTACAGGTGCGCTGCCAACCTTTTATCCTCTTCCCCCCCCCCCCCGGGTGGGCCTCCGGTACCCTCACTCACTCGGCGAAACACAGCACAGGGGCTGCTTCACGCCGGTTTTCTGTGAGGCAGTGGTATCACTCCGGTCGAGCCGGCCCATTCATGCCGAAGCGTGGCTCTCCCACAGATAATTAGTTAGTTAGTTTTTAGGAAGGTATAGGCTCGTTGCTTGAAGACTAGAATGTCGTAACGGCTCGGAAATACCGCTGTTGGGCTCACCTCATAGCGTAGTATATCCTGCCCCCGTTGGGTATGAAGCCCATCCTCTCCACGACGTCCAGCAGGTTGGAGACCATCCCTCGCGCCGTCTGCCGCATCTCCGACAGCAGGAGACCCTTGATGATCCAGTACGAGTCCCAGTAGTAGAACTCTCGGAATCGCCCGCCTGGAATATTCGAAAGGAGGATCATCATCATCATCATAGGTAATGTAATGTAATGTAATGTAAAGTGGACTCCTGTTTCCGCACTTAGACTCTTATTTGGTCCAGTGTGCGTGTAGTGTCCGGCTATTCTAGCCAGCCTATCTCCGCCCAGAAGCGCAGAAGCTTCCTGGGATCCTCACAGGCTGGCGGGTGACTCGCAAGATCCGAGGATTTCCGCATCATCATAGGTCTGTCGCATCTTTAACAGATGATTTAAGGCAGGCATCACACGCGGGTGGACCTTACAGTAGCGCTCTGCTGTAAAGTCCTATGCGAGAGTAAGGAGGATATACTTAAACAAAACAATATGGGAGAGCCACGCTTTCGGCATAGAATGGGCCGAGCTCGATTGGAGTGGGATACCACTGCCTCACAGAAAACCGGCGGGTGAAGCAGCGCCTGCGCTGTGTTTCGCTGAGTGAGTGAGGGTACCGGAGGCCCAATTGAGGGAAAGGGAGTTAAAAGTTGGCAGCGCACTTGTGATTAAGTGATGCAGGTGTCTATGGGTGGCGGTAATCGCTTACCATCAGGTGATTCGTCTGCTCGTCTCGAACATATCACATAAAAAAAACATCACATACATTATTCTGGTCCCAAACTAAGGTTTTCCCTTGTGCTGTGGAAACCAGAAGCAACGAAGGAACCACAAACACCCTAGACCCAACAAAATAATAAATCTATACTATTTATAAAGAAATAACTTCAATAGACAACGACAAGGCTTATAGGTAAACCGAAAACACGAAACGCTTGCGCGATGTAATTTAGCACAGCGCCATCTATTGGTTCATTTCTGAATTACGGTCCCGAAGCGAAGTGAGGGCGGGCCACTAGTAATGAATAAATTCACACAACATCTCATACATTAACCTGACTCCACAGGGACATAGGTACAGGTTGATTGTCCTCAATAAAAAGTCTCACCAGGCACAATGATGGGGTTGTCCACATAGATGATGGAGTACAGCTCAGGGTGCTCCTTGACGTGCGCCTTCATCTTCCTGCCCAGCTGCCGCCAGAGGGCGTTGAGGTTCGACCCCCACTCCAGCAGAAGGGGGTCCTTGATGCCCTTGAGGAACACTGGAATAAACAAAAACAATTCACTGTTGGAGAGCCACGCTTCAGCATGAATGGGCCGGCTCGACCGAAGTGATACCACTGCCTCACAGAAAACCGGCGTGAAGCAGCCCCTGTGCTGTGTGAATGAGTGAGTAAGCATCCGGAGCCCACCCAGGGGGGAAGGGGATCAAAGATTGACAGCGCACTTGTACTTCAACTGGTGTTGCAGGTGTCCATGGGCGGCGGCAATTGCTTACCATCAGGTGATCCGCCTGCTTGTCTGCTACCCATCACATAAAAAAAATGCGCCAGACAATCACACCAATCAACCTGGTCTCCAACTGGGGCAACTCCTGTACTATGAGTACCAGATGACGATAATTAACTGGGGGTGTCAATCCAGACCCGAAAACTTAGAAAATGTAGTTTCCTAAATTGACTTGACCGGGAAGCAAACCCGGGACCTTTCGCGCTTCGGGCAAGGACCTTACCCACTGCGCCATCGAGGCCGCCAGAATTTTGGCGATATTGGCGCAGGGACCGACTACGTTTTAATTTTTCATTTTGGTATAGCTGGAGGCACGAAAGTATAGCGATGACCGTTATTTTGCGCTCTTGTAAAAATGAAGACTTTCTATCAAAAATTGGTTTCTGCGCACTCAAGGTCATAACTACACTTTCTTGCCTCGGACTATAGTTTAGCTTTAGTTTTCAGTTATTGTTTTTCTAATAACTATCTCCACTTAAAAAAGCATGTCAATTCGTCGCTCCGTTTTGCCGTGAAAGAAAGACAAACATACAGACAGACATACTTTCCCATTTATAATATTAGTATGGATAGATTAGTACATCGTAGATGATAACTTACTAGGATCCTTCTTCCAATCATCAGGCTCCCACTCCTCAAACTCAGCGCCCTCTGCATCGAAGTTTTCCGAAACAAATGCCCTGATCTGCTCACGCGGCGGCCGAGGCCCTGATCTGGTTGACAATATTACTAAATGTATGGAACGAAGTTGTAAGGTTGTTTCGCCCTAGAGGTATACTTGGATATCTTTAAGGCAAGAGTGAACAGGCATCTTCTAGGCAAACACGTGTCATCCTAGACCTCATCGTCATTTTCCATCAGGTGCGATTGTGGTCAAGCGTTGGCCTAGTCTAATGAAAAAAAAAAGAGGTAAAATTGGAAAACGAATAGGACCTTTAAAAAAGTAAAATATCAGCCTATATACTGTCCCACTGCAGGGCAAAGGCACAATGCGCGCGCGCACCAAGAGGTTTAGCTCCTCATTCCTGCCCCGATCCATCCAACCGTGTGTTTTCTCTTTCTTAAGATCCTGGGTCTTTTAGGCGGGACGTGAAACGGCATCTCACTCAGCAGGCCTTCAGGGTGAGGATGGCAAAATCAATTGGTAATTACTAATTAGTTTGTTCTTCTGTGCCTGTCAACAGGCGTCAACCTCATATTGAATCTCGCGGCCGCTTACCATCAGGCGGAGTGAGGTCATCTTGATTGTCCTCAATAAAAAAAAAAATCACCTGTAGGCCTAACATGCGTACCGCGACAAAATTTTGTCGACTCTCGATCGCGAGAGCGCATCCTTCTATCCCGCTCATCGCTCAGTCAGATGAGCGAGAAGCAACTTGCGCCGATACAATATGTCGACAAAATTATCTCGTGGCGCTTGTTGGCCCGGCTAGTGGTAAATTATGATGAGCCGAGTGTGTAGCATCAGCCATGGGTGGACCCTGGTGATAACCCTAAATACGATATAAGCCTACGAAAAATTTCATTGGTTTTCGCTCCTATGCGTTGAGAGTTAAGGTTCAAAATCAGGTGGGATCTATTTTCCTATTGCCTTATTAAGTGATGATAAAAACCAAGATAAGTTTACCTCCTCATCAGAGCCTTGAAGTTCTCCATGGTGACGTTGGGCGAGACGCGTATCTTCATGTCCACGAATGTCTTGGAGTCGTTGTAGAGGCTCGCCATCTGCACTATGTCCAGCAACGGCCCATGGCAGTAGATCTCACTGGAACGTGAGGAAATTGCCATTAAATTAATTAATTTTGACGACCCGTTTAGCGCAATGGTTTGAGCGCCGGTTGAGTCGTAAGAGTTCGATTCCCGCACCAACACAAATGTTTGTTGATGAGACAGTGTTGGGTCTGGGTGTTTGTGGTTCCTTCGTTGTTTCTGGTTTCCATAGCACAAGGGAAAACCTTAGTTTGGGACCAGTACAATGTATATGATGTTGTCTCAATTTTTTTTTTAAATAAGCTAATTGCGTCATCTCAAACTTTGGCCTAGTCCCAAACTATATAGACCATAATATACGTCCATACTAGTCCATACTAATGTGTTTGACTGTCTGTCTGTCTGTTTGTCCGTCTGTCTGTCAGTCTGTCTGTTCGCCTCTCTGTCTGTCTGAATGTTTGTCTTTCTTTCACGGTAAAACGGGGCGACGAATTGACGTGGGGTTTATATAGGTAGTTGAAGGGATGAAGAATAACATAGCTTTCCAATCCCCCATTTTAGGGATGTGGAGTTTTAACCTTAATGTATTTATATTTTGGTTTAAATGTAATATTTTAAACTTGGTTAAATTATAATTATAAGGTATAACCGCAGTCAACTTTATTGTAGGTTAAAAAGAACGACCCACCTACCAACTTGTTGTATCGCCACTATGACGCAAGTCTGCGAATATCAATTAACAAAATTTCAACGGTATTAAAGAACAATGGACTTTAATTCACGTATTAACTACGTACGTTAAACTATCAGTGGCTACACGTGTTTCTACCTGCGTATGATTTGATTAATACTAAGTAAAATAAGTAGCACAAATAAGAGTAGCACAAAGGGCCATGGAGAGGAGCACTTCAAAATTGAGTCCGGAACTCTGAAATCCTACGCAGGACTAAAGTCCAGGACGTCGGATTGAGAGTGATGGAATTAAAGTGGAATTGGGCAGGGCATTTAGCTAGGCGCGGTGATGGCAGGTGGAGCAAGATTATGACCGAATGATGTCCGAGAAACGGCTGACGAAGTCCAGGTCATCCGGTGGCGCGATGGGTCGACGACATCGCTAAAATCGGAGGGGCTACATGGATCCCAGCAGCTCAGGACCGGGCACAGTGGCGAAAGGGAAGGGAGGCCTATATAATACCCGGCAGTGGGTACTACCTGGCTGATGATGATGATGAAAATAAGTAGTATTATTATCAACTTTGACGTCGTAAGACCCAAAGGCAAACACAGTTGATTTTCTTTTGTCTGCTGTCTGGGCCTTACGACGTTTAAAGGGACGCCCGGGTAATAAGTCGGATATTGTGCAATTATGGACTTTTTGCTATTATGTTTACCGTGGGAGAGCCACGCTTCGACATGAATAGGTCGGCTCGACTGGAGTGATACCACGGCGCCTCACAGAAGACCGGCAAGAAGACTGCGCTGTGTTTCATCGAGTGAGGGCACCGGGCGGGGGCCCAATTGGGGAAAAGATGGTTTTTATAGGTTGGCAGCGCTTTTGCGAGTCTACTGGTGTTGCAGGTGTCTATGGGCGGCGGCCATATTGCTTACCATCAGGTGATTCGTCTGCTAGTCGGCCACCTATCACAAAAAAAATGACAAATTCGGACCTATCACAAAAAAACACCTATCACAAAAAAAACAATAGCTTACAATTCCTTGCCATTTTTTTTCAGATTTTTCTATTATTATTTACGAATTCATAAAGAGAAACAGTTTTTTTGCAGGTGTCTATGGGCAGCGGAATTCGTTTACCATCAAGGTGATCCGTATGCACATAAAAAAAAAAGAAATCGCCTTACTAATAAAATACATTTACTATGACATTTACTACGGTCTGATTAGCTTCTAACATCACTTAGTACGAGCAGAAGTAGTTCTAAGAAAACCAATAAAAAGAAAAGCTGCAAATTATTGGCCACTAATTGGAGTCATGAGAAGAAATAAATCTAACCATAAACACTAGGTGCAGATATAAATGCGCGCGCTGGTTTCCATGACTGCTTCCGGTTACCGCATAACT
The DNA here is from genome assembly GCA_014851415.1 of Cnaphalocrocis medinalis. Taxonomy (NCBI): domain Eukaryota; kingdom Metazoa; phylum Arthropoda; class Insecta; order Lepidoptera; family Crambidae; genus Cnaphalocrocis; species Cnaphalocrocis medinalis. The sequence goes on along the minus strand of CM026299.1, from coordinate 6,102,243 downwards.
ATACGATTTTAACACCTTTATTACATAAAGCATAAAGTTCCAATTAGCACAAAGTTTAATTACACTCCCTTTTTGTTATAAACAATGCATTATAACACGTAATCGTTGGAGCGAAGGTGCAAGGTCGTCTGAAGTTAAATTTATGCAAAAAATTTCAAAACTTGTGTTCTATTTTCTATTCATGTTTGTACATGTGTATTGCAAAATCAATTTCAAATTAGGTATTAAGGTCAATGTTGTCTTACACCCTTCGATTAATAAAAGAATCGACATTGAAGTCGAATTTAGAGATTTCCTACACATCCATACAAATCTCTAAAAATTCAAGTATCAGCCTGCCTATTCCCTCCCACTCAGGGCAAAAGCCTCATCCATAGAACGCCGCCGCCCATAGACACCTGCAACACCCGTAGAGTCACAAGTGTGCTGCCAACATTTAACCCCTTTCCTCACATTTGGGCCTCCGGTGACCTTACTAACTCGACGAAATACAGCGTAGGCGCTGCTTCACGCCGGTCTTCTGTGAGGCCGTGGTATCACTCCGCTCGAGCCGACCGGCCATGCCGAAGCGTAGCTCTTCACGTCAAAATAATGAATGAATGAATATTCTTTATTCAAGAAAAAGGATGGTCAAGAATACCATAGAGTTCGCTCATAGTGATAAGGCCGCCTTTGGTGTACATAACTCTTTTAATAACTAGATTTTAAGTTCTGTTTTGTGTGCAATAAAAAGTATATTCATTCATTCATTCTTATATTATTGCTAGAAATCGCACGCAAAATTGCGATCTCTGCCCATAACGTAAGCAACAGCTACGTCAGCAGCCAAAGTCCACACTAACGTTACTATTACTACGATATACTTTTACTATTGTATAAGTACTTGTTTTATATCATAGTAGACTATTGCCTACTAGTACACTATAAAAATCAAGTCATTGTTAATGTAATGTAATGTAAAATGGACTCAATTTTCCGCACTTAGACTCTCTTCTATATCCATTGTACGTGATGGGTCGGCTGGTTACAACGTTAATTACAAAGCCCAGCTCCGCCCAGAAGCGCAGAAGTTTTCTGGATACCTCACAGGCTTCGCGGAGCGACCTCACCGTTCGAGGGTTTGATTGCATTGCATAGAGGGATGTTAGTTGAGCCTATTACATAAAGATGTTTTTAAGGGGCAGTGACCTGTGATTGTCCCTATCACGCACGTTACGTCGTCCAAGGCTCAGCCTGAAAATCAGCGCCGCAGCGGCCTCTAGCTGCTGTAGCAAATGCTGAGGTTGTGCCTTGTTGGCCGCAAAACGTTTTCTATTTGTAATACCATTGTATGTACCTACTGTTATTGTTATTGTAATGTTATATTGTAATTTGTTTCTTTTGTTTTTTGCTTTTGTGGCCAATAAACGTTATCTATCTATCTATCCATCATTATTCTGAGTTCATTTCTTGATAGGTTTACCAGACGTTTTGTGAGTCGTAGATTCATTGTTGGCAGCGCTAGTTTTGAAGTCAAAACAAGTCATTGCTAAAGTGTATAACTAAAGTGACAAACCAGGATTCGCTTGTCACGGTAGTTTAGCATGAGATGGGCAGATGAGCAGTTAGGTTTGAACAGTGACCAGCAAAATGATCTTGAAATTCTGAGGACGAATTGCAACCTAATCCACTTGAACTGAAATAGTAACCACGACATTTAAATAAGTATTACAAATTTAATTCGTTTCGCTTGTTAAACATAGACACAACTAGGAATAGATACCAACTGAAGCGTAAAATTGAGTTTTAGAGTTGATAATTTAATCAGATTAAAATTTACTTATTTCTCAGGCTCAGGCAAACCAGCGTGAAGCAGTACGCTGGTCTTCTGTGAGGCCGGGTTTGAATCCGGTCAAGCCGAAGATGCGTGACTCTCCCACGGGTATAAGTATAGTATGGATAAATAAATAATAAATTCACACAACATCTCATACATTGACCTGACTCCGTACTAAGTAGCTTAAGCACTTGTGTTACAGATTAGACAACAGAGGATCACAAATACAATACTTAAATACATCATATAACACCCAGACACTGAACAAACACAAGTGGTCTTCACACGAATGTTTGTCCAGGGTGGGGATCGAACCCACGACCTTTGGCGTATAAGGCAGGGTCACTACCAAATGCGCCATCCGACCAGTCAAATAGTATGGATAAGTGAAATGATTACTCACCTAAAACATATAGGAGGTAGACCACTCCGGTCAGCCGCAACAGCGACCGCCAGAAGCACCCCAACAAAGAACCACATCTTCAAATTCTAACACAAATTATCGACACAAAATATCTGATAACTCCTTAATGGCACTATGGCACTATCACTACACTAATATCACTCAAATAAGGAACTTATAACTATTATCACTTGGAACGTTTTTTGGCTGAGTCTAGACAGTCTTTACGTATTCAAATACGTGTTTTTGATCTTGAAGGAAATCCGTCTAAGTGGTTGGCCGATCATTTTGGGTGATATGGCTACGGTTGAAAGGGCTCGAAAACGGGCACTTTTCGTGCCAAACCACTGGTATCTGGAACAAGGAAAAACAAAATCATTAATTTGTGTTAAAAACTCAAAATATTTTACAGAACTCAGTCTTGTGGAATAGTTTAGTTGCGGCAGTATTTCCTGACGGCTATGACTTAGGGACCTTCAAGAAACGAGCGTACTCCTTCTTAAAAGGCCGGCAACGCATCAGCGACCTTTCTGATTTCGCAGATGTTCATGGGCAGCGGTGATTACTTGCCAGCAGGTGACCCGCTTGCTCGTTTGCCGCCTGTAGTATAAAAAAAAGAAAAAAAGCCACTTTTTTGGCGTTGGGGGAATGCTGCCGGCCCGATGTGCAATGGTGGGCCGACGTCCTTAAGTATGTAGGTAGACTGAAGGCCTACCGAGTAAATCCCGAGCAATAGGCCTTCAGTCTACCGAAGAAGAGTCTGACCCGTCCACAGGCCGTCAGCATTCCTCCAATGCAAAACGGAACTTTATTAGTTTCCAAATTTGTACCAATGGTCGATGTTTTATGTATCTAAAAGGGTTTATACATTTATAGAGATAAAAATATGGTATCTTTAAAAATACATTAATGTTTTCAAGACAAGTGTTACTGCAAAAATAGCGCAGAGCGAGAAAAAAGTTAATGACAAATAGTTATGATCGTATGCCAAAATTTTTAGGAATTTTACCGAATGACATAAAAAATGCGATAAAACGTATTCGACTGTCGTAAAACATGTTACATCATCATCAGTCCACTGAACAACCGTAGTGCTCATCACTTGACCGTGGTTATCGAACCCACGACCTTTCGAGCGTAGAGCATAAAAATTCAGGTTCCTCAATTGTATAGACAACGCCAACTCTTATATCTAAACCGAAAAAGAAAAACACTTGCACGATGTCGTCCAACGCCATCTATTGGTAGAAATATGGAACTAATCGCCCAAAACGAAGTGAGAGCGGGCCACTACTAAAATTAAATCTAGCAATACCGGGCATGGTTAGTACAAAAGGGAGACTAAAGTTAGTCATGGTTTTAAAATGATGCTGTCACATATATAAGAGTAACAAATGAAAGTGACAGCATCTGTTTAAATCCAAGACTTTTAAAGCACGTTTTGGAGGTAATAAGAGGGAATGTATTTCAACCCTTAATAACTTATATGAATCGCATCATGGCAAGCGCACGCGCATCCACACAAACAACTCTGATTGGGTCTCCCACGTTCCCGCGGTACAATTGGCCAATCTTCCTAAATTGGCGCGAAAACAAGCAGGATGCGCAGGAGTTCACGTCGCAAATAGAACATTAACTATCATATATACTATACTATTTATAAAGAAATACATTCTGTAGACATCGACAAACCGAAAAAACGAAACACTAGCGCGACGCAATCATCGCCCAGCGCCATCTATTGTAGACAATGGTATTACTGTCCCAAAACAAAGTGAGGGCGGGCCACTAGTCTATTTATAAAGACACATGTCAATTACAAAGCTTACATAAAACCCGAAAAGACGAAACCTATGCGATGAAATCGGCACCTAGCGCCATCTATTGGTCACGGTCATACGGTTTCCCTGTAGACCTCGACGTTTAGCCTCTCGGCGTTTAGACTATGCACCTCTTTATAAAGTAGCATAGAAGATAGATAAGAAAATAGAAAAAATCTTTATTCAAGTTAGGTCCATACAGAACACTTATGAATGTCAAAACATAATATAATCTACCACTGGTTCGGAACGTCGATTTCTACTGAGAAGACACCTGCAAGAAACTCAGTAGTTACTCTTTTCAAATAGTAATAAGTTACAGAGTTTCATTTGAGCAAAATAACTTAAAATAATCCAAGGAAATAAACTACTATGTATGACAATAAAAAATATGATAAAGGTATAAATTATCATATGGAACTTATACTTATAAATAAACGTCCAGCGTAATTTAGGACATACAGGAGATATAAATAACACAGTAAAGTAGCCACAGATTACAATACAGAAGGCAGGATAACATTCAGTCTGTCTGTCGTATAGTGAAGAGTTTATCGCTGAGTAGGTGGAGATCTGTTGTTTACAAATCGTTGTACGAGAATGATAATAAATTCAAGAGAAAAGAGAAAGAACATAAATCAGTAATGTATATTGTCATAGAAAAGAAAAATAAAATTTTATGTATGATGAAATCGTAGCAAATTATCAAGTTGAAATTGCATTACATATAATACAGTCGCGCGCAATAAAATGTTGACATAATGATCATCATCATCTTATGCCAGGACTATAAGGTTCATATTTGAATGAGGTTGAATACGTAATTAGTACACGTGACTGTACAAATGAACAATAAGTTCATGGTACGAAGATCATGCGTTTCAAAATGGCATTTTTCTGAATGTGATAAAACCAAAATCAACATTTCTGCATTGACAATTGATAGTTAAGAAATTTTACTAATTTTTATCACTGTTTGTCTAGTCAAAGATTCGATGAAAAAAAATCTAACAACCTATTAAAACTCTTAAAGAGCTACAACTTCCATTCAATGCTATCCTATCGCATGACACGAATTAGCACGATTTGTGTCAATTGGGGTCAATTAAAAGGTTTCTGCGGCGATCCATCTGATGGGAGATATTTTTAGATCGTATTCTTGCAAAACGGCATCGTAGTCTATCCATAATTGAATCTCTAAATATACTTACACAATGCTATATTGAAAGGGTTTGAAAAAGTTATCCTAATTGCGCTATCATTAGCAGTCTTACAGATATCGGCAGTCCGCTTGTGACCACAGAAAAATCTTTGCACGTCTGCTATAACGCAGCCGAAACCTCAAGCAGTAAGTATATACGTTCATAATTATGTGCTTAAAAATTAACGACGCGTTTATTCCCGTCTATAATAATAAAAAATGTTATTATGAAGGAATACTAAAATAAAGAAAGCCAACTGAACTCAAGCGGTTGATAACATCAAATATTATGGTCTCTATGAAAAAATTACACAGAACAAATTTTAAGCTTTACAGATTTACATAATTGTCTTTCCGACTGAGCATATGAAACAGTGACCTTTGCCGATACACAGCTACGTTTATGTACGTGCGTATGAGACGAATTTGGAAGGCTATCCGTAACGGATTCAGTCCCGTGCCTAAGACTTTTGGCAAGAACAGAAGTGAGTCACCATCCTACGGATATTGACGGAAAATACGCGTATCGGTAAAATACTCATCCGTCTACTGTATGTACATGTCACCTCGCGCAAGAATAGAAAGAAAACAATAGATTTTTGGGGTTACCCTTAGAACTGAATCCGAGGGATACCTATGGATGGATAGGTCTGTTTGGAGATTTCTAATATATTTTGTTTCTAAATTAGTAAATAGTTTGCACAAGAGACACATCCAAAGTAGTAAATAGTGTGCCCCCTCTAAATTCTGAGAAATAAGAGAATGATAAATCTAAAAAAAACTATGATGTACAATTACGATGCAAACTATCAAATATTGGTTTCTTCTAAGTTCTAAGAAACCTCTTTATACGTCATAAATCGTATAAAAAACATACATATTCGTGCGCGAATTCGACGCGCTCTTGGCAGCTTGTTTAAAGGATGGCTGCGCACACGCGTCATTCTTTTGGTGTCGCAGGTGCCCATGAGCGGCGGTAATCACGTACCATTAGGTGATCCGTCTGCTCGTCTGCCCCCTCATAAAAAAGATTTGTTATCTAACCAAGGTTGAACGAAGGTAACCGTAATCTTCCAATTGATACCGGAGTCAATTGTATCTAAACCATCTGTAAATCACGAAGAGGATGTCCACACTTACAACTGCTTACAGGTTCCGTGTACAAAAACATTTGCAAAAACTAACCCTGCAACTAAAGAAATAGATATCAAAATGGAATAACAAGACGAACCAGTTGAATGTATCGAGATTCTTGAAGTAGATATAGTTTTCATGCGTTCTGTAGAGACCTTGAAAATTGTAATGAGAGATTGTTGCGGTGAGTACACTTTTGTTCCTGCTCTCTAGTATAAAGTAGTTATAAAAACTACATTAAGACTAATTATCGGCATTTAAGAAGCCAGAATAGATGTTTCTTTTTATTTTACTGTGGCACTTACTTTTATAGTAGTACTTGCGGTAATCCAAAAATATCGGACGGACGGATGAACAGACAGACAAACCATTAAGATCAGCTGCACCAGATTTGAGATGCAAGTTTTTGCATTATATAAGTAGAAGTAACGGTTAAACAGTTTCTGTCATGATGAGTAAGGAAGGAAGGTGACTGAAAATATTGTAACGATCCCATAGTTACAATATTTTCAGTCAAACTGCTAATGCAAAATATGTCAAGTATCCGTCAATACCTTCCTTACTCATCATGACAAATACTCAAAACGTCTTTTGTGATTCTAGGAAACTATATGAAGATAGATCTATCTATGTGAGCGCCGAATATGGTCAAAAATTGTCCGCCCCCAACTATCTGCCTTCCAAGCCTACAGCCTACCGTTGGTAAATTTACCTTATAGCCTAAGTAGGCTATAAAGTGAATCTACCACCGCACCATACATAATTGATTTTCTTTCTAGTGTATGCATAGTAAGAGCGCGCAAAATAACATATCTATACGGTCTGCTGAACAAACAAACATCTAAAGAATTAATTGGCATAACACCAAACCGATTCATTAGTTTACCTTTGATCTTTTGCGTAACTGAAATGACGCAGAAGCAAAATATTTCGAATATGTCACATGTAGCTAAATTATCAGTTGTAAAGAAACTCCGAATATTGTATCGGGTATTTCACCTGTTATTCTTACAAATGCATCATTGTTTAATACTTCTTCAATAAGTTGTTCCTTACTCGTATTATTTCTGTCTTATCTTGCTATGTTTGGTTTAAGATCTCCACAAACAAGTTGTTTTATCAAGTCTGTAAAATCTTTTTTAACAAATATTTAACAACCTAATCTGCACTATCTATCAAAATGAAAAAATATGGTCTGTTAATGAATAGATAGATTCTAGGAAAAAAGGAATTTTCAGGATTATTTTTTGACCCTGCTGTAACTATGTATGACATATTTCAATAAGATTTGGAATTGCATATTTGCCGCCGCCGGATTTATGTTTCGCACTTGTTAATTGCAGCTCATTTTTGTGACCATAAAAAGCTGGTCAGCTGCATGATTACGTAACCGCCCCTCCCACGCTATGCCATGGCGTACATGCCCATGCGCACGTCTCACGTGCATCGGCCTCTCTCCAACTATTCGCGGTCACACCCCCGGCGTGACGTCATCGCTAATATTAGACCCACCCTCAACATACTTGGCAGGTGAAAGATTTTTGATGAGGTGATTTACATTGAAGCCATAATTGGTGGGAGAGGTGAATGGGGATGTCGTAATGACGAGGTTCCTGTTATCAATAGCTCGTGCCAAATGAATGGTATACTCATAAACAATGTACGCGTCTATGAAATATTTCTAGTGAAAGATATTAATATAGCAGACACATGGCCAAAAGCATACATCAAGATTGTTAACATTAAGTGTTTTATGCTAGAATAAATGAAGCAAACGGGTTTATCACCTGATGGTAAGGAATCAACATCGCTCATGAGAATCTGCCATGAAGATCAAAGGAGCCGCTGATATGCTGACAGACTAAAGGAAGGAGTGTCTACATTCGTATTTAGAATAGAATAACACAATAGGAAAATAGGTAACCAACTCCTCTATTACTTAACACTAACCTAAGAATAATCACAATTAAGGTTTTTCTGGTAGGGAAATAGTTAAGTAGATCTGCAAACATAGAGTTTGAAATAAATGAAATTTGCAATGGTGATAAGACTTAAGTATATATTCTTAACGTAGTCGTAGTTACAGATGCATTGTACGTGACTTGCCATATGTTCTGCATTTAGCTTGCATAGTCATATAAACTGTGGGAACTGAACTATAATATCTTGATACTGAATTATCCTAACCGTTGGTGGAACATATTGAAACAAACAATTAAACTATACTAGAAGAAAAATAGAGTGTCAACCGTTTTTAGATAACAGAAGTAAAATAAGTGTAAGTAGAACTTTCTATTGAGATGTTAATAAGACAGAAGTAGAATTCAGCTCAGACCGAGCAAATATACGTAAAAACTCTTTTTTGAATAAGATTTCAGATAAAAATAGAACTTAAAATAAAATAATACAAATAATTTTAATGTCTTAGTTTTGCATATTTATAATTTTATTTCACGCTTTGCATGTGTGCATGTAACTCGTCCTACGTAACCGAATTTTTGAGGATATATGAATAAACGAAATGACCAACAAAAAAACTAAGACTTAAAGTTTAATATGCTTTAACAGGCACGAGATTAAATTATGTAATTTCCACCATGCATGTACACCGTGTTTTATGCAAATAAAATATCTTGAATTTTGAACAATTGTGTATAGGAGATAGGTAATACACTCTATAGTGATTTTGAATTACAGAGGGTTGTGTGTAAAGCCCTCGCATACCAATCAGCAGATCCACAACAGAAACCGTACAGCTCACGCGATTCATGGCTATGTATGAATGTGTACATATGTTGCTACATTTGGCAATGCTGTTTGGCACTTGGTAAAGTTCCATGACGAGCCCATCAGGCGAGGCGAATCCGACGCACCATTTACAATTGTTTTGAAGTCAACAACTCTGGCATGCTTTGAAATTTGAAAGTCAACAGGTGCACAAAATGTTAGGATGTTTAATTTTAAAATTTCATTTTCTTTTTACTTTACATTTAACGACATAACATAATACTGGTCCACTAATAAATAATAGAATGAAATTACCTGCCCCAATACTATCAATGATGATCAATATCTTAGCGAATCATTCCCAAATTGTCTCTTCTAGTACTCAAAAACTTTAGATTTTACCATCAATTAAGTTTATGCACATCATTCAATTCAATTAGGGTAACTTTAATAATTTTTATGTAATCATTTATTATTACGTATAATATATTATTTATCATTTAGGTGTTTACACTGACATTCTAAAGTGATCCGTCATGCTCATCTGCCACCTTTCATTAAAAAAAAAACAAAAATATTTATCTACATCATACAAACAATCTTGTACTAAGAGGACGTTAGTAAAGTATAATGATGTGACGATAAAAGATGCGATTAATATCCTAACTTACTCGTAACATAGAATCGACTTGCTAAAATTAACCGGAGCTAGATCCACAGTTAATTTTAGCAAGTCAAAATTCTAAGCGACCTTCAAGGTTAAAGAGCGTTGGACTTAATACATTGCCTTGTGGTACTCCACTTTCACCGAACAAGGTTAGGGTATATTTGCAATGTCTCGGACTAGCCGATTTCGAAGGCTGTTGCCTGGCATTCTTATTGATACAATTTGATAACGATATTTTTAGACTTAGGTACGGTTTCATCATTCGGATTTGTTAGTTTTGACTTCTATAAACGTTAATTTTCGGGATCCGTGTCGTGCCTGGCAATATTCAAATAAAACATAGATAAAATCCTTCTAAAATTACGTAATTTAAGGAAATTATTTAAAATGCATAAAAATTTTATATTGGTTTTTAAATTTCAAACAATTTAAGAGTGTAAAAGGGAACTGAAGCGGTTACTGTATAGAATGGAAGGTTACATGTTAGAGTCCAAAAATCTGTTTGTAAAATTAAATGGTTAGAAACATGTAATTATATTTTATAAAAGAGCAAACCTGTTTATGCAACAGTTTGAAGTATTGCAAATATGAAATACGCAATATCACAAGGGAAGTATTGGAGCGATTTGCATGCAGCATTTGACACATATCATGACATGACATGTTTGATGCAAGGTTGCGAAAAATTCGACAAACAACAACCTTAGCTGATATTTAGGCTGTAACTAATAATAGGTTGTAACAACCAATAGCAAAGATGATTTTTGCAAAATCATGATGATGTAGGTATATGAAGATTCAAGTTTCAAGAATTTAGGTTTACAAATTAATCTGTGAAAATACTACTTCTTTTTTTCAGAAGTTTGATCTTCACAGTTCAAGGGATATCTATCCAGACATTCGAGAATGATATTAATGAGTATTTTGAGCCAAGCCTCAAACGTTTTCCTGAGCCCTGAGAGCGGGTGTTCTATAATTTCAAAGAATCATTAAAAAGACATAAGAACACAACGTTTTTTATAAAAGTTATGATATTTATCAGGGACCTTACTACTTTGCAACACGACTATACGAGGGGGTGGCAAGATACATCAGCCAAAAACCTGAATCTTCCAATGACATAGTCCAGTTATGTCACGAACATCAGTCACGCCACAGTTTAAACTCCAACTTTGATAGAACAGTCACGACAATGATACAGTAATCTAAAATACTAGCTAAATCTAGTTCCATCTCACTTTCCGGAGATGAACGATCAACAACGAAGTTTTTTGCCGTGTCTTCAATAGGATTACCAATGATAACACTATTGCACTCTACATCTTATTCAGAAACACTTAAGATCTTATTTACATTCTCAATACTATCAATGGCTAAGTATTTATCTTCATGCCATTCATCAGAAGTATCTTGTATAATAACAATGACATTCAAGGTGTCCTCCAGAAGTTCACCAACATCTATGTGGGACAAATTTTGTAGTTCATTCACTTGAGAAACTAATAATACGATATGAGCTTCTGCCAAATGTGATTTCTAATCATTGAGTTGAAGGGCAAAAGGAGAAAATGTAATATGAAGGAATTTACATCGCTATCCAAAGATGTAATGCTGCTAGCATTTTGGGGACACTGTTTTAATTTTTCTTTTTGGGATTTTTTTAAGCTTTTCTTTTCAGTTATTGTTTCTCCTTTCATGTGTCTTATATTTTCCAATAAAGTTATATTGCTATTTATTCTTTAATAAATAACGCACGTTAAAATATCCGACAAAAATTCGTCGGCTTACGGGATTAAGTTTTTGAATGGCATTTTTTTGCATTTTATTTTTACTAAAAATAAACCAACAACATTGCATATCCATGTTTGTACAACTGTAATAGATTGTTCAATATTAGCACACGGACGACGAGACATATCCGTGGGTGGTTTAAAAGGAAAATTAGATCCAGTTAGGGCAATTTGCAAGCGTTCGCCGTGCCGGCGGCTCGTGTGAGATTGACACATGGGACTGGAATGTTCCTATAAAACCATTTATAATTGGACCCTGCTATGCGTAAAAGGTCCAACTAACATTGAGTTACTACTTTTATAATGGATAAATAAATAATAACTTGTCTCATCTCATACATTGACCTGACTCCGTACCAAATACCTAGTTTAAGCACTAGTGTTACAGATATCAGACAACAGAGGAAACACGAATAAATACTTTCTTACGAAATAAAATTTCTTACGAAGTGTTCATCACACGAATGTTTGTCCAGGGTGGGTGTCCGGCCAATCATAAAGACAGATGAACCTTTTACGTATAACAGTTTCTATTCTGGTCCAATAAATACAAATTGGTCTATGCCTAGACAATTATGACGAACCTATAATATTATAATACATAGTCATTTATATTTATGTTATCGTAAAATAATCTGAATCGTAAGTTGCTCGTTGCGTCGAAGCACACATGAACATAATAATATGTGACGATCATTGAGAGAAGTCCTGAGAATACACAAACTATAGGTACTCTGATTCATAATCATGTAAAGTAAACTGACAGATGTCAATGTGTCATCTCCATACATTATCACTCAATTTGACACATGCAAAATGTCAAAATGCATAGAAACTTGTCATTTTCATCTGTCAGTTTACTTTACATGATTATGAATCAGAGTATACTTATACTTCTTTCGAAAAAAAATCGATATTCGAATTTTTTCACCAATGTGAACTTTGTTCCAGTGCCTATCATATCCCATTTCAATAGTAGTGTTGGCCACTAGTGTTTTGATAATTTGTTAACAGCGCTACAGTAATTGCAGTGTATCTTTATTATGTCATATTTACTTACATCATCGTACTTATGTATTTATGTAATGTAATGTACCAACAATCGCCCAGATATATATTTAATTAATGGTTAACGGTGTTATGTATTGCATGAAATGTATCATGATTCAATCGTAGAAACACGTTTAGTGAAACTGAAAAGTCTATAAATACAAAGTTTAGTATGGGAATTTAATTAAAATTGGCAGTAATATACCTTCATAATTTTTATGATAGGTAGCATGCGGATCAGCTGATAGTTAAGTGATAGCATGCAGCTAAATTCGTGGCTCTCCTACGATTACACCCGGCAACCCTAGCGGCAGACTGAGAGCTGGCAGCCATTAAATTTTTTCTACTCTTTGTAACATTTTCTCTAAAATGGGAAAAAAAAATATTAAAAAACTTAAGGATGCAAGGCAACTTAACCTAATTAATTGTTCAAATATTAATTACAGGTCATTGGGGACTCCATTTAATATTTCTCCAACTTTAATTTGAAGAGTAATTTCATCAAAAAAACAAATTACGTATGCTTTCATCAAACAAAATTTGATGTTTATTGTTGTTCTACAAAACTGTGCCAGGAGAAAAATTAGGTTGGTTATTAATTACTGAATTCCTATTTTGAAAATAGAATCGCTTTTTGCTAAAATAAAAAATAAATTAATAGCTAAGTTTTTTTCAAGTTTTTTTTCGAACACATTCTGACCGGCCAGTAATCACGCGTGTAGCCAATCACGTTGGCGGCAGTGCGCACGTGCGGATCACGGCGTGCCCAGTGATACGGGACGTGAAGGGTGTATTCCTTTGCGTGGTTGTTGAAAAAAATACTTTTTTGTTACCCGGAAAATTAGGACTTCTTATTTTTTGAAGAGAATGAGTATGAACATTGCGTGTGACTGCGTTGTGTTTGCGTTTTACTAAATTAATTTGACAGTTGCCTTTCACAATTTATTTCTATGCAGCTGATTGATTCATTTTTGTTTCAGACACATTGGAACGTTTCATTGCTTGATGGAAAGAAGAAAAAGAGATTTCGAAAACGTTTTACTTTTTAATTTGTAAAATGCAAATTTTGAACATAACCAAGAAACATGCTTCAAGAAAGTAAGTGAATTTCCATTTTTGATAACCAATAACATAGGCACAATCATTTAATTTCGCGAAGTTATTGACACTTTAGAACTCATACCAGGAAAAAAGAAAAGTCCAAGAATTTAAATACATTATGAGGAAAATAAACTAAATTACTGCAATGCATGCAGATAGGTTATTATTATTGAGAAACCGGCAAGCGTTTGTTAGTAATATGACTGTCATGAAGTCAATAATAAATTAGAAAATAACGCTGACAACACATTCAGTTACAATGATGACATTACATGTTGCCGCGTACTTTAATACTATACTGAAATACTACTACTACTACCAAATACTTCAAATAAAATAACGATGTAGACGAACCGTATAAATCTATTCATATTTGTAACTCTGTAAACGGTACAAAATCACAAATACTTCTTTTTCCAATGATATCAACAACAAAACAGGATATCTATTACATTCATAAGATTGTTAAGGTAAGGTGAATTTAGGAGATTGCTATTTTAATTGCATTTCAATTTATGTTAGCAGGATAGAGCGCTTATAATAAGAATACATTTGATATGTAGGTAATATCGTATACGAAAAAAGTTAATGAACAAATTCTTTGGTGTCCCCTCGCCTTGAACCCAACACTCGAAAAAATTGGCAAGACATTCAAAACTAAATCCTGTTACTGACACATTAGAATCGGTTGTCGTCTGCTCACCTTGTACTATAGTGCATTGTATACATACAGAATAAACGGAATATAGAACACAATAGACTCTGATCACAATATCTGACGATTCCACGTCACGCACTTCCAGCGAAAGCAATATCAAATGCTTACTTGACTTCATATAGTTGCTAAGTGCACAAGTTCTGTACAATACACTCAAGGGTACAGGGACTGTTGCCAAATCGTTTATTTCTGGATGAGGAAGGAGCAATCAAGATCACGGTTAAGTTAACTCGTCGGAATTGCATATCCACTGACTTACCGAGGTGATCAGTTAGCACAACACAACACAGCACGTACAGGTTATTTCCTGACGATTAAACTTCGCGCGTTCGATCGACACGTCCGTCGTCCGCCGCGGTCGGGTGTCAACTGACGAAAGAATCGCGGTTCGCATACAGGTGTCTGTGACGTTTACGGGTGTTTGTGTATGCATCAATCAACGATGTGAATGACGCGTTGATTCGCTAAAAGTAAAAACTTAGCGTTTTAAAAATCGAACATTGCGCAAAAATTTGTTCTCATTTGCACCTTAATTATTAATTCAAAAAGTTCACTGTCCATATCGTTGATATTAACACATGGAATGCAGTATTGCATAACATTTGCTTCAACGTTGACTAGATGTTTGCTTTTCCTGTAATGAGATAGATAAATGTGAATTGTTATCAGTAGGTATTACTAACACAGATTCTGTTGGCCTATTTACTTATCACTTTATCCTTCATTTGTATGAGAAAGTGGATTACAGAGATTTCTTGGAATTATTTCTTACTCTTCAGGTTTTACTTGGAAAAAATGAAGGTACAGCATGAATCCTAATGTTTATCATAACAGTTTTAACGTTCATTGACTATTTCCTTACACTTTTACTAAATCTCTTTTCTTTATTGTCTGGAAGCTCATTGCTCATAGCGATAAGTCCGTCTTTTTCGTACAGCCATGTTATTCTTTTAATTCTCTCTTTAAAGTTAAATACATATTTTAAGTAAAGATTGTGGCTGTCTGTAAAAAATATCTAAATGTAGGTACGCATAAACACACATCAAAGCATACAAAACTGGCACTACATGAATTGTCACCTTACTTTCAAACATATTAAGTTGAATAACAATTGAGGCAATTTGTAAGTTGATATAACCTGATGAGTGTGTCTGTTCTTACTTATGTTGTATGTAACAAAGTTCTCTATCTCTTTACCAAAAAGTTAAAAACTTGCTACCAAACACTTTAGTTAGAAATTGGACGGATATTGAAATCTCCCATAGCATTTCTGTTTCAGACATGCTAGTTAATGTTAATAAGATATTTTCGTACACAGTAATTAATAAACATTCCTTCAGTGTAAAAACCACTTATTTATTTTAAGTTTCTTAAAAATAAATTGCAACTATTTGGCGCACAATTGAAAATATTATTTTAACTTCATTAAAAAGTTGAAATCTCTCTCAACCATCTCAAAAATATGTTTTAAAAAAGAGAAGATAAAGAAATCACCAGTAAAAACGTTGGTTTGGAATCTTCCCAAACTATCCCGAAAATTCTCGAGATTATCTCGCAGCGATAAAATAAATTATGTAATAATAGATTGTGTGATATAGAACCCGATTTATCAGCTAGACGACAAAACGACATTGTCGTGTCGTCGTTTGTCTCGGAAAGCAATAAAGATAGTGTAAATGTTTAAAGAATTTGCAATCAAGAGCGTACTGTTGTAACGTACAGACAGCCTCACATCAGGTTACCAAAAACTGACAACTTACCTCAATTAATATTGAACCAAACGTGATTGACATTAAAGAGAGATTCGACTGAAGAAATTTGACAGTTTTGTATACATCGATGTGTGGCTTAACCTATAACACCGTCTCTCGTGCAAACTATTCAGTTTAGAAAAAAAGTGATATGAGAACCTCAACGTCATTTTTGAAGACCTATCCATAGATATCTCACGCGTATGAGTTAGTTGAAGAAAATTATTAGATTAGAGAGATTAGGTTTATCTATGGGAAGCCCCCAAAATGTGTATTAATCAAAATTGTATGAATTATTGCATTAAAATCTTAATGCGGTTTACAAAATACACCTATATTATGTACTTATCAAGTCTCAACAACATGGTTGTTACGGTTTTGGAAAAAAACGGGATCACCGTGGGAGAGCCACGCTTCGCCATGATTGAGCGGCTCGTGTAGATACCACGGCCTCACAAAAGACCGCGGCGTAAAGCAGCACCTGCGCTATAGTTCGGCGAGTGAGCGAAGGTACTGGGGGAAAGGAGTTTTAAAGATTGGGAGCGCACTTGTGACTACTGGTGTTGCAGGTGTCTATGGCCGGCGGTAATCGCTTATCATCGCTGATCCGGCTCATCTACCTATCCCAAAAACAGTCCTCATTTTTGTTCCTCCGTAAATTTAAAAAGTCAAATGTTATAGTGACAAAGTGACATTTCAAGTTACACGTGACAGCGTATCATGCGCTGAAGGCAAAGCCAGCTGAAAGAGCTCGTGTTTGCGCACGTGTGCTTGCCAACTATCAAACAATTAAGTGGGCAGGGCTTCGTGGAGCGTGGTGCAAGGTATAAAATGCATGATGGATGGAGGAATGAAAACCAGTAATCGCCAGTTTATTTAGTGGCAGTGCAAATATGCGTGTGTGTGTATATGAGTAAAGAGCTATGGAAAGGGCTATGCTTGGAGTATCTCTGAAGGACCGCATCAGAAATGATACAGAGAACCAGAGTCACCGACATAGCCCACCGAATTAGCAAACTAAAGTGGCAGTGGGCTGGTCACATTAGCCGCAGAACTGACAACCGTTGGAGCCGTACTTGATGGAGACCGCGACTCGGTAAGCGTAGTGTTGGACGCCCTGCGACAAGATGGGATGATGATATTCGAAGGCTGGCTGGTGTGGGCTGGATGAGAGTGGCCGAAAATCGGGAGCGGTGGCGTGCATTAGGGGTGACCTATGTCCAGCAGTGGACGAGTGTGGGTTGCTGATGAGTGTAAATATGGAGATTAAGATTATTATTATAATTGTTTTTGACAATGTCTAAATTGTATTTTTTTAACAAAATATTGTGTAACCTATAACTAAAGCGATAAATGATATTTGATTTGTAACATTTTACGTCCAACCGCTGTTTCTAATGTCTTGTTCCACCCGACGTGGACATAAAGCCAGGTATTATTCCCCCATGTGAGCAAAACTATTATATCGTACGATCGGCGCTTGCGCACACCAAGGGCTTTGTGAGCGGAAAACAGGATGAAGAATAGGTAAATATTTGCAACGCACCATGAATATGGTTAAATTCATGTTTATGCAAAACTACTGCTGATTACTCCCACCAGGTGGACCGACGATCTAGTGAAGGTCGCGGGAGTCCCTTGGATGCGGGTGGCACAGGACCGATCTGTGTGGAGAACTTTGTGGGAGGCTTATGTCCAACAGTGGACGTCTATTGGCTGAAATGATGATGATGATTGCTGATTAGACACCATCATCAGCATGTTGCTGATTAGGTTTTCTCGGACATAGGTCGGGTTTGTGATCACTAATCCGCATTAGGATAAGCGTGGTGATTAAGCCTAGTCCCATCATAGTAGCGATGACTTGAATTTCTATGATGGAGGCCTTTGCCCTGCAGTGAGACAGTATATGTATAGGCATCAGCCTATACATATACCTACTGTATGTATCAACATTACTTTTTTTTACTAATCGTTTTCACAGAAAGAAGGTTAAATTGAAGGCCTATCTCAGGCGGTTAAACAGTTAAGCAGTCTACGGACATAGCCTGCAGGGAACTGCTTAAAATCCGAAAATAAGAACAGGACGTTTAGATTTCGATATAGAAGGCAAGCATTTATGTCTGACCAGATAAACTCTGGAAAAACCAGTAAATAAAATTCCTGGTATTTAGCACCAGTGTCAACATTAGTGTTGACATTGTGAAAAATGATAAAGTAGAATCAGCGATGTCAACTGATGAAAATAAAACTGTCGACTGATTTGTTCAATCAGTGTAGTGACATGACATCATTTCTAATAATAAAAATGCAGACGTGCTCTTTAACGAGCTTTGATTAGCTCAAATTGCGAGTTATAATTTGTCTAACAAAGTAATCAAACATCTTGGAAGTGGGGTTGACTTTATTTCAAATGTATTGTTATGTGCATACGCATGAAAAAATACATAAGATCTCGTTCAAAGCGATATTGAGGTACGTACAGCCACACACAAAGTAAACAAAACTGTCAAATTTATTCAATCGACTCTCATCTTATTGCCAAACACATTAGGCTGAATATTAATTGAGGAAATTTTACAGTTGTGGTAACCTGATGTGTGGCTGTCTGTACCTTGGACCATGATTCAGTACTTGGGGTTCTGCTAATTTCAATAAACCGATTGTAGTCTGATCTTCGCAACGGGATTCTAGAAGCTTCCAGGCGTTAACTATAAAGAGAGCTAACATTTACCTACTGTAACCAAAAACTGGTTTGAAATAAAGACATACAAGATTCTTGATTCAATACTACGTTTACCGATCTTTAAACACAAAACGACCTTTATCGATAACTTATCTCGCCACGACATTTGAACTACTCGAACAGGCAAGGCGAGCCTCTTTATTCTGCTCGCTGATTGGTCGAGACGACCGGGCCTCCTGACGTCATGCACTCCGGCGCACAGTATTAGGAAAACTCGATAAGCGGAAGCGATAGCGGGTTTTTATTACTACGTACTTAAATGTAAATCAATATATCCATATCTTTGATGATTTGATTTGATCTCGACTTATGATTTCGTGTACTAAGTTAGCGATTGGGATGTGGGCAGGGTAATTATAAAATGTCTGAGTCTGGGATATGCTTAGACCATGAACCAGGGGGCTAATAAAGAAGTCGTCCCGTAACAAGCATCTTCCAGGCAAACGCGTGTCATCCTAGACCCATGTCACTTTCCATCAGGTGCGATTGTGGTCAAGCATTAGCCTATAGTCTAATAAAAACGAATGAGTATACGCATTAACACAGACCATTTCCCTCATATAGACGATTCAACACCAGCGTAAGAGCCCAAGCTTTGGAGGAGACAATCCTATCTTTTGAGTTTTAGTTTCCAGACTTAGTATCCTCACGATATTTACTTATACTGCCAAGCCAACGGTAGAAATTCGGAAAAGATTATTAATTTATTTAATAGATGTGCTCTCGAACCTATGATCTCCAGCATGAAAGGTATCATATTATTATCTTAACTATTAAGCTACAATCCCTTCATAAAAAGAGGTGGGTTTCTACTAGAGGTGGCAAACGACCAAGCGGCTGGTAAGAAATCACCGCCCCCATACACACCAGCGAGATCAGAGGTCGCTGATGCGTTGACGGCCTTTCAAGAAGGAGTGTGCTCTTTTCTTCTTCTTTTTGTTGATTCCGTTCAATTTTACTTCATGATTGAATCTGTTGTTTCAAAGCTAGTCCCGCTCTTGCCACTAACATGCCCTCCCCTCCTAGCTGATGCGTTGCCAGCCTAAAGAAGGAGTACGCTCTTCTCTTCTTCTCTTTGTTGATTCCGTCCAAAGAATGTTACTTAATGATTGAATCTGTTATTTCAAAGCTAGTCCCGCTCTTGCCACTAACATGCCCTATAGGCAATGGAAAGTTAACGACCTCGGTGCAGCTTATAGGCTACTTGCAGGCCATAGCGGAACTTAGAAAGGCCTACGACATAACTAACATGTTTAGAACGCTAGTCGCTACTGAGAATTGGAGAAATCTTTGGTCACTTAAACCAGTTCAGGGAATTTATGTGGGATATTGAGGACATTGGGAAGCGCGTGAGGTAACTTTGTATTTGAAACATAAAGCAATATTTATAGTAAGATAAAACATTACTTAAGGTGAGATGGGATGAAAATTTTGACAAGGAGTTGTTGTCTGCTCGGAACTCAGCATGCCTAAAATGCTGGCGGTATTTCCTCTTTGAACGCGTTGGTCGAAATAACTGCCAGGATTACGGTCACGCGAAATATCGAAAAGCCTGCCCCGTTGACGATGTCCATCGATCGGCCGCCATTGGGTGACGGTGATTTTTGTCCATCTTTCAGGGCTCATTCTGCACAAATGGCCCACCCATTTCCATTATGGTTTTGCAACTATTCGACCACTATACTGAGATACTCGACATAAATTACATCAAACTGGATCGGATAGAACAATCTTCAATTCCGCTCGTCGCATGCATTCAAAACGCAGTTGCAGTCAATCTTTCAATTGACATTATCATGCTGGTTTAAATCAAGACTTCCCTTGTCGGCGCCCACGTTTTCCAAGAAAGGCAAAAGGCATGTAATGTCGTAAACTGCGCATGAGTTGCGTAAGCCGCGCGTCAGCGCCGCGCCTCCTCGCGGCGGGCTCTGATTGGCGGAGCGAGTGACCTTGCGCCAGCGCAGTTGGAAAGGTGCAGCTGAAGACATTGTAAAATGGAAGATTGGTGTTGCGTGGACTGGTTTCGCCGGTGGTGATGCCAATATTCGATTTAGCAAAAATAATTATATTTTCCAACAGACACCGTTATCACCGCAAAAGCATGGACCAAGGGCAAGTAAAAACAAATCAACCTTTTGACCCCCTTTCCCCCAATTGGGCCTCCGGTACCCTCAGCTCCTCGACGAAACACAGGGAAGACGCTGCCACTGGTGGTATCACTCCGGTCTAGCCGGCTCATTCATGCCCAAACATCATTGTAACCCAGCAGATACCGAATAAGTAAAATTAGTTTGCCATCGTGAAATTATCTGTTTCAGATTAGTGTCTATTTGTGGACAGACTCAAGGACATAGGGGCGATAACATTTGTTAGAAATGTAGGGCCGAGTTTTAGATAAGAACTATATGGCATTTTCAGATAAAACTGACACCTGATTTCGTTAAACTTAAAAAGTATTTTATGTGTGGGTTTATTCGTGTTACCCATTATGAGAGACCCATTGCGATGTCCTGTGGGTAGACCACCTGCCCGTTTGGTCCGACGACATTGTAAGGGTAGTGGGGAAACAATGGATGAGGCTGGCTGGTGACCGTAGGGAGTGGCGTAATAAAGAAGAGGTCTATACTCAGCAGTGGGTGAATGTGGGCTGACATGATGATGATGATGATTATGAGGGCTTCGGGCCTAATCCCGAATCTTTGATGCAACATCAGCATAAATACTGTCCCACTGCAGGACAAAGGCTTCATAGATATCAAGTCATCGCTACTGCGATGGAATTAGGCTTCGGGATTAAAACAACTAAAATTTAACGGAGTATAAATATGGATGACCTTGAACTGACCTTGCCTCGGCTTCATCTGGCGTGATCATGACAATCATGATGAAATGGCGTATTAATTATTTACCTTAGGATGAGTGATCTGATCTCACTGCCATTATTTTTGCACGTGATAAGTGATTGTCTTTGCTCATCACATTTTAACGTGTGATTCCCAGTCCAGTAGCATCCAAAGCTATCACAGCTCAGGGGCCCGGGGGAAAATTAGGGAGAAATCACTCTTTATCGTCAAAGATGATAAAATATTTGCATTCTTTGATTGCGCAAGATACTTTATTTAGTTAGGGATTGCAATGGCCTTTTTGCGTCGCAATATTCTTTACTGCGTCATATTTCTACTTGTAAAAAATATAGAAGAACATTATAGTAGCGGTAAATTTTATTGCGGTGGATTTGTCGAAAAAAAATTTGTTATTTTATTCAAAAGCATCTCGTAAAATTAAACTGACTCCGTGCTAAGTAACTTAAGCACTTGTGTTACAGAAATCAGACAAGAACTAAATGAGTTTGAATAGGATTGAAAGAAGGAATGAAAAAATTCAGTCCAATTGAGAACCTCCTCCTTTTCCCAAGTTGGTTAAAAGGAGTACTTAATTATTATTAAAAGCCCGTTGTGTCCCACTGCTGGGCAAAGGCCTCCCTACTCCTCCTCCACATTGCACGATCCTGGGCGACTACGGTCCAGTTGGCTCAATAGGTGTCGAGCTCATCCCGCCATCGCCTCCTCGGTCTACCTCGTGGCCGCCGTCTATTTTTGGGTTCCCACTCTGTGGCTATTCTGGCCCAAAAGGTGTCCGACATGCGGCAGACGTGTCCAGCCCAGTCCCACTTCACTTAAATTTAATTTAAATTTAATTTGGTGAAAGGAAACAAGAATAATATCGAAAGCATCATTCAAACTGAATGATAATAGCGAGAGACAGAGCGGTGTGGAAACAAACGACGGAGGCCTACATGCAAAGGTGCACAAATTAGTGCCTGATGATGATGATGAATATTAGAAAGGCATTTAAATAGATAACCTTGAAAAACAATACACGGAAACGAATATATTTCCAATAGGTCAAAACTCAAAATGTATATTTTTTACATCCAAAATCAAAAAACCTTGTGTCCATGACCTTTTACCATCTTTTTTGCAAATTGAAATGCCATTCTTTAACATGTGACATTTGTAAAAAGACGTGCTTGTTTAACCTATGTAAGTATTAATTTAAGTATTAAATATTCTTGCTAGACTAGTTTCAGAAGACGATGGACGACTTATATGGATACGGGTACCCATAATTTTATTACCGTGGGAGAGCCACGCTTCGCCATGAATGGGCTCGACCAAAGTAATACCACGGCCTCATAGAAGACAGGTGAAGCAGCGCTTGCGCTGTTTCGTCAAGTGAGTGAGGGTGGCCCAATTGGGGGAAAGGGGGGTGAAAGGAAAAATCGAAAGATAAGTGTATCATCAAAATAAACAAAATAATCATTAGCTGTTCATACAAAAAATAATGTTCGTCAGGCAAAAACGACTAAAATATGTGATAAATTGGCAGACGAGCAGACGGATCACCTGATGGTAAGCGATTGCCGCCGCCCATAGACACCTACAACACTAGTACACGCTTCCTTGGAGCATTCAACCGTACACTCTGTCAATAAGGTCGTGAAATTATTTTGGGGAACTACTACGAAGTTCCATAGTATTATTATAACTAACATACTCTAATGGGGCTCGGGCATCTCTTTCTAGGCCTACCTCTTTGACGCAACCGTCTAACTAAAGGCTGCCGTTTCGTGACAACCTGGCCTGATTTGGGTCGCTTAGTTTTACAGAA
Organism: Cnaphalocrocis medinalis; assembly: GCA_014851415.1. Lineage (NCBI taxonomy): Eukaryota > Metazoa > Arthropoda > Insecta > Lepidoptera > Crambidae > Cnaphalocrocis > Cnaphalocrocis medinalis. The sequence goes on along the minus strand of CM026299.1, from coordinate 6,078,648 downwards.
AATATACCCTTGAATGACCTCTAATTACAACCACGCCTCGTTTACGTAATACATTCTCCGTCACATTTGGGTCCAATTAGTTGCTCGGAGCAAAACACATTAATTTAAAAACCATTATTCGACTAGTTATGCTAATTCGTTGTTATATGTTATCCTTGACTTTGCGAATTGTCACCAGTCATGTTTCAATATCGGCTCCTGCGTCAGTAGTAGCATTGAAAATGTTTTGTGCAATACAATTTAGATGAGGTAGGTATTTTGTTTAAACACATGGAAAGTTTAAAGAATTTTCTTTTCAAAAAGACTTAAAATTTGTCACTTACATGAAAATATTAATATGAGTAATATAAATAAGGAAAAATAGTACTTTACGCAGTACAAGTGATTAATTATAAAGTTCGTAGTTATCAATTATATAATTAGACAGTTTAAATTCACCTTGTATACAGATTATATGAAAGGTTTTTTCCACAAATGAACATGACATGACATTATGACACATACATCATCACGTACTTAAAAAAGAACGTCCTTTTAAATCCCGTTATTATTAATAACATTCATCATCAGCAACTGACATTCGTCCACTGCTGGACATAGGTCTCCCCTAATGCACGCCACCGCTTCCAATTTTCCACTCTCATCCAGCCCACTCCTGCCAGCCTTCGAATGTGATCATCCCATCTTGTCGCAGGGCGTCCAACACTACGCTTACCGAGTCGCGGTCTCTACTCAAGGACTTTACGGCTTCAACGGTTGTCAGTTCTGCGGCTAATGTGACCAGCCCACTACTTGCCACTTCAGTTAGTTAACGCGAAATCTAAAGAACCAAATCTGCTTATTCAGATAAAAAAGATCAAATTGGACGTAACTACGTAAGACAGTAATCCCTCAAGTAGAGAAGTTTACGCCCATCCATCAGGTTGTTTACCCAGCCAGCGGAAAACGCCGGTGTGTACTGACATCGATCTTGTACTAACGTCGCCATCTGCAGTTTACGATGTTGACAGCTTTTCGACGAGGTGTCAACAGGTACGTAGGTACAGTGATCGTAAACTTAGCTGCTACTTTGATTTCCCGCATTTTTCGCTACTCGCATCCACCTCTTATAGTAGTACTGGTCGCATGGCACCGACTCTCCGAATCAGCGGTAGCTTACATATTTTTTTTTTTAGCTAGCCTATAGAGTCCCACTGCTGGGCAAAGGCCTCCCCCAAGTTCCTCCATAGATCCCTGTCCAACGCCCTTGATTGCCAATCTTGGACATACTTAGACAAATCGTCACACCTTCTAGGCCTGCCCCGTCGACGGTGTCCATCGATTGGCCGCCGTTGGGTGACGATTTTTGTCCATCTTTCTTTACATAATATTTGACATTAATCTATGTTCTTTAAGGACTTATATTGAAAAAAGAATATTTCTATTTCTATGGCGCATTTGGTAGTGACCCTGCCTCATACGCCAAAGGTCGTGGATTCGATAGCTCCCTGCGGCCCTGTACAAATATTCGTGTAATGAATATTTGTTCAGTGTCTGGGGTATAATATATGTATTTAAGTATTATATTGTGTTTCCTCTGTTGTCTGTCTGTCTACTTTCAGGTCTATATCAGTCAGGTCAATGTATGAGATGCGCCAAACAATCACACTAATCAACCTGGTCTCAAACTATAGCAACCCCTGTACTATGAGTACCAGATGGCGATATTTTTTTTTATTTATTTATTCAGGAATAATAATTGGGGGCGTCAACCCAGAACACCCAGACCCAAGAAAATTTAGTTTTCTAAATTGAATTGACCGGGAATCGAACCCAGGACCTTTCGTGCTCCGGGCGAACACCTTAGCCACTGCGCCATCGAGGCCGTCATATGGCGAGATTGTTTTATTGTAATAGTCAAAAGTGTTTTCTTTAGCGAACCGGGTCACCATCGCTTGTTTCTGTGTCACATGCGCGAAATCATTTTGTTTACGAGTTACGGGACCAAATGCGTAGTGATTTAAATGATTCCGCTGACGTCTACGATCCATTACAACTGCAACTAAACTATAAACGTACCGACACGTGCACTTTTACAGGGTGTTTCTTTTGTATACCAGTTAAGTATCAGCCTATGTATACTCTCTCACTGAAGGGCAAAGGCCTCCATCATAGAAATCAAGTCATACTACATAATGGGATTAGGCTTAATCACCACGCTTGCCTAATGCAGATTGGTGATCACAAACCCGAGATATGTTAGAAAAATTTGCAAAATACTTTAAAAAAAAGTTACCTCAAAATATGATAATGGTCCCATTATCGATCATAATATTGCAAGCCAACTTAAGCTATAAACAATTGCCGCCTTATATTGACACCCGCAACACCAAGAGTTACAAGTGTTCTGCCAACCTTTGACCCCATTTTTCCCCAATTGGGCCCCCGGTACCCTCACTTATAACTCGCAAAAACCAGACCTGTTACGTCAAATTAGTAAACATCACTTAATAAGTCATTCATCAGACAAAAGTTGCAATATCGTTGTGCAGTGCTATCGATATATTGCGAGTCGACTTCTATTGCTTTCTGTGCGTAACTATTGTTGCGCAATCTGTTATATTTTTGTCTATGCTAATATGAGGTGACCTACATCCGAGACAAGTTCTTGATCGGAATCAATATTTGATAGAGTGTGCAATTCAGCAATCAAACAATCAACAATGTTACTCATTGAGCTACAAAGTAAGTGACAATGCCTGATTTTGGCTTTCGTTTTTTTTACGCTGTTACATCGACAAAAACTAAGTACTGTGATGGGATTACGTTTAATCATCACGCTTGCCTAATGCGGATTAGTGATGATCACACAGCCGAACTATGTTCGAGAAATTCGAAACTTAAAATAAGTTACCTTACCTACTGTTTGTTCAACCCGGGAACAGAACCCGGGCGCCTGAGATCACGGCCCGGTATCTAAACCACTAGACCAAACAAGGCGCAAACTTATTATTCATGTAAAAGGTTGGCAGCGCTCTTATGACTCCATAGCTGTGATCTGTCTGCTCTGCCACCTATCACATAAAAAAAGTTTTTAACCCTGCTGCCTTTTTTCGGTAATAACTTTTTATTATTATTTCATTATTTTGTATGCTATAATTTACTAATTTAATTAAGTATCATCCTAATACATGATTAATAAAACAGATTACTATGTAAAAGGTCTTACAAATTAAGCGAATTTATCAAATTCCCCTGTTCGTAATTTATAATAATTAAACTAGTCGCCCGCCCTCACTTCGATTGGACCGTAATTCACAAATGAACCAATAGATGCCGCTGTGTCCAATTACATCGCGCAAGCGTTTCGTGTTTTCGGTTTACCTAAAAGCCTTGACGTTGTCTATAGAAGTTATCTCTTTATAAATAGTAAAGATTTATTAACTATCTAACCTACCTACTCAGTAAAAATTTTTGCGCGAAAATTAAAAAAAATATTTTCGTTGGTAAAACAGTGGGTCCGTGTGAGGGGAATTTTCTTATCAGGTCTTAACGCGAGGTTCTTATCAATTTTATAGATTACACACGATTTTCCTATAAATAATTATCAAGGATTCACAATTTAAAAATATGTTGAATCACGATAACCTATAATAATTTTGCCATAAATCGTATACAGGTTGAATCAGTAAACATTTAAATCCCTTTAACTGTGTGTTCTATAGCTGGAGGCACGAAAGTATAGCGATGCCCGTTATTTTGCGCACTTGTAAAAAAGAAGACTTTCTATCAAAATTGGTTTCTGTCTGCTAACTGCAGTTTTTTGCCTCGGACTATACCAACCATTCTGAACAACATTTGTTGAAGTTTGAAGTTGAAATTTTTTATGCGAATTTCCAAGTCCTAGAACAAAATTTGTTCAAAATTGACAGACCATGTGGTTAAAGGGATGTAAAAGTTTGCAGCTCTATATCTTGTATAGGTAAGCGACATACGAACGGACAGACAGACATGACGAATTTATAAGGGTTCTGTTTTTTAACATTTGGCTATGGCATGCAGGTTCATGTAATATTTTGGGATAGTAAATAATAAATAAATTGAGACAACATCACATACATTGTCCTAGTCCCAAACTAAGGTTTTCCCTTGTACTATGGAAACCAGAAACAACGAAGGAACTACAAACACCCAGACCCAAGACAAATATCTGTTTCATCAACAAACATTTGTCTTGATGCGGGAATCGAACCCGCGACCCTTGCTTCCAACCGGCGCTCAAACCACTACGCCAAATGGGTCGTCTAGTTAATTTTAGGGTTCCTATGTACCGAATTACCTACATAACTGAGGATAAATGTTGCATTTTTGGACATCATTCAATATATCTACGTATCCAGTCCCACTCAGACAGCTCGGTCACATATTTAGGCTATAAATAACTATGAAACATGGTCGAAACAGCCACGGCCTGCGGGCAACGATGACGTCACGAGCGCGTGTTACGATTCACATACGTAAGTTTTTATGTGTTCACTGTGGGAGAGCCACGCTTCGGCATGAATGGGCCGGCTCGACCGGAGTGATACCACTGCCTCACAGAAAACCGGCGTGAAGCAGCCCCTGTGCTGTGTTTCGCCGAGTGAGTGAGGGTACCGGAGGCCCACCCGGGGGGGAAGGGGATAAAAGGTGGCTAGCGCACTTGTAACTCTGCTGGGCTGTTTTGTCTGCTAATTCGCTGGGCTATGGTTCTCAGTCGGTGACTCTGGTTCTCTGTCGGATAACATCATTTCTGATGTGGTCCTTCAAAGATACTCCGAGCATAGTCCCTTTCCATAGCTCTTTGACGACTTTGAACCGGTGGATTAGTCCAGCCGTGAGTGTCCAAGTCTCGGCACCGTAAGTCATGACCGGAAGGACGCATGAGATGTTGTAGTAGTAGTAAAGTAGTATCAGCCTATAAACTGTCCCACTGCAGGGCAAAGGCATCATAGAAATCAATCTGTATTGATCGCTACTATGTTGGGATTAGGCTTGATCACCACGCTTGCCTAATGCATAATGGTGATCACAAACCAAGCTATTCAAAACATACTTTTAGCTCGATATGATGATGTGATGAGATGTTGTAAGCGGTATGGATCAGAATAGAAAATAATTTATTTCTTGACACAAAAGACATAATTGTACAGAAATATTTATAAAAAATATTACAGTTTGTCAGTGAATACTCCGCAGGTACTGGTAAATTGAAGTCATAAAAATTTTTTTGGCTTGACAGTTTGAGAATCTTTGTACTAGCAGCAGCCAGAAGGAAGGCAAAATACTCCTTTAATCCTACTATAGTCTGAGGCAAGAAAGTGTAGTTATGACCTTGAGTGCGCAGCAACCAATTTTGATAGAAAGTCTTCTTTTTTACAAGTGCGCAAAATAACGGTCATCGCTATTCTTTCGTGCCTCCAGCTATACTTACTATGTTTTTAACAATGTGGGCAGCGATAGATATTGCAGGTAAAATTCTAACAGGAATTTTATATTATTCGGCTACTTATAATTTACATCATTGAAATGAATGCTTAAAAGTTGTTGAAGGAAAATTACGGTAGGTTGGTACTCCAAAAGAATTTAAAGATAGTATTAAGATTAAAAGTCCCTATAAAAAATAACTTGACAACTAAGAATATAGTTGCTCTTCTGTCTAACAGGTGATTAAGAAGGGTCCTAGCTAACTTTGTTAAACAATAATAAACCGAAAAATTAGATAAGTAAAGAAAAATATAACGTGAGACAGACCAACATGTTGTTTTAGCTAATCATAGTAATCGTCAGCTACATAATTTTAACATAGCAATCTTTTTCGTTTGACAAAAACAACACAACAGAAGATGACACTGGCAACTTAAAATAATAAATGAATAGTTATCAGAATATTTTGAAAATGGAATACTTACATCCGTATTGTTGCTGGCCGGAAGAGTTTTAAACCAATTCGAAATTCAAAATAATATTACAATCACCACACTTCAACTGGTTCGCAAAATGTCAGGTTAGAAAATTTATTTGCACGTGTTAAGTTAGGTTTCCTTTATCTTCATTTCACTGAATTTTACTTCGCGATTTCCGGGTAAATTATTTTTTTAATGCGGCGAAACAAATCTTTCGTTTACGCACGCACGCAACTCAACTGTCACTTGTCAAACAGCTGATAAAATAGTGCTGCCAAAACGAGGCTGACTGACTGCCTACCTAATAATGTCGACTGGCAATTCTAAATACATGAATTTATCCGAGTATTCGAAAATGAAATTAACTTCCAACTTACGAAAAATAGGAGTTAAATATCGAAGCAATCAAATAGAAATACACCACAGCACAGCCCATATTTGGGTGATTGGGTAAATCAGTTGTGGATTATTTGCCGCTGAAGGAGCATAATATTCCGTGAATAAATTGGCTTTGGCAGGTTTCATGACTTAAATTTATAATATTATGTACAGACATAATATTATCTTTAAATTACCTGTGAAATTATCGCTAATTTGGATATTGTAATGGTGATTAATTTGTTAAGGCTTTTAAAAATGGAATTAAAGAAAAGAAGTGTAAAAATTTACAACCTCAAAGAGCAGCTAAGTCTGAGGTTGATTACACTACTTAACTTTTTGCTAAAAGTATGTTTATTTGACGAGGTGAGCGCTGTTTTTTCTTTTTATAGACTTTGAGACATGTACTTTAAACAACTACTTTGTAGTAAAAGGAGAGGGTATAGGTTTTCTAAAATTCTGCGATGTGTTGTCAACTGTCAATATTTGTACGTTTGACAGCTAACCTCTGGACCTTATTCAACTGTAGCGCTAACTGGTGAGCAACATAACGATAATACCCATTAATAAGTATCAGTATTTCGATTGGAGTTTTATTCGATAATTAATCGATAATATGATGGCGGCGTACATCACTACTCCAAGTCCTTGACGTGTTAAATTTGGATGCGTTCATTTATTCTAAAAAATTTGTTTATCAAGTTGTAAAAGCAAAACGCATGCATTCCTAGCAAAATTAAATCTTAGTAAAATGTATATTTACAAGATTGCTCGTATTCTTATTCGTGTGTCGTTCATATAGTAAAGGAAAAAAGTAAAAGAAGTTAATAATGATTATATTTTTTTATTTTTCTCGTTTGCTTCATATTTCTATTCTAAGTCTACATCTACATTTACAGAATAATACTAATATTTATACATATCACAAATAATATCATTGAACAAAGTTTAGAATGTATAAATTATTTACATAAATTGTTACATAGTTTGTTTTGAATATATATCGATATTATATATAAAAATATTCATTTATAGATATCATAATGCAATAAAATAAATACTTTTTATTTTTATCTAAACTATCATCATTGTCCAGTTCAATTGCCAGGTAGTGAATTAACTAGTGTCTTTGAATTTGTTATCCTACGAAAGTTAAGTCCTTACGCTCTGCAAGAGTTAGGTACCCTGTATTGCCTAGTCTTCTGAGCAGCACCAGTCACCTGAGGGTTCTCTCCGTGACGGATCTGGTTCCTGTAGTTCTTGAACTGCTGGTCGACCTTAGGCCTGCACACGACCTGCACGTCCTTGACCTGGTGACCTTCTCCCCTGCAGTTCGACTCGCAAGCTGGAACAGGCTCAGTCGTCACGCAGATCTCACTGTGGTCCTCGAAATACTGGATCTGTTGGTGGATCTTGCATTCGCCATGGGACTTCTTGTAGCTCCTTGGCCAGTACACGTTAAGGTACGACTTTTCTTTGTGCTCCTCAGAGACTTGTCTAGCCTTCCTCCAGTACTGGTCAGCGGGGAGGATAGCGGTGTAGTGGCTCTTCGTAGGGTATGCGTACTTCTGGGCTTCCTCTTGCCACTGCTTGGTCTTCTCGTCGGTCTCTCCGTCGTTTAAGGCGTAGGAGGCACCGTAGTGTTCGGGGCGGTCGAGGAGGCCTTTGGGAGAGAGGTAGTCGTAACGAGCTTCGCCGTTCATGTAGCCACAGATCCCACGGATGTTGTTCCTGTTCTCGCTAGCGAGGACAACCAGCCTGTCGCCATCGTACATGGCACGGAGGCGGCCTTCCTCAATGTCGACCACCAGAACACCATCAGGGCGAGTGTAGTACTGCAGCAGAGGCTGTCCATCAGCAGAGTTCCAGTAGATGGTCAGGTCTCCTTCAACAACCTTCTGGGCGTTGGTTTTCACCTTCAGGGTGGGTCTGCCGTTGGGCTGGGCGGGCTGGATCTCCAGTTCCAAGTCCTTGCTTCCAGACCTATGACAATAATTCAGGCGATTAATTACTTATCTTCATGATTGAACCTAATGCTGTTCGAGGAGAGAATCAAACAACAACACTTCATTGAACCTGACTCCAAAAAAGCTAAAGCACTAATTGTTCTTGACTTGACTTAATCTCTGCGGTTACTGCTTACTATGATCCGTCAGCTTATCTACTTACTCCTATACCTACTATACAATCACGTGATAAAATAAACTGAGTGGAAGAGAAGACTGTATTGTAATTTGATTGTGAAGTTTGCCACCAACACCTGAAGTGAGGACCACGACCTTTCTTGAATCATACTGCCATAGGAGAACAAGAAACTCACTTGTAAGAGATGTAGATCTCCTGCTGTTTCTCGTTCGGCCTCCTGGCCAGAACCACCAGCTGCTCACTTTCCTGGTCGCGGCCGAGCCTGTTGCCGTCGTCTTGCATCACCACGTGCCAGTTGCGGGTCAGGGTGTAGTCGTAGCTGCGGTTGCTGAAGGTCCTGATCTTGCGGCCGTCGACGGTGCAAGAGGCTGTAAGGAAAGACAGAATATGGTTAGATATGGGTACTTTGTGTCACCAATATGTGTGGTGAGGAATACCGCAGGAAAGAAGTCCTACGGCCTAGAAGGTAACTAAGTACCTAAGTTGATCACATAATTATTTTTGGTCTCGAATAACAAAAGGCTTCTCATCATTATCAAGGACTTACTTAGTGTGTTTTGCCGGTTACGTCTATTCGAAACGCGAAGACCTCGTCACAATAGTTTTCCTTGTCACCGAGACAGTGGTAGAAATACTTTGTAATGGTTAAGATACATTTCCACAATCCAGGGATGATCTCTCTTTTAGAGTTGCACGTTCTTATCGACTGAGCTAACTACCTAGTCTAATCACCAACTTTGTTAAAGTCTCTTGTACCTAATGAAACCAAAAATGTAGGTAATGATAAACTTACGTTGGTACTGCTGACGGGTGTAGAAGTTGAAGACACGTTCCATAGGTTGCATGGGAGAGTAGACAGCGAGGGCGAACGGAGTCACCTTCGGGATCGGCACGCTGCTGAAGCGGAGCTCGCCGTATCTGGATCCAAGGACCATGTTCATGGAGTCATCCAGGTAGTTCATCTGCGATTCAATTTCGAACTTTCCATCGGGCTGAACCTTCAATGCGTTGACATCAGAGTACCAGAAACCGAGGTATTCGGCGATCCTCACGGCCTTGTAAGTCATGCTCTTCAAAACTGGGCTGGCATCCTTGTAGATAACTGATGCCTTCATGTAGTCGGGAGCGTGTGCTCTTACAATCATCCTCTGGCAAGCGATCTGGTAGAAGTTGTTCTTTTCAATCTCCTGGGCGCACTGTTTGCCCTCAGGGTGGTTCTTCAGCTCTTCGGCGTACTTCTGAGTGCGCTCAGTGTGGCCAGTCATGCGGATCTGTCCGTTCTGACCGTATTTGATCTCAGCTTCGAAGTTCATCTTCAGATTCTTTTTCAGAGCCTCGAGGAAGTTGAGAGAAGTGACCTCGGGCTTGTTGACTGTAGCTACACCGTTGACCTGGGAGTCACCAAGTTGGGCGGAGTTCCTGCCAGCGAAGAAAGCGTAGTGGATCTTGTTGTCAACCTTGCTGTCACCAATGGCGGCGGTCAGTACGTATTCGTGTTTCTGTTTTCCTTCGTAGGTGGCGCTCACGTCTAGGACTTGGACCCTGGCGGAGTTGATGCCAGCGGCGACGCGCTTCACCATTTGCTGGCGACGGGCTTCGTTGTTGGGTCCAACTTCAGCAACGTTGGTCGGGACGAGGGGTTCAGCGGGGTATTGCTGGTTGTAGTATGTGTCTGGAAGAAGATGACAGGCATATTAGAACAAATTAATAATACCTAATATTTTAAAAAAAAGAAAGAAGAAGCATGTACACTCTTTGACTCTTTCATCTTTAAATATGTTGTTAAAGGCATACAATTATGCAACTTACCAATTGCAGCCGTCAAGGTAATGCGGTTGTTGGGGCTTTGTTTTCCAAGATACTTGAAGTTGAAGTGGGTCAACGCCACATCCCTCTGGTAGAAGGCATTGTTGATTGTTGTGAACAAGTCCTGGGACAACAAGTTGCCAAGGCTCTTGTAGTCAGATGAGTGGGAGTATCCTTGCAGTTGGAACTGGTTGCCGATGGCCTGTCCGAACTTGGTGTCGATGGAAACGACCTTGTTCTTGCGGGAGGTAACTTTGGTGGCGCTGTCGAGGGCAACAGGGACAAGAGAGTCCTTCTTCTGGTAGGCGGAGTAAGGCCAGACGCTGTAGTGGACGATGGTGTTGTCTTGGTCAGCGCGGAGGGGCTCCATCTGGATCTTAAGGTCGCCAGCCTTCAGCTGCAGTTGCATCTTGAGGGGTACGTTCAGTTGGAATTTGCTGATCACACCAACGCTGGCAAACTGGTTGGAGAGCGTGTCCATGAAACCGACACTGCCGTCAATGTTCCTTGCGAACGTGAATTGCATTTCTCCATTGATGTCAGCGGCGTCCTTGGACTGAGGGTTGATTTGACCCTGCACTTTGCCCTGGAAGTGGACTACGGTGGGTGTCTTGTATTTGTAGATGAAAGGCATGCCCATGCCAACGGGGAACATGATGGAAACTTGGGCCTGGTTCAGGACTTTGGTGTAGTGGCTCTCAGCGCCCTTGGTCAGGCTGGAGAAGAACTGGCCGATAGTGAGGGGCAGTTGCTGGAGGTCGTTCTCGCTGAAGGTGAAGTACCTCTCTTGGCCCATGATGGCCACGAGTAAGGCAGCTTCCAGAGGGTCCTGGGGCTCAGGCTTGATGTTCAGCATCTCGGAGACCTTCTGGGCGGAGTACTTGTGCTGGGCCTCAGACTTGGGGCTCTGTTTGTTCATTCTGTTCATTTGCTGCTGGAAAGCGTAGACGAACCGCTGCACACTGGAGAAGGAAGTGGAAATCTGGGAACAAAAAAATATTGGTTGACGCACGATTCTTTAGGTAAATCTTCATCTTTAGATCGTTTTATTTTATATGCTTTTAAGATTATCTGTCAAACAAGATACACATCATCTAAAGACAGCCAAAAAGTCTATTCTATGTTCCACTTGCAGCCAGTTGCGTGCAATGGGCAGATATTTATACACATAATTTTCCTTACCGTCTGTTCTTTGTCCCAGCCCTCAGCCTTGCTCTTGATGGAGTACCTCAGGGATTTGGGGAAAAGGCTGTCATCGCTTCCCATGTGGTAGAAGGCGCTCAGCATGCTGATCTCGGTCTCAAGGTCGCTGTGCTCGTTCAGGTACTTGTTGGAGTATTGGATTCCGTAGTCTTGCTTGGTGAGCATCCACTTGGCGGCTTGGGCGGTCCTAGCCCTGGGAAAATGGAAATTATGACTTAGATAGTTTAGAAGTTTGATTTACTAAGTGAAATAGGTTAGGTACTAAAAATTTTAAAAGCACCAAATCCATTAAAGTGTTTCTATATTACTATTTCTGATTATATTTTTTTAATCATCTAATAAACCATTGTTTCAATGAAATAATCAGATAAATTATGTCAAATCCAAAGAAGTGTATGAAGATAGAAGAATATAATTTTTCTAAGGCTACTTACAGATCCAGGTAGTGGGGGTTCTTCAGCTCAGCGGCGGACTCAATGCTTGACTTCAGCACAGCACGCACTTGCACGCTGGGGTCGTTGCGGGTCATCTGGGCCATAGCCTGCATCATGGAGGTGGTGGGGCGAGCCATGAAGATGTTCTCGATAGCAGCCACACGCACTTCATAGGGCTCAGCGATGTTCTTCAGGATGGAGAACAGAACAGCTCTAGTCTCGGTATCCTGCTGGTGGGCAAGGACTTGGAGGTTCTTCACCATCTGTGCGCGAAGGTATGTCGACGCTGGGATCTTACCCTCGAGGTACGGAGCAAAGACATTGAGAATACGACGGTGACCTAGGTTTCCAATAGCCTTAATGTACACCTGGGCTTTGTTGCTGTCGCCTTCTAGGATAGCTTGCTTCAGGAACTCGGACAGACGGCGCAGGACGTACTCAGGGACGAAAGCGTCATTCTGACGAGACAGACGGCCGTACATGTGGGTGGGGTAGTAAGAGTGAGCGGTCTCGTTGTTGACCTGACCCATGTTCATGAATCTGGTGGCAGAGATCAGAGCGGTGCTGTTAAGGTACTTCTGCTGTCTGACTTCGTCACTGATAGCGAGCTTGAAGAATTGGATCATGATGTCCTTGGTGGGATAACGAAGGGTGTGCGTCAGGGAAGCGACAACCTGAGCGGCCTCCTCCTCCTGAATCTTTTTGGTCTGAATCCAGGTCTTGATCTGCTGGAACGCGGGCATGGTACCGGCCTCGGTGACGGCATCGCGGTAGATCATCCACATGTCAGACTTGACTTTGTTTGTGGAAGACTTGGCGACTTCGATGCTGCGGCTTGTGAGGGTAAGTTGTTCCGAGCTCATGGAAGCGATGATGCGGACCAAGACGTTGAATTTGGACAGGAAGTCTCCTTTGGGCATGTTGTTAGGGTTCTGCAGTTGCTGAGCCAACTCCTGCACAAGCTTCTGAGCGTTCACTGGGTTCTGCTTCTTCTCGGCGGATGACTGGGGGGTCATGTACAAAGCGGCGTAAGCAGGCTCGTTGTTTTTTGGGATGTCTTCATTAACGAAGGTCGAAGCTGAGTCGGTGTCGCTGGCGGACTGTGAAGAGCTAGCAGCCTCGTATTGCTGGTATCTGTACATCGAATCTTCTTTAGATGCCTTAGCTGAACGGCGCATACGGTTGATAGCTTCTTCAGGTTGCTGTTCATTATCCTGACCGTACTGCTCGTTTTCGGAAACCTGATTGTCTTGGTACTTGTCTTCGTTCAACTCCGCCGATGATGACCAATCTTGGATATCGATCTGTTTCTGCGAGACGGAGTATAAAAGGTTCTTGACCTGGCGGTAGTGTTCAGGCTTCTGCCATTCAGGCTGGCTGTCCTGCTCGTATGATACCAACTGCAGTTGGACGTAGCTGAGTACTTCAGCCTGATCCTTGCCATAGATTTGAGGGTTTACATGAACGGTGCTGGTGGTCTCAGTCTTATAGATAGGGCCTTGCTTGCCAGACAGGATGCGGGAAACCGTCGCTCGCCTGATGAACTGCTCCTCATGGTTCTTGTGCGCGGTGCCGGACCATTCAGAGCCCTGGGGTACTCCGAAGTGGTAGGCGACGCGGTGGTGGCAATGTCCGTAGTTCTTGGTCTTGGAGATCATGATGGGTTCTTCATCGTTCACGAAGTTGGGCAGCTCGCGGCGGTACTCAGGGATGGCTGGGTAGACGTTGTACATGGTCTCACAGTCGCCGGTGACGTCTGTTTCCATTTTCTTGAACATACCCTGTTGAGTTTGCTGGTCGAATCCGTTTTCCTGTCTGCGGACATGCCTGTAGGTGGAGAGGTCGACTTGGAGGGAGCCAATGAGGCCCTTCAGTAAGTTCTCGTGGGCCAGAGGCAGGTTCGCGGGGAGTTCGAGGGAGACGACGCGGCCGCCGTCGACGAGGATCTCGAAGGGCTGGTCGAGTTTGTCGAGGGGCTGGTACTTGAGGTCGGAGGGCAGCTGGCGGTCGCCCGGAAGCTCTTGGTGGACCTGGGCGTGGCGAGGGTTCTCGAGGCGCGCGAGGAGGCGTCCGTCGGCCTGAACGCGGACCACGAAGTGGGCCTGGAAGAGATGAAAGAATGATTAAGTTTTTAATTGCATAGTGATTGGTTTGCTATTGTCCATGGACGTCTGGATGGAGTCCAAGGATGATGGCAGCAACATTGAAGCAAGCCTTCTATAAGTTTCTTTGGTGGGGAGCAGAAATAATAATAAGTTATTGCATGTGAGTCATGTGACACAGAACCAATTATTCACAAGCTCCAAGTGACGTACAAACTGAATACCGTGTTAGCTTTGGTATTTAGAAAGAATATCGTTGTAAACCAGTTCTGGGTAGAAGACCGTGACTAGGTAATCATAGAACATATCAGGAGGGACGATTTGAATAATCACCATCCTCAGGCCAGATAGAGTGACGATCTGCGCAAGATGCGAGTCGAGATCGATCAAAGTGGCGAGCATTTAGAGTGGCCAATGTCCAGCAGTGGACTGCAACAGGCTGATGATGATGATTTGAACAACATATTAGCTGGCTGTATGTAAACTGCTGAGGAGGAAGTGCTGATGATATCTCACCTTGAAGGCGGTTCCGCTGCTCTGGCCCTCATGCAGCCGGGCTACCGTGAAGGAGTCCACGTCGTACCGGTAGGAGGTCCCCACTCGCCAGGGTCCGTATGTCTGGTTGTCGACATCTTGGCTGCTTCGGTGGCTAGATGTTACGGCCGCTGGAGGAAAAGAAAGATGTGAAAGTTATGGAGTCAGGGTACGCTTAGACCATGTTTCCGGATTAAGAGTCTGATCTATACTATTTATAAAGAGATAACTTCTATAGACAACGACAAGGCTTATAGGTAAACCGAAAACACGAAACGCTAGCGCGATGTAATTGGACACAGCGCCATCTATTGGTTCATTTCTGAATTACGGTCCCGAAGCGAAGTGAGGGCGGGCCACTATTATCAATAAAGCGACTGCCGTGTAACCTTCCCAACTCTTATACAGGGTGACCACGTTACCAACTTTGTATGAAAAGTAGTTTTTTTGTTTCCAAAAGTCATAGAACAAAGTGTTATTAGGAATTGTCAGTAGAACACAATGGTTAAAGGGATTTAAATGTTTACTCATAGTACACTATTAAGTAACTAAGGGCATGTTTTTTATCCTTATACCTTGTACTATTAAGTATTCTGTGCCTTAGTTAATAAGTTACCTTTTGGGTAAATTTGTTGTAATTAACTTTAACAAACGGTTAGAAACAATGGTTAAAGTGACAGTTTACTGGTTGTAATAACTATTGGTCAAGCTAACTCTTGTCCGAAAATATTTATTTAACTATTTTTGACCGTCTTAGACATTAGTTAGTTAAAATTGACTACGTATCAAAAACTTGTCCCTAAGTACATAGTTTCCAGAGATGTGAATTATTTGAAATATTTCAAATGCAAATACAAAATGCAAAATACCTATTTTTATTTTATATTTGAAATACTTTTTTTCTAAATGTATTTTGTATTTTATTTGAAATACTCTATGTGAATATTTAGTATTTATAAAATACAAAATAGTTTCGTTGCATTTTTAATTCATTTTAACAATTTTTCATTCTTAAATCCATCCAATCATTTCAAATATCGATACCTTAAATCTCAAAGGGCGTAATCACCATTTTGGCCAAAATGACTTTTGAATGCTACCTTACTCCATTTTTTTTTCTCTATCGATCTGTATTATCAAAGTTTTAAAATTCGCAAAAAAGTGGTGATTACAGCCCACGTATTTACCGTCGATAATGCAAGAATTTTAGTCGTAAATACCTTTAAAAAATTCATTATTAAGGTTTCGGTCGATACACCAGTTAAAATTATAATGATGTGAAAAATACTGACTATCGAATGAGGCGTATAGGACAGATATGTGTAACAGTGGCGTTTACGACTCGAGTTACTTTAAGAATTTAAACAAAATAAATAAAGTAAGTGGTAGTAATACTGCATAATGAATATCGCGTTTAGTCCGGTTTCTATACATTCTAAAATAAAAACGCTCAGACATGCAATTAGCAAGTACTTTTACTACCCATACGTAAGAAGAATTACTCTAGTGTCAGTATCCTAGACGAAAATGAGGAAATACGAAAATGAGCACAATATACCACTCATTTCCTCTTGTCGAACCGAATTGTATCGATGTCTGTGATTAAATTCTGTTAATATAGTGAAGTTGACGTCTTTTATTTCTTTTGCCCAACAGTACTCCTATTAAAGATTGTTAATAGCACGCAAAACCTGAAACATAAACAAAGTGGCGGGAGTTTTGCTAGCGCTTAAATCTTATGTAGATCAATCCTAGCTTTAACATTTTTAAAAATAAACGTTGTTTTACTTCTTTGCACAGTACTGGTAGAAGACTTATTAAAATTTAAGCTCTAAGTAAAAGTCCTGTCGATGCAGATATTGTTTATACTAATTTAAAAACAAAACAAAATTATAGAAATCAATAACTTTCGTTTGAATTTCAAACTAAAATGATTGCGTTTGTATAATTGAAATAATAAAATCGTTTTCATTTCTGTACTTGCTATAAATTTTGTATTAATGAAACTACCCGTATTTGTCTCTTAATTTGTATCTTCCTCGAAGTGTTTTTACTTATAAAAAACCGAAAATAGCCTTTTAAAATGCATTTTCTATAAGTTAACTAGGCTGTTACACCATGGCATAGAGCAGAATAGCCTTTTTTTTTCAAGTCGTAAACGCCATTATACCATAACTATTGCAGAACAGCCTTTTTTTTAGGTCGTAAATGCCAAGTTGTCAATATTTTTTTGGCGTAATCACAAATCAGTTTGGCAAACATTGGTTGTATTTTGAAAACCATATAACTGTGTTATAAAGCTCTCGATACTCGATAATTACATCCAAATTTCATTTATATGGCATTATTAGTTTAAAAGTTATGAATTTAATTCTTAGATTTTTTTTTTGTTTCGGCTCTCCTGAAAAGTGATGATTTGGTGATTACGCCCTTTGAGATTTAAGGTATCGATATAATACCTGCTTACCGAGTTCTGCCCCTGTAGAACGACTATTTTCATTTGATGGAATGATTATGAGGCCCCATAGGCGAAACATGAAAGATGAACTCTTTGAACAAATACTAGTTTTAAATCAGTTCAATAATAAAAGGTTATGCTTAACAATGTATTTTATTTTCAAAACCTATTTTAAAAATACGTATTTTGCATTTTGTATTTAAATACTTTTATTCAAAACTATTTTGTATTTCTATTTGAAATAGTGCTAGCAACTATGCATTTGCATTTTGTATTTCAATACTTTTACTAAATTATTTTTTCACATCTCTGATAGTTTCATACAGAGAACTAATTATTATGATCAGTAAAAAAAAATATATCAAAATATTTATAGGTGGCGCGCCCTCACTACGCTTCGGGACCGGAATTCCGAAATAAACCAATAGATGGCGCTGTGCATAATTACATAGCGCAAGCGTTTCGTGTTTTCGGTTTACCTATAAGCCTTGTCGTTGTCTATTGAAGTTGTCTCTTTATAAATAGTATAGAAGATTAGTAATTTCTGATTAATTTTTATTTTGCGGACCAGTCGTTTATTGAGCTGGTTAAATTATTTTTTATGACTTGTTAAATAACACCCTTTCTAAAGCACAAAATATCACTTTCACCAAATATTATTTAACTGGTACTTACCAATAAGGGCAGCCAATACCAAGATCTTCATTTTGCCACTCGTTTCGTTGTCCTGAGTGGTTTAACGAGAAGGTGACTTCTGCTGCTTACAGGCCGAACCCCCCCTTTTATATGATCAAACATACACGAGCTAGGGGTGGAAGAACTAACTTTGACCCGTGATAACATACAATGTTGCGTGTTTTCTAATTCTAAGACTTAGATTGGCACGAGGTAACTAATCGGAGATTTTAATCATGATGTCACTTTTGCGTGCATAATAGTTAGCTGCGTATTTCTATGTTGTCTGTATTGGTAAATAAACCCACCATCATATAAAAAGCAAAGTATCAGCCTATAGTGGCCCGCCCTCACTTCACTTCGAGACCGTAATTCAGAAATGAACCGATAGATGGCGCTGTGTCCAATTACATCGCGCAAGCGTTACGTGTTTTCGGTTTACCTAAAAGCCTTTTCGTTGTCTATAGAAGTATATGCCTGCCACGGCTGCGGCCTCATACGCGTGGAAAGGTCCTTGAGTGGAGGCCACGTGTAGGAGGCCGCAGCCGTGGCAGGCCTCCCACCAGGGGGACCGACGATCTGGTGAAGGTCGCGGGCCCGTTTATGCCGAAGCGTAAAAAAACCCACGGTAAATTGCATTGGTTGAATGGATATGGCTCCGATGGCTCATGATCAAAATGTTTGGAAAATGAGTAGGGAAGTCTTTGCCCTGAAGACGGGGAATTCCCGATTGCGTCCTAAGCTGTCCCTTGAAGCCCGGGTGGTACCATAACACTACGATTGACCATATTCTCATAGCCATTGGGCAAGGCAGAAAGCATAAATACTTACTTAATGTATTATTTTAAATATCCTCGCGTTTATTCCCCACTAGCGGCCGCCCGCGACTTCGTCCGCGTGGAAAAGTAACTTTTTACCCCCCTTTAAACCCTTTACAACCCCCTTTTCGCAATAAAAAGTAGCCTATGTTCTTTCTCAGGGTCTAGATTATCTGTATACCGAATTTCATTTAAATCCGTTGAGTAGTTTTGACGTGAAAGAGTAGCAGACAGACAGACAGACAGAGTTATTTTCACATTTATAATATTAGTAATGGATTATATCAAGTACAATTTTTGTCAAGCAGTGGTGCCCATGGGCATACCCAAGTTTTGGGCCAAAGGGGGAAAATCAGATTTCTTTACAAGCTAGGTGCTTAAAATAAAAATACTTAAATTAAAATGGCTGACGAGTAGACGGATCACTTGATGGTAATATAATACACCTGCAACACCAGTAGAGTACCTACAAGTGCGCTGCCGACTTTTAACCCCTTGATTTTTGAACCAAATGATTTTTTTCATTTTTATCGATAAAAGTAGGTACAAGCACATGTATTATTTGCATTGGGTTGAAGATAGAAAGGTTAAAAATAAAAATGCGTTTTGATTTCATATTCCGTTAACTAAAATTTTAATATCAATAAAAATTGAGCAAACATCTTAACTGAATATTAAAATTTAACGGCAGCTCCTGCCTTTAAACTTAACTGCCATTAGGCACTCCTATTTAAGAGATCTTATTTTGGAAAATACTTAATCTTAGGAGATTCTTTGGAAAGCAAGCATTTGTACAAATTGCATCTCATCTTAAATGAGATTATTTAACTCTATAACTATAACTATTTTGTTCTTAATTAGTACTTTTTACATAAGTAGGTAGGTATACAGGGAGTATCTGTGAACACTTAGATCCTTTTTTTTTTAAATTATTTTATGCGAATTTTCAAAAGTTATAGATCATAATTAAGTACGTTGTTCAGAATGATTGGTAGAAGACATGATGGTTGTAAGGATGTAAATGTTCACAGATACACCTGTACCTATTTTATATTTAAATAGTGGCCCGCCCTCACTTTGTTTCGGGACATTCGTTTCACCAATAGATGGCGCTGGGAGACGATCACACCGCGCAAGTATGCACCGATCTCTACGTAGTTTATAGTAATTGTACAAGTTGTTGGCCCGGCATCATTACAAATTGGGACGTCTCCTTTATATCGGTTGTTAAAACACTCTGCTTTAGTGGAAAATGGTTCTTACAATGTATTCAAACGCCTCTTAAATTTAATTGTTCAGCAAGCATGTGATCTATTTTTTTCTCTATCGTAAAATTGGTTCAGAAAGGAATATCAAGACGTTTGAGGTGCTATTAAAGTAAAGAAGCGAACAATTTGGACTTCATTTGGCGGTTAAACCATTTAGTAGTTATGGCACGGTAGTGACACCGCCAAGAGCGAGGTATTTTCCTTTTTTCTTTATATAACAGGTCAAGTTTTTATAAACACTGTTAATTCTTAATAATAAACTTACATACATAAACCTCTTATTTTTGTACTTAGGTAAACTTATTACAAGCTATTTGAGCAAATATAGGTGTATAATGGAAGAATTTCTTAAAAATAAAATGCACTTGGTTTCCCAAGTAAGTATAACTACATGTCTTTTTCAGAGATCTGTGTTACACACAACAGTCTGGAATATACAAACGCTATCTTAGATCTAAGTCATCTACACTCAACACAATGAGACAGAGCGTAATTGTCAATAAACAGTAGATAGATAACATCTTTGTAAAAATATTAAAAAGAAAACTGAAATTAGCCTAAAAAACTTAATTATTTTACCAAAATATTATTTTGTTTCAATTAAAAATAAACTTTTTGGAAGCATTTCATGTATCGATAGATACGTATGCCCTAAACAATACGACTAAAGATAAAAACATATTTGTACACCAAAAAATACTTAATTAAAATAAAATAGTAGAAACATAAAGTACGTAAGTAATCTTGATTTTTTGTGTTTTCAACACAAAACATATCAAATAATTGAGCCAATTTCGATTTGTTCAGTCTTCAATTGAGCTTAATTTCTCTTAGAAACTACCTCTACATACCTAAACATATTCTAAAATTATCTTAAATCCAAATTTTCCCCTTCTTTCACCTAACCCTGAGAAAACCCCTTTATTTTATTATTTTTCCTACTCATTTTGGTAGACTAATTTATCTAGGGCACGGCAGTGCCCCCGCCAAGTCGAGCAAAAAAGCGGCACGGCCGTACCATCCTTTTCTCGATTCTTAGTTGTCTATTTACAATTTTATTACGCATTCACTGGACTAACTAGGTAAAGACCGATGGTCAAAATGAAACTCTTGAATCATTATCAAGTCAAAAATAGTTAGCTATAGATTCAGGAGCGCGAGCGGTTGCAAACCCAGTATTATCATCATCATCATTGGCCAATCTTTGAAGATGAAAGTGGCAGCGCTAGGAAATTGGTGGGACTCCACATCTACGGAGATGGCTATAGAGCACAAGCTAAAGAGCCCCAACCTTTTATTTTTCTCCCAGGGGAAATGCGTTACGCGGTAATGCGGTAGACCCCCGCATGACGGCGGGGGGTCTACCGACTAAAACCCCTGGGGTGCTCCCGTCTACGCCAGAGTGGGGAGGGGACAAGAAAATCTGGCTAAGAAGCTTAGAGCCCTAACTACAATCGCTGTAACCTTGGTACAGTCAACTTATCCCTAATACACCTCAGGGTTGCCAACTTCGCCGGGGAGCTGGGTACCGTCTGTTCCTGCTCCGGTCTTCTGATCGGTCTACTGGGCGCGATGCAAGTCCTGGGCGCGTTGGCGATGTGGGGGTGAGACTTGACGTGCTTCCGAAGGGAGGAAGGGTCGGTGTACCGCTTACCGCAGCCAGCGGCTCCGCAGGCGTAGGGTCTCTGGAAGAGAGAGATTTTTTGTAAATAGTGAAGTATTAGCCTATACTTACACACATTTTGGCCCTCTAAATAGGTGACACAAATAAAGCTCCTTTAGCATATAAGATCATCAAAATAAGCAAAATAAAAGTCAGCTGATCCATACATTAATGCCCGGTAAATATCCTTTTTTATGGGCAAAGGCCTCCATCATAAAAATCAAGTCATCGCTACTATAATGGGATTAAACCACCACGCTTGCCTAATGCGGATTGATATTTACAAACCCGTGCTATGTTCGAAACATTCAATTTCAAAGGCTAAATCAGAGAGGGCGGGAGGAGCTAAGAGGAGTTCGTAGGTTCTAAACAGTGGAAGAGCTACGCTTCGGCATGAATGGGTCGGCTCGACCGGAGTAATACCACGCCCTCACAGAAAACCGGCGTGAAGCAGTGCATGCGCTGTGTTTTGCTGCGTGATTGAGGGTACCGGAGGCCCAATCTAGGGTAAAGGGGTTAAAAGGTAAGCAGCGCACTTGTGACACCACTGATGTTGCAGGTGTCCATGGGCGGTGGTAATCGCTTACCAGGTGATCCGTCGGCTCGTCTGTTCTGTTACCTATAATCATATAAAAAAGAAGGTTGGCGTCATACCTGTAACTCCATGTCATGTTATTGTAATCTGTGTTTATCAGAAACTTACCGCATTAAAATGAGTCCTCTGATGCTTAGCCCGGTCCGAGGAGTTGGAGAAGGCTTTCCTGCAGTGAGGAGCCGGGCAGGTGTACGGGCGCTCCCCCGTGTGCGACCTGATGTGGATTTTGAGGTTCTCCAGCCGGGAGAATGCTTTGCCGCATCCAGGGTGCTGGTGAGAGCAAATATAATTTAATCGATAAGCTAATTAAAATAAATGATGCCGTTCCGTAACCAAATGTTATCTGGTAGAAATTACTTTAGGGGATAAGACCGACGAAATTGTTCATTTAACTGTAATGTCTCGTTCTTAAAGGGCTTATTACATTACGCGATACTCAGACAGTCTTACTAAGATTCAGCCTAAAGAGTTAGCAAGTTAGCCTGTCTAATTAGACAGTCTGAATGGATTTGGCCGTGTTTGCTAGCTAGCTTGTTGAATATCATTTCGGGATAGTATATAGAAGATGATCAACTCACATGACACCGGTTGGGCTTATGCCCGGAGTGTACGCGCATGTGTATGAGCAGCTTGTAGCGCGCGTTGAACGGGCGACGCGCGCGCGCGCACTCCCGCCACAGGCAGCTGAACTCGTCACCTGGAACGGGAAGTGCTGTTACTATGGGACTTTAAGTTAGGTAGGACGTAGTTTAGGATCGTCCATAAATTAAAGATCGTTTACGCAGTGACGTAGCTACGAAGGGGCTAAGCAGGGCAGTGCCCCGGGGCCCTCAAAGCCCTGGGGCCCTCGAATCCTGACCGGATAAAAATCACAGGTTGCAACCCCACATTAATAAAGACAACTCAGATATTTCATAAACATAGAAATTCAAAAGTTATGCCTAGGGAATTCCCCAAAATGTTTTGTATGTTTCAAGTTACCGGCTCAGTACATTAATACAGGTAAAATCTAATCAGTTTACATAGCAGTGGGGCCCTTGGTTACCTAGCTACGCCCACTGCGTGAACGGAATGGGCATATTGGTCAAAATACCAAATATTTGACGGACTGACATAACTGCAGACTGAAATTTGTCACATCGAAAATAGGATGTTATGGTGACACAAATGGTTTGGGTTTAATACGTGATATAAAATATTCAAAATAATTGATTCATACCTTTGTAGCTATTGACGTGAGCTCTTTCGATGTGTTCGACTAATGTACTCTGGCTCGGGTATCTTTCGTAGCAATGCTCCCACAAGCAAGCTCTTTCACCTGAAAAATAACAACATTCTGTAAAAGATCATTATCATATTAGATCTTCTTGTTAGACTAATGCGATCTCAAAAGAGAATTTGTGCATACCTTGATTTTTATCCTTGTCCGATCTTCTTTCAGCTTCTATTGCAGATTCTTCATTCTCTGTCTCAAAATGAAGACCAAAATCATCCAAATTAATGAAAAGGTCCTCTTCGTCAAATGTCTCTGAGTTTTCATCATAATAAGTTGAACTTTGTACATCACTTTCAATAGATTCTGATACGGAAATCTTTCTGCCGCTATTATCAAAGTTGAATTCTGTGCAACTGGTCGGTGTGTCAGGTAAGATGTATTTCTTTTCTGCATCCAAATTGTAAAGTATATTATTTGGGTAACTATAATGATCTAGGTTTTCTACTGTGACGTCATTATTTGGAATGATAGTTTCGTTGATAGCGTTAAAATGTTGAGTAGTGTCTTCAACATTGTTATAATGGCTGTATCTCTTCGAAAATGCCGTTTCTATTGACGGTAGCAGATTCCTATCATTTGGTGTTGGACTAAAATATTCTTCATTGAAACCTTCTGGACTCAGATGACAGACTTCGCCTTCTTCTCTACATAGTTCATCAATTAAGGACTCATCGTCTATGTATTCATTTGATTTGAATAGCTTCTTCTCTAAATCGCTGTCATTTTTTAGATCTTTTGCTTCAAAATCTATACTGTCCAGGTCTAATAACACCTCTTTGATATTTTGCTCATTAATTGTGTTACTTACTAACATTATCAAAACTATTGAAATCGTTATTCGTATTTGTATTAGTCCAGCTATCTAACACTTCGAAGTCGAAACTTTCTTCAACCCCACATTTGAAACTATCGATTTTATTCTTCTTATTTCCATGCTCTAGCTCAAGATTAAACTGGCTCATGTAATACGCGTGTAAATCAGTTACATTATTTTCGTTTCTGTCTTGAAACAGTTCGTCTTCATCGTAGCACGGCATGATATCATAGTCTGCCATATTTATAAGTTCATTTACCTAGTAAGGTTCAGTAATCTCTAGGTGCTCTGTACATATGTTGGATTCGCACATGTGGTTAGCCTCGCTATTATTATAAAAATAAACTTTCTCTACGTCTTCACGCGTGGCCGGAGCATCTGCAAATTGTAAATTTAATTATTTCTCCATACTTATTATTACAGACACACGTGTGCTGTTGCCATCTTTCATTGAGATGATAGGAAGCTTAGTTTTTTGTTTGCAAAAAAATTGGGGCGCGTCAGGAAAAGAGTTGATTGCTTTGTTTTTTGCGTGTTCTAATTGACAACATTTCATAATTTTTGCATGTCTATATTATTGTTTTATATGAAAGTAGATATAAAATAAAGCGACCCATATTTTTTGTTTTTTCGAAATTATGTTGATAATATACCTAAAAAACATATTTTAATCCTTCGTATTCTAAACAGACGTAAGCGCCAAATTACGTCATACTTACTGAGATACAATATACTCTGTGCTTACTGAGGAATACAGTTAGTTCCTTTACCTATTAAAAAAACCGTCAATAAAAGTTACATTGACAACTATTGACAATTTCATTTTATGTCTTGCATCTGTCTGTCATAGAATTATAACCTCCCTTTTTCCCATACTATTTAAATAAAATGAAAGTTTCCGACGGATTTCAAGTTGCTGATAGTAGAAACTTGCCAAGAGTAAACTATCTAATGTTACTGGAGTTCATGCAAGAGAACGACTGCTACAACGTTGCTGAACTACGTAGTGCTAAAGCATTACTTGCTTTGCGGGAAGCCTACGTAGACACTGCGGTGGGATACGTAGAATTAAAGCGAGATGTCCATTTGTGTACCGTCCAGTGCTGATACATAAGTTCTGGCTGACTATGATGAGCTCTGTGTTAAAAAAATAATAGATGCTGCTTAGGTATTTTGGAAAAATTATATGTTTCAAAAAAGTATAGAGTGCAAAATAAAAGATGTAAAATGTTTCATATTTTTTATTAACCTTGTGTAAATAAATAACTAAGTACCTACCTATGTGAAGCTTATTTATTGAATTTTAATAATTATACACCTATGAATCTACGATGGCAATCTAGCTTTCAATTTGACCCGTCCTTTCACCGTCTTCATTAATTTTCTAAGTACAAAACACGCAGAGAACAGTTAATTTCTTAATAACCAATGCATTGCACCATTCTTACTTCGTAGACACTGGCAATGAAAAAAAGAATTTCTCCGGAGCAGGAATAGAATTGTTCGTGCAGATAGGGACACAACAATATTTCGGATCCTTCATTGGCACATACGCAATAGTTTATTTGTTGTAAACGATTATAAATGAGAATTTATGAGAATTGTAATGAGTACGAGGAATTATTTTTACAAATGTCAACTGAAGACACATGACAGTTAATTCACAGATATTATCAGTTTTAGCAATGGAGAAGGTATAGGCAAAGGAAATATTTCATTCTTCAGTAAGTATGACGTCATTTTTCAGTTTTCAGTTATAATTTTTTTTCTCAGTAAATAAGCAATATAAAAAATATTTTGATATATTCTCGATATCAGGAGAAGAAAACAAAGAAATGGTATTTTTTATTTTAGGGCTTAGAAATTTTGAAATGTTGTGAATTGGGTGGTGTAAAAATGGAAATTAAATTGTAGTGACATTATGAGTAGATCGGTTTTATTATTAGCTATTTTTGGTGAAGATTAATGTTGAAATAGTTAGTAAAATAAATAAGCTCATACATCTCATGCATTGACCTGATTCTGTGTTTAAGTTGCTTTATTAAAAGTTGCATGGTAAAAATAAGAACAATTTATTATTCAGTACTTTGGTAGGTATAATAATATTTATAATGAAATCTATCCAAATAGATTTTTTAGTTCCTGAAGTTACAAAATGCTTTTTTTTTATGTGATAGGTGGCAGTCGAGCAGCAGGGATCACCTGAAAGTAAGCGATTGCCACCGCCCGTGAACATTTCTGATGGGAAAGGTTTATACCTATACCTTAAGTGATAGCCGTAGCTAAAATTGTCATCGTTTAAACATATTTTGCCTATTATCTTTATCTGATAAAATATATTGATTATTGGTAACTTATAAAGTAAAGTAAATATCTAAATCACATAAGGAAAATTTTGCAATCAAAAACTTAAAATGTATACCTATTGGATAAATGTTTTAATAGTTAGGTTTTTCAAATTTTTTAAAAATTTTGATTTAATTCTCATCCGGTAAAATGTATGGGGCGCAAACAAGCTCTTTGAATTATTAAAAAAAATCCGACGACGACCCAGTATAAAAATAAATTATTAATTATTATTTTAATACTGTAGGAACTACATTAAGTTAGTACTACATTAACGAATCTCGATCTTTATGAGTACGCACACAGAGAAGCCGCCGCGGTATCGACTATAGAAATTGACAATTTCTGCACCGGCGCGGCTTCTCAAATTCTTACAAATTTTAAAATGTATTATTTACAGAAATGGATGTTTAATAATAATTCATATTTTATTATTTCGCACTTGGCCTTTCTTTACTTTACCTGTCGATATTTACTTAGAGAAATAATTTGAACTAATAAATTTATAAGGACAAAAATATTTCATAACATTATCAAAAATCAATCAAATGAACACACAAGCACTCACCAATAAAAAAGAAGAAAACAATAACTTCAAAAATAACCACTCAAGAACGCACTTAAAATTTTATTTTGGCGCGAACTGTCAAATGTCACACTGACGTAATCTAATACACACAACCGAACTGCGAAGAGACAGAACCAGGAATACTCCGGGAGAAGCCGGGATGGGGAAAAAAATAACGCATAACATGTGGTGTAATATTCAACAAATATTAATAATCTGCCTCATTCGTCATTTTAACGTTTACTGCTATTGAAATAGAGTTGAAAATAACGGTATAATAAGTTTTGTTATAGTTTGTTTTAGTTTATAACTTTTTGGCGCCATACATAATCCTTTTAAAGTAGCTTTTATTGATACATTTGTCACTTTTATTTCTAGTTTAAGGGTCCAATATGGGTTTTGTGGTGATTTTGTCAAAAATGGGTCTAACTGATGATTATTTAGAAGTTTTTACTTTTTGAAATAAAAGTTTAACTTACTATAAAACTTAAAGGATCTTTTTAAGTAAGGTAAACGCACCAGTGATGGACAAGGAACCAATAATAGACGAAAAAAAACAAAAACGGCTAGAATAAGGGCGGGAATCAATTTTATTATATTGGCAAGACTTTACCATAAACAAAAGTCGTCGAGCTGCCAAGTTTGACGTTTCATTCTCTTTCGTTATAAAACAAAAAAATGGCGTGAGGTGAATTGGTGCTTGGTGTTAGAAAAAATAAATTGAGGCTTTTGTTACGTAAATGGTTAGTGAGGTAGGTATAAAGTTTACTTGATAATTTATTATTGCTTTATTTGAATCAAATTCTATTTTGTTGGTTGGATTGACCATGAAATCGAGATGAAGACGTACTTACTGTGCTTTTACGCTTGAGGATATGTTTCACATTATTTTGTCGATGTTTATTAATGGTGCACTGAAGTTGAATAGTTGCAATAATGGACAAATGTCCAAACTTGTTTTTTTTTATTGTTTGTTGGG
The DNA here is from genome assembly GCA_014851415.1 of Cnaphalocrocis medinalis. Lineage (NCBI taxonomy): Eukaryota > Metazoa > Arthropoda > Insecta > Lepidoptera > Crambidae > Cnaphalocrocis > Cnaphalocrocis medinalis. Next base: position 6,050,662 of record CM026299.1, on the reverse strand, counting down.
ATTTTGAATTAATTTTACTCCTTTTAATTTCTTTATTTAAAGCTAGTTGAGAATTGCAAAAATATTGATGCCTACCAGTAATGGACGCCTGTGTCCATTATTGGGTATTATAATAGAAATCCAGTTATGGACATTGAAGCAAAATAATACAGAAATCAAAACCTCATCCGGTCTCTAATACTCTTCCATGACGCCATCGAGCAGAATCGGTCTAAGGTGTTCGTACAATCTCTTGGAAGAGCCCCTTAGAAGCTGACTAAGCAATGGATAAGTGTTTGCTCAAAGCCAGCAGTTCGGGAGCTCTTTCGATGTGTTCGACTAATGTACTCTGGCTCGGGTATCTTTCGTAGCAATGCTCCCACAAGCAAGCTCTTTCACCTGAAAAATAACAACATTCTGTAAAAGATCATTATCATATTAGATCTTCTTGTTAGACTAATGCGATCTCAAAAGATAATTTGTGCATACCTTGATTTTTATCCTTGTCCGATCTTCTTTCAGCTTCTATTGCAGATTCTTCATTCTCTGTCTCAAAATGAAGACCAAAATCATCCAAATTAATGAAAAGGTCCTCTTCGTCAAATGTCTCTGAGTTTTCATCATAATAGGTTGAACTTTGTACATCACTTTCAATAGATTCTGATACGGAAATCTTTCTGCCGCTATTATCAAAGTTGAATTCTGTGCAACTGGTCGGTGTATCAGGTAAGATGTATTTCTTTTCTGCATCCAAATTGTAAAGTATATTATTTGGGTAACTATAATGATCTAGGTTTTCTACTGTAACGTCATTATTTGGAATGATAGTTTCGTTAATAGCGTTAAAATGTTGAGTAGTGTCTTCAACATTGTTATAATGGCTGTATCTCTTCGAAAATGCCGTTTCTATTGACGGTAGCAGATTCCTATCATTTGGTGTTGGACTAAAATATTCTTCATTGAAACCTTCTGGACTCAGATGACAGACTTCGCCTTCTTCTCTACATAGTTCATCAATTAAGGACTCATCGTCTATGTATTCATTTGATTTGAATAGCTTCTTCTCTAAATCGCTGTCATTTTTTAGATCTTTTGCTTCAAAATCTATACTGTCCAGGTCTAATAAGACCTCTTTGATATTTTGCTCATTAATTGTGTTACTTACTACATTATCAAAACTATTGAAATCGTTATTCGTATTTGTATTAGTCCAGCTATCTAACACTTCGAAGTCGAAACTTTCTTCAACCCCACATTTGAAGCTATCAATTTTACTCTTCCTATTTCCATGTTCTAGTTCAAGATTAAACTGGCTCATGTAATACGCGTGTAAATCAGTTACATTATTTTCGTTTCTGTCTTGAAACAGTTCGTCTTCATCGTAGCACGGCATGATATCATAGTCTGCCATATTTATAAGTTCATTTACCTAGTAAGGTTCAGTAATCTCTAGGTGCTTTGTACATATGTTGGATTCGCACATGTGGTTAGCCTCGCTATTATTATAAAAATAAACTTTCTCTACGTCTTCACGCGTGGCCGGAGCATCTGCAAATTGTAAATTTAATTATTTCTCCATACTTATTATTACAGACACACGTGTGCTGTTGCCATCTTTCATTGAGATGATAGGAAGCTTAGTTTTTTTGTTTGCAAAAAATTGGGGCGCGTCAGGAAAAGAGTTGATTGCTTTGTTTTTTGCGTGTTCTAATTGGGTGGTGTAAAAATGGAAATTAAATTGTAGTGACATTATGAGTAGATCGGTTAGTTTATTATTAGCTATTTTTGGTGAAGATTAATTTTGAAGTAGTTAGTAAATAAATAAGCTCATACATCTCATACATTGACCTGATTCTGTGTTTAAGTTGCTTTATTAAAAGTTGCATGGTAAAAATAAGAACCATTTATTATTCAGTACATTGGTAGGTATAATAATATTTATAATGAAATCTATCCAAATAGATTTTTTAGTTCCTGAAGTTACAAAATGCTTTTTTTTTATGTGATAGGTGGCAGTCGAGCAGCAGGGATTACCTGAAAGTAAGCGATTGCCACCGCCCCTGTGAACATTTCTGATGGGAAAGGTTTATACTATGCCTTAAGTGATAGCCGTATCTAAAATTGTCATCGTTTAACATATTTTGCCTATAATTACTTACCTATCTTTATCTGATAAAAATATTGATTATTGGTAACATAAAGTAGGTAAAGTAAATTATAAGGAAAATTTTGTTATCAAAAACTTAAAATGTATACCTATTGGATAAATGTTTTAATAGTTAGGCTTTTCTAATTTAAAAAAAAAAAATTAATTCTCATCCGGTAAAATTTATGGGGCGCAAACAAGCTCTTTGAATAATAAAAAAAAATATCCGACGACGACCCAGTATAAAATAAATTATTATTATTATTATTATAATACTGTAGGAACTACATTAAGTTAGTACCTACATTAACGAATCTCGATCTTTATGAGTACGCACACAGAAGAAGCCGCCGCGGTAATCGGCTATAGAAATTGACAATTTCTGTACCGGCGCGGCTTGTCAAATTCTTAAAAATTTTAAAATGTATACTAGTAAGTATTTACAGAAATGGATGTTGAATTGGATGAATAATAATTATTCATATTTTATTATTTCGCACTTGGCCTTTCTTTACTTTACCTGTCGATATTTACTTAGAGAAATAATTTGAACTAATAACTTTATAAGTACAAAAATATTTTATAACATTATCAAAAATCAATCGAATGAACACACAAGCACTCACCAATGAAAAAGACGAAAACAAAAACTTCAAAAATAAGCACTCAAGAACGCACTTAAAATTTTATTTTGGCGCGAACTGTCAAATGTCACACTGACGTAAGATCTAAGACACACAACCGAACTGCGAAGAGACAGAACCGGGAATACTCCGGGAGAAGCCGGGATGGGGAAAAAAAACGCAATCACATGTGGTGTAATATTCAACAATATTCATAATCTGCTCATTCGTCATTTAACGTTTACTGCTATTGAAATAGAGTTGAAAATAAACGGTATAATAAGGTTTTGTTATAGTTTGTTTTAGTTTATAACTTTTGGCGCCATACATAATCCTTTAAAGTAGCTTTTATTGATATATTTGTCACTTTTATTTCTAGTTTAAGGGTCCTATATGGGTTTTGTGGTGATTTTGTCAAAATGGTCTACACTGATGATTATTTAGAAGTTTTACTTTTCGAAATAAAAGTTTAACTTACCATAAAACTTAAAGGATCTTTTTAAGTAGGTACGTAATGTGAGTCCTACTTTTTTAAGTATGACTTCAGCTACCTGAATGACTGTCTGAAAAATCAAAAGAATGGTTTTTCATTCGCGAGATAGATGGCAGGTGACCTGGCGGACCACCTGATGGTAAGCGATTGCCGCCGCCCATAATCACCAACAACAGTCGAATCACAAGTGTGTCATGCTGTGTCTTAACCCCCCTTCCCCCAATTGGGCCTCGATACCCTCATTCACTCGACAAAACTCAGCGCAAGCGCTGCTTCAAGTCAGATGCCGTGGTATCACTCCGAGCAACCAGGCCTCTTCATGTCGAAGCTTGGCTCTCCCAGTTTACTTTCTCTAGACTGGACAGATTGAGCTGATTTTAGTTTTAAAATGTTGGTCGTTAAGGTCTAAAAGGTGAGAAATTAAACAAAAAGTAGGCGGAACGAAGTTCGCCGGGGCTAGTACTTAAGTAATTATTATAATTAAGTGATTTAGCATCAAGTGGTTCTTAATTTCATCATTGCTACTGTCTACTTTACATTAGCCTAACCACTTCACCCAATCGATTTGTATGAAAAAAGTCACGGAATGAACTCAGGCGCATCTTTTTTGCTGAAAGGGCTGATGACGATAAATATAACGAGGGTTGTCAGTTTTTTTTAACACTAGCAAGTGCTTTCTACAAGTTTTTGTTGGCATTATTGTTTTTTGTTTTTCTATGTTATTTTTCTTTTTGGGTGCTCGTAATGTTTTTCAAGACCTGCGTGCCTCAATTTATTGCGTGAGGTTCTCTTTTTTTTAGTTTTACCTATTGATTTTTTGGAAAATAAGTTTGTGTAGCTGCAGACTGTGATGAAAATAATAAGGTATGATTTCTCTGAGCAACATAATATATTATATTATATTGTATGGTTTCTTGGTCATCTGGAACTAGGAAATAATTTTCATCTATCTATTAATAGTTGATAAAAATTACGATTTTTGGACATTAATATCTAAATAATTATTTTTATTTATTAAAGGTTTGTTAATCTCACATCTCATTACACACACCAAATTTGAAAGAAAGAAAGAAAAGAAAATTATTCCACACCCAATTTCAAACGTTTGTGTGCAATAGTTTTCGAGTTATGAGGGGGTCGCTCTAAAAGGTTCGTGTAATTACCCTTGTCCGCTTAGTCGCCATTTTTTTTTAACTTGGCTTGACACGCTCCCGCGTATCTAGATCTTGTTTTCTCAAAAACGTGCATGAACATTTCAGCTGACGCCTTAGTGCAAACTCCATTCAACTTCCGTTATTTATCAATAGTATTGAATACATCTAACATTGTATTGATTTATCTACGAATGTCATTTTCCCCTGACATTGGGTCGAAACCTTTGCAGATTATACTAAATCGTCACGGTTTTATCTGGGGTTGTTAAACTATTTATTGGCGGAACAACTTTATTAATTTACACGTGTGTTTTATTAATGGACTATGGATGCCCGCAGGTACGCTCGAGTTTGGTTTGCCACTAGAAGGTTTTTCAAAATATTTTTATAACCTGTAAGTATGATTCCCACTTGATCTAGTGGTTTAAGTACCAGGCCTTGATCGCAGGGTATCGGGTTGGATTCCTGGGTCGAACAAAATAAATCCGGCTCGAAGGACCAATGTGAGGGTCCTATCGATGATTATTGAAATAAAAAGCGGACTGTATAATAAAGGGCTGGCTTTAATGCCAATTCAGTATGTTTCGAATTTTTCGAACATAGCTCGGGTTTGTGATCACCAATCCGCATTAGGCAAGCGTGCTGATTAAGCCAAATCCCAGCATAGTAGTGATAACTTGATTTCTATGATGGAGGCCTTTGCTCTGCAGTGGGACAGTGTTATAGGCTGATACTTTACTTTACTTTTATATTGCCCACTGACTAACTGCCTCGGTAGCGCAGTGGGTAGTGGGTCGCACTTTAAATGCGACGGCTGCGCTTGGAGTCCCAGGTTCGATCACCGGGTCGGGCTAAAATTTTGTAACCTGAGTTTTTCTGTTCAAAAATTCGCAGTGTCGAAACTTGGCGGTTTTGTACCCGTGCCTCGGAAAAGCACGTTAAGCCATTGGTCCTGCGACCAATCCTTCTTCGGGCGTGTCATACTGGTGTCCCATCGAATTAAGAGGGCAAGAGGATAGGGACTAACTACATCAGATGTACAGATTCTGTGTTTGTGCATACACTTGAACACTATAAATGTCCTGCGTTTGTAGCTATTCGTAAAGATCCGAATCGGTTGAGGGATATTATAGTTTATTTATTATTAAGTTACCCAGACCTCAAAGATTCTAGTTACAATGTTGATGCTTATTTAGATTAATACGCATCTACCAAGACATCTTGTATGATAGCCATGTTCCTTATCATAGGGTTAACATCCTATAATAGCATAAACAACCTAGACTTACACGTGTGGTCTAAACACGAGTTAAAGTGGAAACTAAGCTCGGACTATGATCAGTATACTTAGTTCCTTATATGACTTCGTCCGTACTTGTGCGACACTTGTGCTTTACCGTGGGGGAGCCACTCTTCGGCATGAATGGGTCGGCTCAACCGGAGTGATACGGCCTTATAGAAGATCGGCGTGAAGCAGCGTCTGCGCTGTTTCGTTGAGTGAGTGAGGGTACCGAAGGCCCAATTGGGGAGAAAAGCTGTTAAAGGTTGGCAGTGTTGCAGGTGTCTATGGGCGGCGAATATCGCTTACGTCTTATAGTCTGCCAATAAGTGCCTATCACATAAAGAAATACATTTTTAACATCATAGTATTTTATTTTGTTCTACGACTTTTGAAAATGTGAAAACGGCTGGTATATTAGTAAGTAGACAGGCGATGCCGTAAAAGCCGAAGACACAAGTAAGATGCAACCCATCCACATTCAATGATGACCACAATCCTCAGTAATAACGGACCGGCCGAAGAGCGTCCCTACTTCTACCACTTTTGTGCATTAAATAAAAATAAATATAAAATGCGCCAGACAATCCCAACAATCAACCTGGTTTCAAACTAGGGCAACCCCTGTACTAGTACCAGGAGACGATAATTAACTGGGGGCGTCAACCCAGAACACCCAGACCCAAGAAAATTTAGAAAATGTAGTTTCCTAAATTTACTCTACCGGGATTCAAACCCGGGATCTTTTGCGCTCGAACACTTTAGCCACAGCGTCATCGAGGCCATCAAACGTTCTGGAGGCGTTCACGGATGATGTTGCGCATCCTATGTTATTTTTTTTATGTGATAGGTAGCAGGCGAGCAGGCGGATCACCTGATGGTAAGCAATTGCCGCCGCCCATGGACACTTGCAACACCAGTGGAGTTACAAGTGCGCTGCCAACCTTTTATCCGCTTAACACAGCACAGGGGCTGCTTCACGCCGGTTTTCTGTGAGGCAGTGGTATCACTCCGGTCGAGCCGGCCCATTCATGCCGAAGCGTCTCCCACAGTTGAATGTTATGTCTATGTTGGGTACATACGGAACCCTTGACGAGTAAGCCCTTGCTCTTGGCCAGTTTTTATCATTATTTTAATATCTTGCCACGTGGCGTCGGATAAACATCAGTATCCTGCACTTCTGATCGTTTTTCTGTTTAAGCCATTATTTAAAAAGAGTGCATAAAGAGATGCAAGTGAGTGTACATCTTGTTTTATTGCTCGCACTTGGACGCCACGTGTGAATAGCTGCAATTGTAATGGCGAAATGTAACAAGTATTAACTGTTAACTAGATCATTAAATATGGATACATTTGCGCTTGTAAACGTAGTGTTGGACGCCCTGCTACAAGATGGGATGACGACATTCGAAGGCGGGCTGGAGAGGGCTGGATGAGAGTGGCCGAAAATCGGGAGCGGTGGCGTGCATTGGGGGAGACCTATGTCCAGCAGTGGACGAGCGTGGGTTGCTAATGATGATGATGACATTTGCACTTAACATTAAACTAAAATGAAATCCTCCAACCGATATGCGGCTACGGCTGCCAATTTTAACGATCAGCCACGGACGCAGGATATTTTATGATAGTGCTCAAGTGATGGTGACCTGCGTTTGCGCACAGATGCACTCACTATTCCCTTACCCTCTTAATTCGATGGGACACCAGAGATTGAGCGCATGACTAACGGACTTTGCGTGTTTGCAGCGCTTGCGCTGGGTTTTGTCGAGTGAGAGAGGGTATCGAAGGCCCAATTGGGGGAAAGGGGGTTAAAGACACAGCATGACACACTTGTGACTCGACTGTTGTAGGTGATTATGGGCGACGGCAATCGCTTACCATCAGGTGGTCCGCCAGCTCAACTGCCATCTATCTCGCGAATGAGAAACCATTCTTTTGATTTTTTAGACAGTCATTCAGGTAGCTGAAGTCATTGCTGGTACAGACCACCAACTTCCAGACTTCAGGTTGACATTGAGAATTTCTGAACAGTAGCACTCAGGTGAGAAAAACAACAAAAACAAAAAAAAAACATAGTTCAATGGTAAGTATATATTCAAGTGTTCAAGTCGGTTTTTTTTTCAAAAACTTACTATTTTTTTACTCCAATCTTTAGTAGGTAATTTGGTTTTCATTTCCGAAAGTGCCAATTAGCACTATTTTGCGATGGAGCCCTCATTGCGGCGACACTTTAATCGCGGTTTCTATAATCGATGTTCCCCAACTCTATAAAAATAGTAAATTCTAGCAACAAAAATGTTAGTATAAATAGCGCCCAAAAGTTCTAAGTAGAAAATCCACGAAATCATCAATGGAAACTATAATTACTTTGCCAAACTAACACGATGACCTAGTTACAAAGTATGAATTTCAGCCTCCTAACGATCTAGGCGAAGTCACATGATTTATGTGGCGTATTGTTTGTTATCTGGGCCAGAAAGTGCTTACACTTGTCTTTGGACTAATGTTCTCAAAGTTTTACTAAGTGTAATAATTAATTCATTTAAATAAATTAATTCACACATTTTATATTGGCTCAGTATATTGGCTCACCTCAGCCTGGTGATCAAGAGGAGAGCCCACGTTGCAGTTACAACGGACGCGATGGCACGGCATCACATCCGTTGGCACTGCCAAACTGACCCATTGACCTGTTTCCACTGGGGCATATGTATACATGTTACGGTGTAAGAGAATTATCTCTCCAAATCTCCAAAGGACATGTAAGAGTGTGTGTATGTATTCACAACCTTCCACATACCGGGTGGCTGTACTACCAATTAAACTAACCGAATCCCGTACTAAGCCGACGAATTGTGTAAGTGCTTGATTTGTCATGAGCTGACGATAGTCTCATCAATTTTGTAGGTACCTAATACCTATACATACATCCACAAAAGACCTTGTGCATCCTAGGTGCATCGCAGTCGTGGCAGGCCTCCCACCAGGTGGACCGACGATCCGACGACGGTGGATGCGGGTGGCACAGGACCGATCTGTGTGGAGAACTTTGGGGGAGGCCTATGTCCAGCAGTGGACGTCTATTGGCTGAAATGATGATGATGATGATGATCCTAGGTAATAATAGTGAAAGTGTAAGTTTGAGCGCCTCTGATCGTCGCGGTGGTATACAGAATTAATATGCTCGTGCGCATCGCGGCTGGTCAACCGCGGCCCGCTCGTTGAATTGGTTAACTTTATTAAAATACATTTAAAAGATATATATTAAATAATTTGGATAGGACAATTATGATACAGACAAAATAATATCACCTATACCTATTTATTTTGGGAGCCCGAATATATTTGATTTAAGTACCTACCCACTTTTTTATCTTATTACTTTTGGAATTTCGCATAATGCTTAATTATAATAAATTTTACTTTCTATACAAAGTCGGTTACATACGTGATGCTATAGTTAGGGTTTAAACAATTTCGAAGTCAAATTTGTAAAACAACTTTGCATAGAATGGTTAGTATAATGCTTGGTTTAAGGGATGTAAATATCAACAGAAACACCCTATAAATAAGATAGGAAGATAATTAAGCAGCTCCCAAAATTGAAATGTATATGAGTATTCGAGGTTTTAAAAAGGTCTCTGCCCAGCATCATTCTGCCCCGGACATATTTGTCCCCGTGGCGCTGGTATTCTGCAGGAGGAAATAACCGTCAGTGTTTTCCTAAGATCAGGTACACAGGTTTTGCCTGTGGGAGAGCCACGCTTCGGCATGAATGGGCCGGCTCGACCGGAGTGATACCACTGACACACAGAAAACCGGCGTGCCCCTGTGCTGTGTTTCGCCGAGTGATTGAGGGTACCAGAGGCCCACCCGGGGGGAAGGGGATAAAAGGTTGGCAGCGCACTTGTTGTATTGGTGTTGCAGGTGTCCATAAGCGGCGGCAATTGCTTACCATCAGGTGGTCCGCCAGCTCACCTGCCATCTATCTCGCGAATGAGAAACCATTCTTTTGATTTTTCAGACAGTCATTCAGGTAGCTGAAGTCATTGTACAGACCACCAACTTCCAGCTTCGGGTTGACATTGAGAATTTCTGAACAGTCGAACTCAGGTGAGAAAAACAACAAAAAAAAAACCTAGTTCAATGGTATATATTCAAGTGTTCAAGTCGGTTTTTTTTTTCAAAAACTTACTATTTTTTTACTCCAATCTTTAGTACTAATTGGTTTTCATTTCCGAAAGTGCCAATTAGCACTATTTTGGGCACCCTCATTGCGGCGACACTTTAATCGCGGTTTCTAATTAATCGATGTTCCCCCAACTCTATAAAATAAATTCTAGCAACAAAAACTGTTAGTATAAATAGCGCCCCAAAGTTTCTAAGTAGAAACTCCACGAAATCATCAATGGAAACTATAATTACTTTGCCAAACTAACACGATGACCTAGTTGCAATAGTATGAATTTCAGCTCCTAACGATCTAGGCGAAGTCACATGATTTATGTGGCGTATTGTTTGTTATCTGGGCCAGTAAAGTGCTTACACTGTCTTTGTTCCTTTTTTGGACTCATGTTCTCAAAGTTTTTACTAAGTGTAATAATTAATTCATTTAAATTAAATTAATTCACACATTTATTTATATTGGCTCAGTAAGTATGTTGGCTCACCTCAGCCTGGTGATCAAGAGGAGAGCCCACGTTGCAGTTACAACGGACGCGATGGCACGGCATCAGATCCGTAGGCACTGCCAAACTGACCCATTCACCTGTTACTCATACATTGCCTGTTTCCACTGGGGCATATAACATTGTAATAAACATTTTGGCGATTAAAAAGAGTAACTGGCGAGTTTCTTGCCGGATCTTCTCGTCAGAATCAACTTTCCGATACCGGTGGTAGAATCGCATTATGTCTATTTATTTTTTTGTATATCTTATGTATCAAGATATATAGTTAATTTCATTTAAATCATATACATTATTTTTAAATAGTTTTAAATATTTTCTTTATGTATGACGATTTGCAAGTGCTGTGTACAAGCCTATGCAAATAAGGAATATTTGACTTTGACTTTGATATACATGTTACGGTGTAAGATAATTATCTCTCCAAATCTCCAAAGGACATGTAAGAGTGTGTGTATGTATTCACAACCTTCCACATACCGGGTGGCTGTACTACCAATTAAACTAACCGAATCCCGTACTAAGCCGACGAATTGTGTAAGTGCTTGATTTGTCATGAGCTGACGATAGTCTCATCAATTTTGTAAGTACCTATACAGGGTGTATCTTCTAAATTTTTCGACTCCCCATACAAAATGACCAAGTCATGTGACCGACTTTGTATGGAAACATGAAATTTTTTTATGCGAATTTTCCAAAGTAATAGACCAAATGTTGTTCAGAATGGTTGGTAGAATACGTGGTTAAAGGGATGTAAATGTTTACAGATACACCCTCTACATACATCCACAAAAGACCTTGTGCATCCTAGGTAATAATAGTGAAAGTGTAAGTTTGAGCGCCTCTGATCGTCGCGGTGGTATACAGAATTAATATGCTCGTGCGCATCGCGGCTGGTCAACTACGGGCCGCTCGTTGAATTGGTTAACTTTATTAAAATACATTTAAAAGATACATTAAATAATTTGGATAGGACAATTTATGATACAGACAAAATAATATCACCTATACCTATTTATTTTGGGAGCCCGAATATATTTGATTTAAGTACCTACCTACTTTTTTATCTTATTACTTTTGGAATTTTGCAAACTAGCGGCCGTCCGCGACTTCGTACGCGGGGAGTTAATTATTGACACTTACCGTCATATTTTGGACAATCCACACAATATATTTTTATAAATTATGTGTTATTTTAATGTATAAGCTATATCGTGGTAAAGTTTCATTCAAATCCATTCAGTAGTTTTTACGTGAAAGAGTAACAAACATCCATACATCCATACAAACTTTCGCCTTTATAATAGTAGTAGGATTTTACTTTCCATACAAAGTAGGTTACATACGTGATGCTATTTGTGAGGGTTTAAACAATTTCGAAGTCAAAGTTGTAAAACAACTTTGCATAGAATGGTTAGTATAATGCTTGGTTTAAGTGATGTAAATATCAACAGAAACACCCTATAAATAAGATAGGAAGATAATTAAGCCAGCTCCTCCCAAAATTGCAATGATATATGAGTATTCGAGGTTTTAAAAAGGTCTCTGCCCATCATCATTCTTGCCCCGGACATGTTTGTCCCCGTGGCGCTGGTATTCTGCAGGAGGAAAAACCATCAGTTTTTTCCTCAGATCAGGTACACAGGTTTTGACTGTGGGAGAGCCACGCTTCGGCATGAATGGGCCGGCTCGACCGGAGTGATACCACTGCCTCACAGAAAACCGGCGTGAAGCAGCCCCTGTGCTGTGTTTCGCCGAGTGAGTGAGGGTACCGGAGGCCCACCCGGGGGGAAGGGGATAAAAGGTTGGCAGCGCACTTGTAACTCCACTGGTGTTGCAGGTGTCCATAAGCGAATTTTTAATCACTACTTATCCAAATTTTTAAGCTCGACTCAGAATCTGTGTCACAACTCTCACAAGGAACATTAGTCGAAATACGACAAAACATTTTGAACTTCCCATACTATATCGATCACACGATCGATATAGTATCAGTCTGATTTTTATTAAAAGTGAAAATAAAATGACATAATTCGACCCATGTTTCTAGAAGAAAGCTGTTCACTTACAGATTCTAAGCCGAGCTTAAAAATTTGGATAGTAGTTTTAAAAATTCACCTTGTATAAGTGAAGTGTGACATAGGCACCTACTCTCCAAGTCTCCAGAGACATTTAAGAGGGTATATGATGGGTCGAAAGAAACTACAAGGCTAGAAATTGTGAGTATCTCTGCGGCCCTCCCGTTGAGCCTCCCAAAGCGCACGCGCACATGTGGATTGTGGATAAACAGAAATAAATACAATAATGGCAGCGGCAATTGTACCGCAAGCTCCCGTGCACATGGAAAAAAATATTATAAATAAACTTTCAAAGAAAGCTGGATAGATTTTTTAGGATGGCTGTGAGTGCACGGTAGAGAGATTGTTTGTTACTGATCAGAGATCTGGAAAAGTAGAAGAGGACCATATTTTTGGGGTCCTGTTTAAAAAACCCACCAACTGTGGGAGAGCCACGTTTCGGCATGAATGGGCCGGCTCGACCGGAGTGATACCACTGCCTCACAGAAAACCGGCGTGAAGCAGCCCCTGTGCTGTGTTTCGCCGACTGAGTGAGGGTACCAGAGGTCCACCCAGGGGGGTAAGGGGATAAACGGTTGGCAAGCGCACTTAAACTCCTGGTGTGCAAGTGTACAGAGCGGCTCGGCAATGCTTCAGCCATCAGGTGATCCGCCTGATCGTTGTACCTACACATAAAAAAAAAACTTCTATTGAGCCTATAGGTGTACCTATCATCCCCTGCTTGAAAAAGGTCTCTATAACTGAGGTTGAGAAATCATTTTATTTTCTTAACCCAAAAAAATTGTTTGGTCGAACCGAGATCACGGTCCGGACTTAAACTATTAGACATTTTTATATATGGGGTGTATTATTTGCAATAATGTTTCCAATAGGGCTTAATATAAGGCATCTATCCGGTACTTACCACTTCGTAGCTTTCGGCGTCGGAACACTGGGCCCGTGAGGTCCCGATGCTTCTCTTCTTTTGTTTTATGGTGCTCGATAGCAAGAACGAGCAGGCGGATCACCTGATGGTAAGCAATTGCCGCCGCCCATGGACACCTGCAACACCAGTGGAGTCACAAGTGCGCTGCTAACCTTTTATTCCCTTTCCCCCCCGATCGGCCTCCGGTACCCTCACTCACTCGGCGAAACACAGCACAGGGGCTGCTTCACGCCGGTTTTCTGTGAGGCAGTGGTATCACTCCGGTCGAGCCGGCCCATTCATGCCGAAGCGTGGCTCTCCCACAATTTCTTCCGGGACTTAGTAAGGAAAACATTTACTTAGCTAAGCGCTTAGTTGAAGTCACGGGAGACCCAAAGGCTTGCAGCTACTTCGCCCAGCGAATTTCCATCGTTTTCCAACCAACGAGGTAATGCCACAAAATAATTACACACAGAAGGTAGACTCAGCCTGATTTTGAATTTAGAAGAGTTCGTTGACATATACTAGGGTTGTTGCCCGGCATGAGTACATAAGCGCGCCTCTACCACAGACCTCAACAGTTCGACAATCTAATGTCATAGGCTAGGATGAATGTGGTCGAAAAGGCGTATTTCCCTGTTAGTGCGCATTGACATGACACGTTTTTAGCTCTTAGTGGGCAGCCTACTTTCTGTGTGTAATTATTTTGTGGTAATGCTGCCAAGCATTTTGTGGAAATTGCCACATGGGCCTACTCTAAATTTATTGAATAATATTCATAGTTAACATGCATTAAGAGCACCCAGAAAGGGTATAATAATCCACCGTTTACAAAAACCACTAATTAAACAAACGTGTGTTTTTATTATCACGTGGCGCAATTCATCGATACCGCCCGCGCTAGCTTGATTTATGACACGGAGCAAGTGCACTAGTGTTGGGCTATTACCAATGTATCGATAAAAGCAAGACTTTGCAACAAATTCTTGTTTTACTATAACGTAATGAACAACTTACACTTCCTCCTTGTATTTACATTTCTCAATTTTCAGGGTTGCCTCCCTTATCCATAGTTTTTGACTATAATTTTGTCTATTACTTCTGTCTCTGGAGGTATGGAGGGCATGAATTCGGATTTTGCTAAACCAACGTAGGCTGGGCTGCGTCCAGATGCCGTATTTCTTATCCATTACCGACTTGTGTTGACAATCTCAGGACATCTTCTTAAATAACTGTCATAGCTAACAAAAAAAAACTTGTGTTGAAGCATTTTTAACTGTTATTTACTTAAGTAGGTATACTGTTGATCTAACTTTTAGACGACCCGTTTAGCGCAGTGGTTTGTGCACCGGTTGCGATGCAACGGGTTCGAGTTTAACTCCCTCACAAACACAAATATTTGGCGATGGAACAGCTATTTGTGTTAGGTCTGGCAGTTGTGATCACCTAAATTATGGTTTCCATAGCACAAGGTTGAACTAAGTAAGGTTATCTAGTTTGTGAACCAATGTGTACATGACTGTGAAGTATTTATTAGAAAAACTTGCCAAAAGGACTAAACCTACTCATGTTTCTCCTATGATTCATCACTAACATTTAAAAAACATCGGTGAATGTCTCTAATCCTGTTACAACAAAAACATCGATAATTACATCGATACTCCACCGCATCCCTATCCACCCTGACATGTGGCTCTTAATTATATCTCAACTGTACGTAACTACAAAACCTTTCGCCGACAAAAAATCTAAAACAACTGTGTTTTTAATCCTCTGGTTACTGAACTCGACAAAAAATCTTTTTTTCTACTTTTTTTCCCCACATGTCTACGAATGGGTTAACGCGGTAGCTTTTTTTACTCAAAAAGTGTCATTTCAATTCGAAATGGAAAGTTGGAGGTTAATTTAGTATTCTCGAAAGGTTTTAAAATGTTTTTTGGTGGATGAGTAATAGTAAGACATATGGCAAGGATTGGCTGTCAAGTCGGTGAGACACGTGAGAAAGATTTTTTTCTGATTCAACAGGACTGTTTTAGGCAGCCTAGTCATATGCCGTATTAGGTGAAGACTGAACTTGTAAAAACTTGCTAAAAATATTGCGAGGAGTGTCGAATAGTTTCTGTTGTGGAGTCAGACGGGAATCGATGACGATGTGTATGAAACGGGACGATGGTGTGTCTGAGAGATACGACCTAGCCATCTTCAAGAAAAGAGGTTAGAGTCGGCAATACATTTGTGATGCCTCTGTTGTTGCAGTTGTATCTGGTGCGTGGGCGGCGGTGACCACTTACCATCAGGTGAGCTGTCTCCTTGTTTGTCCGCTATAATGTAAAAAAAAATCGTAACAGGGTCATTCTTCGAGATCCATTAAATATTCCTACGAAATTGACTACAGTATTTATCTTAACCATTAAACATCCACTAGATTTTAAAAAACCAATCTAGTTACTACCTACGAGTACCTATACATATATGTAGTTATGTATAGGATACAGATGGTTTAGATTAGACCCTTAGTCCTGAGAAAGAACTTAAGCTACTTTTTATTGCAAAAAGAGGGCTTTAAAAGGTGAAAATGATTAAATAATTAAAAATGATACCCAAAGATACCTACTATTGTCAGATGAACATAAACATAATATAATTTATATTATGTAAAGATAAACAATTTTATTTCCAACCGGAAGCTTTCCTTACCTATCACATTCCTCTTTAATGTCATATCAGTCAGAGATGGCAACATTTGCGCCGCATCTTCCGCGCATTGTCACCGAACAAAAAGGCGTAGGTATCATTTTATCCGGCGCATACGCATCCGTTGAATGACGAGGCGGATGCTATTTCTGAACTGTCATCTGGATTAGTTCGAATGAAAAAAGGCTATTGTAAGATTATGTTTTAAGATGATTAGTTGTAAAACTATGTTGATCGGTTTCATAAAAAAATGCCATAATGTAGACAATGACTTTGCCCAATGGCGCCTTTGGTAATGGACCCTGCCTCATACGCCAAAGGTCGTGAGTTCGATCCCCACCCTGAACAAACATTCGTTTGGTGAAGACTTGTTTGTTCAGTGTCTGGGTGTTATAAACATTAGGCGGACCTAAGAGTCATGGTAGCTCACTGGATAAGAACCGAATCATACAGTTTTTTTTAAGGTGGCAGGCGAGCCGACGGATCACCTGATAGGAAGCGATTACCGCCGCCCATGGACACCTGCAACACCAGTGGTGTCACAAATGCGCTGCTTACCTTTTAACCCCCCTCCCCCTGGATTCTTTTTTATTTCTTCTGGAGGTTTCTAATCTATGTGAGGAAATAAGTCGCAAGGAAATCTGAACGTTTCCGATAGTTTCTGAAACGTGTAACCATGATTGGTCTGGTTCCCCTGTAAAAGGATTGCAAAGGTCAGACTTCAGTCGCTTCATTGTAATTACCATTCTCTCCAAATCATGAATCGTGGTCTAAGCATGGACTAAAGTGCAAGCTTGATGGAAAAAATCTAGGTGAAAACTAAGTAATTTGTTTGGGTAGGTATTTCAAATTTTCAACGTACGATTCTAAATTCCTGTCAAAAATATAACGAGAAAGATTCTCCCGTAATAAAAAAAAATTAACTGCTGAAATCAGAGACGTTAATTAAACCTTAATTGTGACTTAAGTAAAAATATTGACCTTAATTTTAATATACATCCATAATCAAGATAATGGGCATTAAGGTTAAATTACGTCTCTGAGTGCGGCTGTTAGGTAATCACCTGTGGAGAAGTTTAAAATTCAAACAAATATTTAATTGTAATGATTTGGTTTAATACAACACTAATTAAGTATAATTTACAATGATCAATAAATGTATCCGTGTATTCAACACGATCGCTTCATACAAAGTGGACTTCTCGAATGTATCAAGACTATATGGGTTGACTATAGTTCTTGTCACTTACATAAATAATTATAATGTAAATATTTTGACGTAACTTCCCTTTAACGTCGTAAGTCCCAGATCAGCAGACACAATGAAACATCAATTGTTTTATGCCTTTTAAATTGCGTTTGGGTCTTACGACGTTAAAACAGAATTTTACATTACAGCACAAAATTCTGACTTCAAAATGTATATTTTCAACAATTTAGCAGATCTTATGATTCATGGTGCTGATTGCTGGCAGATTTTTTAAAAAACTGTGACGTCATTCCAATTTAGACCAACAAAATTCCCGCACACTTATTTGTGTCGATAAAAAAACTATTCTGATCAATTTGAACGCCACAGTTTAAGGGAAAACTGATTTTAATAAACAGGGTGTATCAGTGAACATTTACATCCCTTTAACAACGCGCAACGTCGCCGTCTACCAAAATTTCTGGATAATAAGTATTTTGTCTTACGGCTTTTGAAAATTCATCGAATTTTTTTTCGAACTTTCCGAACAAAATGAACAAGTCACGTAACCGAATTTGTTTCAAAAGTAGATTTTTTTTAAAATGCGAATTTCCCAAAGTCATAGAACAAAATGATTTTAATCACAATTTATTGGAAGAAGACGTGATTAAAGGCTACATGTCTTTATGTAATGCTCACAGATACATTCTGTATTGTCATGCCAAATTATTTTTGATACAGTTTCAGTGTTAGTGTGGATTGGCTTATTAAATACAGATTTTTCTTCTTAAACTATTTTTCCATGATGCGGAAGACTCTTTATGAACAAAAAATGTAGTCCAAACTAAATGCAAAAAGTTGACAATTAGGTTTATTTGACTTCTGAAGTTCATCTTTACTTAAATCGTCTGCAAAATGGAAAAATAGCCCATAGTTCCTACAAATAATATTTTTTTACTACTAATATTCTGTTTGATATTGTGTCCGATATTAAATGTGTTTCATTTAGTTTTCTTGATTTATATAGTCTCTGGTTTATGTTCTCTGCTTTTATTGTCCCTAGATTTATTATCTCTGTTAAATGTGTCCAATGTTATTTATGTTATGCGAGTGAATTTCAATATCAATAAAAACTAATTAAATTCAATAATTTTATTTCATTTACCTTTGACGTTCTAGCCATACATTCGAGATTTCCCAATCTGTTTTCTAACATCACACAGTAAACCGCTAGACGGCTTAAATTAACATAAACGAATTAATTGCAACAATTAATCAATTCCTTGAAAAGATTTTTCTCTTTCCAATAAATAAAGCTACATAAAGCTTAAAGTATACATGGTTTACTTTACGTAAAACTGGGCTTTTCTTCCCCTATGTAAGTATTATTATTATGTCCTGGATTTTGGGAAGGCGTGCGTGGGGCCGAAGTCCAACACTTAGAGGCCCCATGCCATTTTTGCTATAACGTCGTAAGGCCCAGACAGCAGACACTATGTCAAAATCAATTGATTTATGCCTTTTAAAAGGCTTTTGGGTCTTACGACGATAATGTAATGTGACATATACAATACAATGTGACACCAGCCGGCGACTATCCCTGTATCCCTGTAAATGAAGCCAAGGATAGTCCTCGATTGGCGTAGGACTATTGAAAGATATGGAATATAAAATAAACTGGGCTATTTTGTAGAAGTGCTAGAAAACTGCTTAGATAGGTACTATATTATTAAGTAGTTATTACTTATAATTTGTAATGGAAACTGTTATTGATGACCTTTTTTTACTAATCGTCATGTCAATAAATGTTATGTTTAAAATAATATAAATGTAATTGGTAGGTATATACCTTAAGATTTTTTAAGTAATTAATATTCAATTACATTTAATATGATTTGCAGAAAGAGTCATTTAATTTGACCGTTAATTTTAATGATATCCAGTCATTTGTCAATAGGGCAAGGGAACAAAGCAAGCTAAAGTATTGGGTCGTAAACTCCTTTTTAAAGTCAGATAACTATTATTAAAATCTGTGCCCAGACTAGGACAGGATAATGAAGGTTAACTTTGATTAACCTAACTACAACTGCCAGTAATGTATTAACGTCGTAAGGCCCAGACTGCTGACACAATAGAAAAATCAATTGTTTTGCCTGGGTCTTACGACGTTAAACAAAAAACTGGTGTCAAATAAAAAAAAAGTGTTTTTATTGGAAAGAGAATTAAATTAAAATACGCATATTGCTATATTTAACGATTTTTTGTGAAAAATGCAGAATGGAATTTTGAAGATTGTACTTGGGATTAATCAAGTGAAATCAATTTAATTAGGGTGATAATAAATCAACATATTTAAAAAAATATAATTTCCCGTCGGACAAAAAATACAAATGTATGTTTTTGTAAATTATAAAAAAATAACTAAATGTTATTAGTATCTGTAAATTAAATTTGAAAATAATAAAGAGTGAAATTTCCATTAAATCTCTAAAAATTATGAGGGATGGATAAATATGAGTGTTTTTTATTAGATTCATTTTACACTTTTCTTGTTATTGCAAGTCAGGTATACATTTATATTATAGATCAATATTACTAGCATTACAGATATACATACATAATTGTGATATGATTAAGTTCACCCTCTTAATTTATTTTTTATTTATTTATCTCAACCAAACTATATGTTTATTTATTATACTTCGTAAATGCAGTACTTGAAAATGCAAGACAGTATTTTTTATTGTAAAAAACGAAATTCGAAAGATATTATTAGGTAGGTACAGTGAAAATTTTTTCTACTAAGTATTTTTTCTAAATTTTCTACAACATGAACGATTTAATATGCAATAGTTATATTTATTAAGTAAACGTGTACACTCGTCTAAGTTTACCTTTTTTAAAGAATTTACAATTCATGATAATCATGATAAATATTTACATTCTAATCTTACACTTATCATTATAACAAAATAAAATAAAAAAGCAATTCCATGGAATAATATAAGCCGTAAAAAATAAACGCAGCCATCTCTATGGCACGCTAATTCGAACAAAAATAGTTTTTTTTTCTAAAAAAAATAGATTAAATCATCAGATCATTGTAAAAAACGTTGTGTTGTAACATCACTGTGGAAATATTGCGAAAACACTCAAGTGAATTAAAATCTGCAACTGTGATCTTTTCGTTTGAGATCTTTTAAACCAATATAATATTTTTAATCAAAAATAAGTAGACTATAAGAAAAAAAATTTAAAACTATCCTGGAAAGTGAAAAAAAAATTAACGCTAAGCGTACTTTTCACTAGACTTATTCGCATTCATATAGCCAAATACAACTACTTATTGTTCTATTTTTATTTTACAGTTGACGATTAAATATTTTTAAATATTGATATGGACCTTTTAAGGTTAATTATCGTTGACCGCCCGCTGGCTTAATTCGTTTTCAATCTAAAAAAACCCTAACACTTACACACTACGTCTAAACAATTATTTCGAAAAATCCTCAGCTACCAAACTTAATGTAAAAAACTTAAGAAAAAAAATTATAAAACCTATAATACTTCAATGTATCCCGTTAAAACCGGGCTGACTTAAAACAAACAAAAATATATTTGGTAATCCTAACTTACAATTCCTCATTTCGAGATCGTCCTCTTACAAAAACTCCAACAGTGAACACATTACAATCTATAACACCATACTAATAACTTGAAATAGATCTACACCCGTAAATATAAATTGTATTACATACTGTTACATCGCTAATCTACGCAAAATAATCGTCAGTTCAGCAAAAATCACTTCGCGTTTATTAACGTCACTAGATCACTTGTTGATGTGTCGGCCTACTACCATTTAGTCGCGTACATTTCACTTTCAACAATAGTGTTGGACACAAATTCACTTTGGAATAAGACTGGCCATAACACTTAGACACAATTTCACTCATTGAACTTTTGTGTCTATTTTTTTATAACTGGACACGGATTCATTTTCGTAATGTCGCATGTGTCCATTTCATTGTGTCTACCATTGACTTTTCTCTTGTTTTTTTTTTCATTTAAATTTTGTGTTGGCCATGGCATTTCTCAAAGACTCACTTCTTGGCCAAAATACGTTAATCTGGTGTTTTATTTGTCAGATCTTTGCTCGTTTAGAGAAAGGTTCTCAGCCTCGTCTTTGATATGGGATATCGAAGGGCGGTACCTGTCCTCGGAGCGGGGATAGTCATCGTAGGGACTGGTCTCACCGGATCTGTTACTGGACGACTCTTTGGTAGAGTTTGTGTAATCTCCTGGAGAAACAAAAAATATTGTATGAATATTATTTTCCTACAAATTAATTTACTTACCTTCTTACTACACACGAAGATTTTCTCCTGATTTGACTAGTATAAGACGAGTTTGACAGATAGTTGCACTACTTACTACAACATTTCCTCAATAGTTATTAACATGTGTTGAGACAATAAGGCGAGAATCGATTGAAGACAGTTGACAGAAGAATAGTCCGACGAGGACGGACGATTGCTTCATTGTAAAATGATCCAACTTACCAAACTGTGAATCAAGGTCTAAGCGTACCACGGGGTCTAAAATTATGGTGATTTGTTCATGGTGGCAGACGAGCTCTTTATAAACTTATTCTATTATGCTGTAGGATATGATTATGTTACGAACCTTTGTTAGAATAATCGGAAGCTTGCATCTCGTTCTTGAGAGCGTAGATGTTGGGTTTGATGTCTTGTGCCTCACTAGCGCTCAAATCTTCAGCTTTCACATCGTGGGAAGAACTGCTGCTCCCGTAGCCATTCATCATTGTGGGTCTGCTGTAATAGTACAAATGTTGACATGGGTAAATCAGTAAATATAGGTTTATTGTCGTAACAAGTCTTACAAGCTTATTTTTTAAAGCTAGATTTTGACGGGTCCCGAGAACAAAACCGTATCTGCCAAGTAAAAACATAGCCTATACGATTTTGTTCTTCTGGGTGAATAAAAAAAGTTTTGTTAGAAATGAATTATTTGCCGCAGGGTTTTATGAGACTTCGAATAAACTTACTTGTAATCGTCATGTGAAGAAGGATAGTCTTCTGTTTGCATGATGTGGTCATCATTTGACATGTACGACAGATTGCAGTCTTCCATCATGCCCTAGATAAACCAAGTTTTATTAAATACACAGACAAAATTGATATTGACAACATCAAGTTAAAAAAAGTAAAATCATGACTGGATTCGGTGGAATATAATGTTTGAAATATTTCTCATTATTTTCATCGATTCAAATATTTTTGACATAAGTTTCTTTACTAAAGATGATGATTTTTAGCTCTTACCTGGAGATTCCGTTTAAGGGCTTCGCTGTAACTATGCGGGCTGGTCAGCATTGGAGGGCTTTGTGCTCCCATAAACCTGTTAATGACAAGTCACTGTTCAAGTAAAAGCTATTTCTATCAACGATTTTATAAATATTTGAATTTCAAAATTGTTCGTTATGCAAATGACCAAACATTTTTTTGTTTAAATCTAAGTCTCTTAATGATTTAATTTTAAGTGAAATATTCATTAACTGATGAGAATATAAATAAAATCATACCCCCGGCCATTTCAGACCTCATTCAATAACGGCTAAAGACCATTATCATTTACTACCAACGACAGTGGCTTTTGGATTGTGTATTTTGTGAAGTGTTCAATTTTGAATGAGCAAGTCCAATTCGTCTGTAATAGTGATTTTGTGTCAAAATGAAATGTAGTGTGTGTGAAAGAGAAAGATAAATAGAATAATAAAAATAGATTATAAAAAGGCAAGCTTATTGAAAATATTAAGATAATAAAACATCAACTACCGTGCGACGAAAATGCACCATGCGAAGCGTTAGAAGCACACTTACCTTAACTACTAAGATAGGAAGACAATAACATGCAGATGTTATAAAGATGGGAGAAAAGAAAAGATTAAAAAGATCTCTTGTCTTACTTGGGTATCCAACGACGATCCTTCTTTACATTTCATATTAAACACATGCATACATATCCAATAACATGATCGCAGTTATTCGGTACAGCTTACGGAATATCGTCAAATACAAATTAAAATATATCGGAAATTACATTAGCAACAAATGTATGAATTAAGCTAATTTATTAAACAAGTTGTATTGTAACTGTGATGTTAAAAACTATAGCAAAACAATCGGTTATAGCTTTGCACTCTAAGAGTCTATGACATAAATATGTACTCATGTTTCATGCATAACGCATCAGAATCAAAAAGTATTTAAGGATGGTTGGTTTGTATTGTTATTGCATAATATTATGGATTTTAAATGAACTACGTAGCTGACTCATTTCTGTTTTGGTTATAAGCATCAACAAAGATGCTACCAATATTTAAAAACTAAACACTGAACAAACAAAAATGATCGTTCATCACACGGATGCACGTTCTAGGTTGGAATTAAATCCACAGCTCTTGGATTAGAAGGTAGGATCATTACCAAATGAGATATCGGACAACTCAGAAACATAAGTACATATCTTTTCATATTTTACTATATTATATTGGAACAGTCACGTGATTCTAGTTACATTCTAACATGACATGTTGAAATTAATCTAAAGCTTACACAGTGGAACACTTTACAATATAATGGTCAGAAACATCGATCTATTAAAGAGTCGAAAGTTATCACTTAGTTCAAACTACAGATTAGTGATTCCGTGATAAATTTCGAGTAGTTTTATATATTTCACATACAAAATGCTATTTGGACGCGATCGCCCAACGATTCCCATTGTGAATACAACATTTCTCTGACTCTATTTTGTGAAAGTTGAATTGAATCGATATAACAATAAAATGGTTAAATGACAAAAGAGGACATAACGTTTATGTAGAAAGAAAATTTCATCTCAACTGCACGATTTTTATGGTTCGACATTGTTCTGTTTTTTCAGAACATTTAAACTAAGACTATAAACACGATTATTATTGTTCAAGAACTTTGGACTATAGACTAAACAATAGTTGGTCTTGCTAGCTAAAACTGTTAATCTAGTTTTTGCAAATTCTTTTGAAGTTTTATTTTTAAGAGATACTTACTAAAAAAATAAGAAAAGCTCGGGACAATGTGGAACCACAAATGGAAGAAGAAAATGAGGGCTAAAGGTTCGTTGGACGGTCGCAACTTGGATGCGGCAGCGCCCTTACTGTGGGGGGGCGGTGGCGGGCCCCGGCGTCGGGTCATACTTGCGCGGGCGGCCGCGGCTGAGATGTCGCCTCTTCACGAACTCGGCGTCGTCCACCATCCAGAAGGAGCCGAAGTCATCCTCGTACCGCACGAAACATTTGTGCAGAGACAGGTTCGTCCGGATCGCATTCTATAATTCATCGGCATTTAGAACGAATCTACGAATTGACATCTGCAATGCAATCTTTATAACTCTTAAAACCTTGTGCTTTCATCGTCCGAAATTTTAACTTGAAATCAGAAATTGGTGAAAACAAAACGGCGATGAAAGCACAATCAGATCGTCGTGGAAGTACATCTTATCGATATGACATGCAGGATGATGGCCCAAGAAGAGAGACCCCGAAGGAAGGGATAGATGACAGGAGCGAGGTTAATAGGCAAGCGAGAAAAACGTTATTCACCGTTGCGCTGAAATTCACGATCACACACATTTAACGAGACCTAAATACGAAAAAAAATTACATGACCTCACAATAGGTGACGCCAGAATCGGTTCAGCAAACGATTATGATGTCACTTACAAATTTAATTCCAAATCCACTACACAAATAATTACAAAGTCAAATCTGAAACGAGATAAAACGTTTATTTACACAATAAGAGTTAGATACATGGCTAGGTTAGAAAGAAAATATTTAAGAGAAGATCAAAATATTGAATTTTGAAATCTGTGGAGTGTTAATATCGTGAGTGTGTTGAGTGTAGAAGTAACGTATGTATGTACCTCAAGTTTAAATCATTTTTTTTATATAGTTACATAATATTTATTATGTCTCTTGGGAACTGGATTCAGTTCATGTTTCTCTTCAAAACATTTGACTGGACCAATTTAGTTGGTTCATTTTCCATTATTAACACCCCGATATTAATAATATTTACTATTTTTCTGATGTGTAAGTTATCAAGGTAATTTGTTTTTCATACGAGTATAAGACGTAGACGAAAAAATTTTGTATTTTTTTGAAATGTATTTATGTAAATTTTTAATTATATTAAGTCTTATAGAAAACTATCAATGTTGTTTTCAATGATTTTTCTGGATTTATAATCATTTGAATTCTATAAGAATAATAAAACTTGATTGAATACAATATGTTTACGTGTCGCTGTGATTCTTTTGTAGATAATCATATCGTCTCAAAAGTTAAAATTGAATTGCAATCAGTATTGGAAATGTTGTGAGTAATAATAATTTTGTTTAAAAATCGGGCAGGTAGGTATCTACTTTAAAAAATGTTGATCTATTAATTATACCGTTGAGTCTGTTAGCTATGTTTTGTCAAGTAGTTAGGTAAATGAGTTTTGTAGAACATTCTCAGGAATTGTGTTTAGTGCAACTCATTTATATAAAACGTTATTGTTTGGTGTTACAGCAGTGCATTGAGTGATGTTGGAGTAGTAGTGAAAATAGAAATTTTATTGAACTGTCTGTTACGTGTTAAAAAGTGGTTTTTGTGTTGAATAATATTGAATTAGCAGTGACAATATTTTTGTAGTACTTTAGGCGTGTACTTTGGGTGTATTGTAAGGTCAGCTCACTCTATGGGGAAAGCGAGCAGGGTACAATGTAGGTATAAGAGTGTTTTGTCAGTGAAAATTTGGTCTATGAAAATGTATCGTGTTGCTAGGTCAGGCTAATGCCATGACCGGACGCGTGAATTGATGTTAGTTTCTTGTTGCTTGCGAATTTAACAAAGATGATTTTTGTTCGTCATGAGTCATTTTGTGGTGTGTGTATGTGTGTATGTGTCTGTAATGGTAAGTTTCGGGCGATAGAATTTGTAGTTGGAGTTTCATATGTGATTGTAAGTAAGATTATGGTGTCTTGTGTGTTCTGATAAAGTTATATTTTATATTGTGACTGGTGTATCTTTTTAGAGTGATTTTGTGAATAGAGTGTTGGTGTCCTTTAGGTACTCAATGTTTTGATTGCCGTGAATGAAGGTGTTCTATATTCGTATGAAGTTGTTTTGTTTGAAATAGAAAGATTATAATGAATGAATAGTCGTATGTCGTAATGTTTGACAGCATCTCTTGTTAGAGTGTTTTTGTGATGTATGTAGTGTTTTTGTGGTTTAGTAATATTTTAAAAACTTTATAAGTGTTATTGTTAGGTGTGAAAGGCAAAGTGTTGTGCGAGCGTTTTAGCGAATTAAGGTGTGTTAAAAAGAGAACAAGAAATTATGTGTTTAAGAGTTTGATTCACGATTAAAGGTTGTAAGAAGTGTGTATTTCCTGTACAGTGGTTTTTTGTGTTGAAAATGTTGAATGGATATAATTTCGTATTTTGTGTAAAATAGTGTGTAAAGAAGAAATGTATCAAATATATCGAGTGGGAAAGTCTGAAGACAGCTCCATCAGGTTTTTGCCAAATCTTGTATGCTTTTTTTTATGTGATAGGTAGCAGGCGAACAGGCGGATGCTTATTTTATGTCATAGTATTTTGTGATTGAAGTAAGGTGTTGGTGTTAAAGTAAGTGAAAGTGATACGAGTATGTCAGATGTATGAGTACGGTCAGATGCTAAACCAAGCGTGTACTTTGTTGTTAAGAGATATTTTGTGATTAAAGTAAGGTGTTGATGTGTAGCAGTTAGTGTGGTCAGGTGACATTGTGTTTTAAAAAAGTAATTTTGTGTTTTAAGGTTAGAAGTCGGCTCGGCCAGGCAGATGCTAGTCCGAACGTGCCCTTTGATGTCAAGAGTTTTGTGATTGAAGTGAGGTGTTGGTGTTGAAGTAAGTGAAAGTGACATGTGTTTTATAAAAAGTTATATTGTGTTTTAAGGTCTGAAGACGGCTCGGTCAGGCAGCCGTACCCGGGCGCGTGCATCTGCGGTGGCGGCGCGTGCGCAGCGCGCTGAGGGCGGCGCTTGTAGAACTCCACCTCGTCGACTGTCCACACAGCGCCCTTGACGTTCTCGACGCGCATGAAGCATTTGTGCAGCGACAGGTTGTGACGGACCGCGTTCTGTTTTTGTACTTATCTAGTATTTATATGTTCGCGAAATAGGGTTCAAATTGCGTATAACCTGATGAAATGACGATTCACTTTTGCTAAATGATTTTCACTTTGAAGTGATTTCGTGTTATTAAATACTGTTCTTGGCAAAAGTGAAACCGTGTCCGTTTCACTTTGCTGATAAGATACATTGGAATTCCCAATCGGACTGTAAAAAATGAAATCTGTGTCCATTTCACTTTAAAAACTTTTAGATTTAATAAAAAACCTTTAAGAAAGTGATTCGCCATTATCATTCACGTGATAAAATATATCTAAACAAATAATTTATACTAATAGCGCATATAGAAGGTAGGGCTGCTATATTAACATTAAATTACAATTTACACATATAACATCAAATTATCATTTTAATCCACCATTTTTCAGTTTTTTTAATTGTCTTTAATTTGGTGTTTTGATAATTAATCTGAAAAGTGATGGATTAGATATTTAAATATACTAAATATACAATTTAACTAGATAAATACAGTTACCTTATTGCATCGTCAGTCAACAAACAAACTGTATATTTGAGAAATAGATCATAAAAATATAACTGAAAATATTGCAACGCTATCTTTTGAAAATTATGTTGATATGAAACATCACGAAAACATGGTGTTTACAATTCTTGGAATATACTGGCAATATTTGTATTGATTGTCAACTAGACATTTCACCAAGATAAATAGGTTTTACTGATTTTTTTGCAAAGTTTATTATCGAATGTGATTTTTTATTTACTTATAATTTTTATCCCAAATAAGTATTTCATATAAGACTGAAATTACTGTTGAAGATGGTTTATGGAAATGGAGAATCTAAGACCTACCTTCCAGGTGGCAGCATTACGCCTGAAGTAGCAGAACGTGGTCTGGAACCAGTTGTAGATCTCGTTCAATGTCAGCTGCTTGTCTGGAGATTCTATTATAGCCTGCAAGATAGAAAATCAATAAGTAAATCAATAATATTAAAAAATATAATCCCAAATCTAACTTAACTAAAGTGGAACTTTTAAATCAAATTAATTGTTAATTTGTGCTTGATATTGAATATTGGTCCAAGAACTGCTCCTTTAGCAAGTCTTAATCCATATTATTACTATCCTTATGTGTACTATTTTACGGCTAAACTTTCCAAGTCACGGTCTCCACTCAAGATCTCTTCTATCCAAGAATACCAGTCATTAATGTTTCAGTAAAAATAGATTTCACGTGAGATTGACGGAGTCGAAAGCTTTGTATAGTTCTAAAATGTGACAAACCTGCCGAATCAGCGATGCATATGTGAAGGGAGGCCGAACATCTGCACTTTTGTAGAACTCACGGTTGCGTTGAATTTCTGAAAACAGCAGACATTTAATTGAATAAAGCAATGAGCATAAATAGGAAAAAAATGTATCTAAATTATGACATTTAGTTACATTACCTTGTTGGACATCTAATCCAGCTCTTTCGAGCATGTAAGGCAGACCTTTCAAAATATTGCACATGTATTAATGTTTGCTTGTGGGAAAGTTTTTAAAAATATTATCAGCTTAACTTAAGTAATCGAATGTAATTATTTCTAATTCTTTGTTCTTTTATAACACAACATGTCAAGTTTCCCTCTACATTGCATTTATTTGAACTGTTAATTTTGTAACTTATTTTAACGATTTATTTTATAGAAGGGTTATGAAGGTCAGACGTCTGTGGCTTTCTTGTAAGTATCAGATCTCCTGGATCAGGCGTGAAATTACATGCTTATATGGTGATCTAATAGACATGTTTTTAACTATGCTATTAGTAACAAAATGGAGGAAAAATTATATAAAATTCTCATCACCTCCTGCAATAGCGACGCCAGATTTGTCGGAAACTCGTCGCCGAACCGGTCCAGGAGATGCTCCCTCACTGGCTCCACCTGCAACATACAAAACTATTGCGTTAGTCTTCATGACAGAGGCGGATTTGCAATTTTGCCACCCTTACTGGTCTTTCCAAATACGATACCCTGTTGCACATACTGCTGTTGGTGGACCTCACAGAAAACTGGACGGAAGTAGCGTCTGTATTTCGCCAAGTGAGAGGGGGAAAGGGAAGTTTAATGGTTGGCAGCGCGCTTACGACCCCAGTAGTCCATGGTTGTCGCACAAGTGCAGTAGCTGTAGCCATGGACGTATATGGGGGGGGGGTCCATGGGGTCTGAACCCCCCCCCCATTGAAGCCTGGATCGACATAAAGCTACGCTGCATTCCCATGACGCACCACTGGTGTTGTAATAGAGTCCCACATAACTCACGGGCCCCGGGTCCTTGAATTACTCCTCGAATTAGTCCGGATTTGTGCAAGGGGGACCCCCCCCCCTTGTCAAAGCTATATATACGTCCGTGTCTGTAGCTCTAGTTGCACCACCACACGCGGGCTTGAGCTGCTGAGCTAAGTGAGTAATTACCATGCGCATGTTTGGCGGCGTGATGCGAATCCCGCGCAGCGTGCAGGTGACGCATCATGGCGGCGAGGCGGTCGCGCTCGCGCCGAAGCTGCAGCTCCAACTGTGCGACGACCTGCATCTGGACGCGGGCTTGAGCTGCTGATCTGTCGTCCAGGGTGTGGACTGCTTCCAGGTGCCTGGGAAATGTACAATGACTTATTTTAACAACGGCCTAGAGCCAATGCCGGATTTCGGCGCCTTTTTTCGCTATTACATTTTTTTTTTATGTGATAGGTAGCAGGCGAGCAGGCGGATCACCTGATGGTAAGCAATTGCCGCCCATGGACACTTGCAACACCAGTGTATTTTAATTTAAAACATTATGTACTGGCTAATTTTTCGTTTTTTATGTCATTTGTGACTTTTTTAACCTAAATCAGCGTTATGTATGAACAGCTAATAAATTATTTGGTCATAAAAATCAGTAGGTGTTTTCATGCTGACTGCTTGACTTACTTGAGGAATGCCTGGTAGTCTTCAGCCAGGCATCACACCCGGGCCACTTGCAGACTCCTCTTCCAAAGAGGGGATGCTCCTCCACTTCTCCCCCCCACAACATGAGGCCTATAACAATAGGAGACGCTTTCAAAGTTCTGCATAGGTAGAAACAATTTTGCTGTTTATAATTTTCTTAAACGCATCTTTTTATTTATCTTCCATGGTAAAGATGTTGAAGCAGGGAAAGAAAAAGATTTAAAAAATATATATCGGGATGTTGACTCTGCAGCTCTGGTGGCTTATAACGAATGAGAATATTAATATGAGTAGGTATTGAAGATTGAATATAACTGTCGCATACAAACAAAGGTGACACACAGCTGTTAAGAAAGGGAGGGAAACTCCAATTCGGTCGTAACGTCCAGTTTGCTTAAGGCCCTCAGGAACTGAGTGTAGTAATGATAAATTAAGCATATTAATATCATGATCAAATTGAAAATGATTTTAAGAGTAAGGAAAGCAAACGAGACGAGTGAACTTGGACATTTGCTACAGCAAATTCAATAATTAATATAGGCTGGTTTCTTAAAGATAACGATTATGACAAAATTCATCGTAAAAATAATGATAAAGTTTGTGTTCAAGATTAAGATGAAGATGATGGTGATGACTAGCATAGTGACGATTCTGATGTATACTTACTCGGCGGAGCATTAGGCGGCACCGACAGCGGCCCGTGCATCAGATACTGGCGCTGCACCGCCTGCAGCTGCTGCACCAGCTGCTGCTGTTGAGCTCCTATCTGTTGCTGTAACGATCCTGGACAAAAGACGCCAAAATATACGGCTGATACTTTACTTAACTTTCTTACAGGGGGGGGAATGCCGTTTATGCCGTCGACCCAAGAAATGAGCCGACTACCTTATGCATACCCAGCCACCCGGAACGGCTGGGTTATTATGTGGAGTTCATCTTTGGCGGGAACTTCTCCTTACGAGATGCCGGGCAGATGCATACCCACAAGCCCTCTGCGGTTCGTCCTCGTCGCCCAAATTGGCACTTCCCATTCTCCATCAAGGTGATAATAACGATGCGTCCCTCCACAAATGAAAGACTTAGCCACTCGTAAAATGGTACTTGGAAGCGTCGTCAATTCAACTCATGGTTAAAACTGATCGTATAAAGTGGCTACAGAAGTACAGAACCACCTATGTAAGTATATATTTAATGCAAAGTTAAGAAATATGACATGTTAAATATTGACTTACCCGGCGACGTGTCAGGCGGGGGTAAATGGGACTGTGACAGCAGATTTAGGTTGATCTGATCCTGGAGCCGCGACTGCTCCAGCTGCCGCTTGGCTGCTTCCGAAGACATGTGCTGCGGGTGAAAGACCACATGCTAATACATTACTGCGGACGGGGATCAACTAGGATTGTCAGGTCTTAAAAGTAAAATAAATTCTCATAACAACTCATTCATTGACCTGACTCCGTACTAAGTATTACAACGACAGTAAAATACCCTATAGTCCGAGGATCCTGGTAGTATGGGTGGAGCTTACTGCGGCGTCTAGTCGTGCGATTATAGAATCGTGATTCTGCGGTGGCAGTAGGCTGGCCATATCTGTCGCAGAACTGACAACCGTTGGGGTAAACGAGTTCTGGAGTGGAGACCGTGACTTGGTAAATACTGTAGGACGACCTCAGGCCAGATGGAGTGACAATCTGCGCAAGAGGGCTGGCTGGAGCTGGATGCGAGTAGCCGAAGATCGATCAAAGTGGCGAGCATTTGGAGACGCTTATGTCCAGCAGTGGACGGCAACAGGGATCAAAGTGGCGAGCATTTGGAGAAACCTATGTAGCAGTGGACTGCAACAGGCTGATGATGATGAATATTTTTTACAACATAGGAAGTCAAACGAGCAAGCAGGTCATCTGATGGTAAGTGGACACCGCCGCCCATGGACATCAGCTACACTAAAAGGAGTGCGGATGCGTTGCCGGCCTTACAGGAAGGTATAGGCTCGTGTCTTAAAAATTTGGATGTCGTACTAGTTCGGAAATACCGCTGCCGATGATGATGATGATTCTGCGGTGTCTTGTCGTCACGTCGTTACTAAATTGAACTCATTCTGTTTGTTTCGCCTCAGAACCCACGGAGCTAGCATTACATTAAGCCACTATAAGATCCTAGGCACACAGGTTACAGTCTGATCTAACCTGCTTCTGCATATGGTGCTGGTGGAACAGGCGCTGCTTCATCAGGGCTTGCAGCTGCGTGTGCTGGTCGAGCAGCTGCATGGCGAGCAGGTCCGGCGCCACCAGGGGGAGGGGGGAGCGCGCCCCCCCGGCCGCGGCGCCCGCGCTGCCGGCGGGGGACACGGGGGCGGGGCTGGAGTGGGCTGAACCACCGGTGGGGGATGCTGGTGCTGAGGCCTGGTATACGTAAGATCAAGTTATAAAGGAGATGTCTCAAATATATCTGTGAACACATTTACATCCCTATAACCTTCGTCTTCTACCAATCATTCTGAACAGCATTAACGTTGTTAGGCCCAGACAGCAGACACAATAGAAAACCAATTGTTTTTGCCTTTAAAAAGGCTTTTGGGTCTTACTACGTTATCGCACCTTCGGTAGAACAAGGGTTCAATGGTCAAAAATTGCATAAATTAAGAAATTCCTCTATTTAATATTTATTGATGTAATTTTGACAAATTATGTCCTCGGTCTACTAAAATGTTTACAGATAGTTCTGTGACTTTTGGAAATTCGTAGGAAAATAGTCATAGTCAACTTTTCATACAAAGCCGGTCTAGTGATGGTATGAGATTAGAGAGTAAAGTACGCAAGGTAGAACATACCCGTGCGAGCGAGAGGGGCTCATGGTCGCGGGGGGGTGAGGCGCGGCGCGGGGGCGAGCTGCGCCGGCGCCGCCGCGCCGCCTCGCCGCCCCACCTGCCGGACTCCTCTCTGCAAC
Source organism: Cnaphalocrocis medinalis (assembly GCA_014851415.1). Lineage (NCBI taxonomy): Eukaryota > Metazoa > Arthropoda > Insecta > Lepidoptera > Crambidae > Cnaphalocrocis > Cnaphalocrocis medinalis. The sequence continues at coordinate 6,017,276 of CM026299.1, read as the reverse complement.
AAACATAAGAGCTGTTTTTCTCTGGCATGTATACAAAGCACAAGACTTCTTTTTGATTCCTCAAATTAGTCTTCTCCACGACTTCTGGCCGCCACTGTACCTATTGAAAGATCATCAGCAACAATTACTGCTGAACATTGGTTTCCCCATTGACTTCCAGTTGTAACCACGGGGCGGGCAGAAGACAATCTTGCTGCTCGGGGCGGAAGGCTATTTGGCCCCCGGGGCGGAAAGCCATCTTGCCGCCCCGGACGGAATACCATCTTGCCGCCCAGGGAGGAAGACCATAGTGCCACCCGGGGCAAAGAGCATTATCCACCCGGGGCGGAAGATTATCTGGCCGCCCCGGGCGGAAAATCATATTGCCGCCCTCTTTTGTTCCTCGACAAAGGATGACGTAGATTATTCCCCCTCCTAAACCTGAAAAGTGCCGCCCCCTACACTAGTGCAGTGGTAAAGTGGACTCCGATTTCCACACTTAGACTCCCTTTTAGTCCATTGCACGTGATGACTAATTGACTATTGCAGTGGTATTATGCTGATGATGACTCACCGGTCCAGACAGCGGTCCAGCTCGAATGAGTTGAGTAGCGGTGGCTTCGCGGCGCCACCCGGGTTTGAGTTCAGTGCCGGCTCAGGACCCTGCAACAATATACGTAGTTACTGTAACAATACTATCAAAAGATTAAAAATAACACAAAAGAAAATTAAAAAAAAAAAATAGCAGCATCCTGCAAATAAATGCGCCAGAAAATCACACCACACCAATCAACCAGGTCTCAAACTAGATCAACCCCTGTACTATGAGTACCAGATAACGATAATTAACTGGAGGCGTCTACCTAGAACACCCAGACCAAGAAAACTTAGAAAATGTAGTTTTTTTTTTTATGTGATAGGTAGTAGACGAGCAGGCGGATCACCTGAGGGTAAGCAATGCCGCCGTTCATGGACACCTGCATAGAGTTACAAGTGCGCTGCCAACCTTTTATCCCCTTCCCCCCCGGGTGGGCCTCCGGTACCCTCACTCACTCGGCGAAACACAGCACAGGGGCTGCTTCACGCCGGTTTTCTGTGAGGCAGTTTTCTTAATTGACTTGACCGGGAATCGAACCCACGACCTTTCACGCATCGAGCGAACACCTTAGCCACTGCGCCATCGAGGCCGTCCCCGCCTCCGACCCGAGACCCTTTATTCTCATTAGTTGATCTAGTGAGATTTTTTATCTCATAACAAATGATAACTTACGAAAGTAATTGGTGACCCCCCATAATAGAGGGTCACCAATTACTTTCGGTTCAAAGTTCCGTTTCAGTGTGTGAATTGACCATCAACGGTCCCGTAACAAAGAAAAGACTGCGACCCGGTAATTCTATAGTATTACACATGAAGAAACAAATATTCAGTAAAAAATCAAGACGAAAAGTGTCTAACGACCTGAATGAGAAGTGAATCTTGAAACATATTACTAGCAGACCTATAGGGTGTAAACCACCGGTTATCCTTAAAAGTAGACTCTCCAGGATTCATGCATTCAGTTAGCAACCCACCGCTCGTCCACTGCCTGGACAATAGGTCTCCCCCAATGCACGCCACCGCTCTCCGATTTTCGGGCCACTCCTCATCCAGCGCACTCCAGCCAAGCCTTCGAAATGGTCGTCTTCCCATTGTAGCAGGGCCGTCCAATACTACGTTTACCGAAGTCGTGAACTCTCCAGTATGCCCTTAACTGCACCATCGAACATCCGAAGTGGATCATGGGATGACGTAATCCTTTCTATAGCCGCGGAGCCCGGTGGTGGGCAACAGAGCAAATAGACACCTACCGCTGGTATCAGGCCTTCTCTATTGATCCATACAGGTCCGTCCGATGCGGGCGGCACAAAGCTCCTTTGCTGCCAAGGAGTGCCCGCAACCTTCAACACATCGTTGGTTCACCTTATAAACCACTCCACCACTCCTAGACCGACTTGGACCTTTCCGCCCCAACGGCGGTTCTACTTGCAATGTGCCCTGCCTCACTTTAAGCATTTTTTTTTATGTGATAGGTAGCAGACGAGCAGGCGGATCACCTGATGGTAAGCAATTGCCGCCGCCCATGAACACATGCAACAAGTGCGCTGCTAACCTTTTATCCCCTTCCCCCCCGATGGGCCTCCGGTACCCTCACTCACTCGGCGAAACAGCACAGGAGCTGCTTCACGCCGGTTTTCTGTGCATCTATTCTTTGGGCTATGTCTGTTACCTTATTTCTTTTTTGTCCTCAAATTAGTCTTCTCCACGACTTCTGGTCGCCACTGTACCTATTGAAAGATCATTAGCAACGTTCACTGCTGAACTTAGGTCTTTCCCATTGACTTCCAATCGTAACCACGGTCCGGTCGGGTGACTGCACTGGATGAATCCATCGAGGTCCTGTGCAGTGGCGTTACGTCGGTCGGTATCGTATAAGGTAGCGCCCGGGGCGGAAGACAATTTTGCGGCCCGGGGCGGAAGCCATTGTTTCCGCCCGGGGCGGACGCGCATTATGTCACCCGGGGCGTTAAAACAATCTTGCCGCCCAGGGCGGAAGATCATCTAGCCGCCCGGGGCGGAAGATCATCTAGCCGCCCGGGGCGGAAGATCATATTGCCGATCTCGTTTCTTCCTCGACAAAGCATGAAGCCTAGATTATTCCACCCTCTAAACCTGAAAAGTGCCGCCCCCTACACTAGTGCAGTGGTAAAGTGGACTCCATTTTCCGCACTAAGACCACAAAATAATTACACACAGAAAGTAGCCTGCCTACTAAGAGCTAAAAACGTGTCATGTACTCACGCATGCGCACTATGGGGAAATACGCCTTTTCGACCACATTAATCCTAGCCTATGACATAAGATTGTCAAACTGTCGAGGTCTATGGTAGAGGCCGCGCGCTTATGTACTCATGCCGGGCAACAACCCTAGCATATGTCAACGAACTCTTCTAAATTCAAAATCAGGCTGAGTCTTCCTTCTGTGTGTAATTATTTTGTGCTTAGACTCCCTTTTAGTCCATTGCACGTGATGACTAGTGCAGTGGTATTATGCTGATGATGACTCACCGGTCCAGACAGCGGTCCAGCTCGAATGAGTTGAGTAGCGGTGGCTTCGCGGCGCCACCCGGGTTTGAGTTCAGTGCCGGCTCAGGACCCTGCAACAATATACATAGTTACTGTAACAATACTATCAAAAGATTAAAAAAATAAAATAACACAAAAGAAAATTAAAAAAAAAATAGCAGCACAATCCTGTAAATAAATGCGCCAGAAAATTACACCACACCAATCAACCAGGTCTCAAACTAGATCAACCCCTGTACTATGAGTACCAGATGACGATAATTAACTGGGGGCGTCTACCTAGAACACTCAGACCCAAGAAAACTTAGAAAATGTAGTTTTCTAAATTGACTTGACCGGGAATCGAACCCAGGACCTTTCGCGCTTCGAGCGAACACCTTAGCCACTGCGCCATCGAGGCCGTCACCGCCTCCGACCCGAGACCCTTTATTCTCATTAGTTCGATCTAGTGAGATTTTTTTTCTCATAACAAATGATAACGAAAGTAATTGGTGACCCCCCATAATAGGGGGTCACCAATTACTTTCGTTCAAAGTCCGTTTTCAGTGTGTGAATTGACCATCACGGTCCGTACAAAGAACGACTGCGACCCGGTAATTTCTATAGTATACACATAAGAAAACAAATATTCATTAAAAATCAAGACCGAAAATGTCTAACGATTTGAGTAGAATTGAATCTTGAAACATAATACAGCAGACTATAGGGTGTCCACCGGTTATCCTTAAAAGTAGACTCTCCAGTATTCATTCATTCATTAGCAACCCACGCTCGTCCACTGCTGGACATAGGTCTCCCCCAATGCACGCCACCGCTCCCGATTTTCGGCCACTCTCATCCAGCTCACTCCAGCCAGCCTTCGAATGTCGTCTTCCCATCTTGTAGCAGGGCGTCCAACACTACGTTTACCGAGTCGTGACTCTCCAGTATGCCCTTTAACTGCCACCGACCCGAAGTGCAATCGGATGACGTATCCTTTCTATGCGCGGAGCCCGGTGTGGCAACATGAGGCAATAGACACCTACCGCTGGTATCAGGCCTTCTCTATTGATCCATACAGGTCCGTCCGATGCGGGCGGCACAAAGCTCCTTTGCTGCCAAGGAGTGCCCGCAACCTTCAACACATCGTTGGTTCACCTTATAAACCACTCCACCACTCCTAGACTGACTTGGACCTTCCGCCCCAACCGGCGGTTCTATCTTGCAATGTGCCCTGCCTCACTTTATGCATTTTTTTTTATGTGATAGGTAGCAGACGAGCAGGCGGATCACCTGATGGTATGCAATTGCCGCCGCCCATGAACACATGCAGCAAGTGCGCTGCCAACCTTTTATCCCCTTCCCCCCTGATGGGCCTCCGGTACCCTCACTCACTCGGCGAAACACAGCACAGGAGCTGCTTCACGCCGGTTTTCTGTGCATCTATTCTTTGGGCTATGTCTGTTACCTTATTTCTTTTTTGTTCTATGTTCTTTGTGGTTGAATTTGGGAGAACCTAGTTGAAAAACCGGCTGTAGATTTCGCTCTAGCTATTTGTTACAATATTCATTTTGTAAGGTCCATTTAGATATTTACCTAAGCATTAAGAGTTTTAATTAGCGGCAGCTAAACCTAGGAATATCAGGAATTTAATATTTTGAAAGGGTAATTTCGATAAGCTTATTAAAAAACGATGATTATCCGATCCACCGGTTCAAAGTCGCTCAAAGAGCTATGGAAAGGGCTATGCTCGGAGTATCTTTGAAGGACCGCATCAGAAATGATGTAATCCGACAGAGAACCAGAGTCACCGACATAGCCCACCGAATTAGCAAACTGAATTGGCAGTGGGCTGGTCACATTAGCCGCAGAACTGACAACCGTTGGAGCCGTAAAGTCCTTGAGTGGAGACCGCGACTCGACAAACGTAGTGTTGGACGCCCTGCTACAAGATGGGATGACGACATTCGAAGGCTGGCTGGAGTGGGCTGGATGAGAGTGGCCGAAAATCGGGAGCGGTGGCGTGCATTGGGTGAGACCTATGTCCAGCAGTGGACGAGCGTGGGTTGCTGATGATGATCCGATACTCTTTGCGAAAACTCATGGTCATCCTATCCCTATCAGAACTTAAACTTTACTTAACACCCAAAGGACACTATCCTTCCTGTTCATAATCATGGCCACTCTGGTCCAATAACCACACTAAATATTACACTAGAGTTGCCCAATGGTCGATAGTTTAACAATCGACAGTTTTACAATAATATCCTACCACAAGATAATATACACAGGATGGCTCGAGCTGGATGCGAGTAGCTTATCGATCGGAGTAGCGAACATTAGGTAGGAGACCTTTATCCAGCAGTTGACTGTAACAGGCTAATGATGATGATGCTATGAATAATAAAGTTCACTCAGCTATATGTAGGTACACATTACAGGTAGGTTTGTACATATAAAGTTAGGTACATAATATGTGCCATATAATATAAAGGTATAGTTAGGCATGGCACAGTCTATGTTTGCACTCGGGTGTCACACCTAAGCGGGTGGCATCTGGAGTGAGCTGGCAAGTTTTTTCCATAAATGGTCCAACCGTATCCTGGGTTCCAAAGCAACATTTAGTGCGATTATGCCAATGATAATATCGATTATCGATAGTTTACAGATAGGCAACTCTAATTCCAACCAATAACAGGCGGTGATGTAATAGTTTGTTTACATTATTTGATTTACATTCGTTGCGTGGGCGCAGCGTAAACGGCGAGGAGCGGCCCCGAATGTTGGTGGGACGGCTAGATTGTTTGACTAAATATTGTTTTTTTAGTATAATCTATAACATCTTAGCATACAATCATAGCATACAATTTTAAGCATAGAACGCCGGCTGCATTTTATGCCATGCATCCAACGCGTGCTTATCAGCTATACATGTAAAGTGGACTCCTTTTTTTAATGTGATAGGTAGCAGACGAGCAGGCGGATCACCTGATGGTAAGCAATTGCCGCCCATGAACACCTGCAGCACCAGTGGAGTCACAAGTGCGCTGCCAACCTTTTATCCTCCGGGTGGGCCTCCGGTACCCACACAGCACAGGTGCTGCTTTCGTGCCGTATCACTCCGGTCGAGCCGGCCCCTTCATGCCGTAGCGTGGCTCTCCCACAGTTAGAAACTATTTTTTCCGCACTTAGACTCCTACTTGATCCATTGTACGTGTGGTGTCCTGGCTATTCTAGCCAGCCTAACTCCGCCCAGAAGCGCAGAAGCTTTCTGGGATCTTTACAGGCTTCGCGGAGCGACCTAGAAATTTCGTGCTTATCTGCTACACATACAGGGTGTATCTGTGAACATCTACATCCCTTTAACCACGTATTTTACCAACCATTCTGAACAACATTTGTTCTATGACTTGAGGAAATGAGTTCCAGTTTGTAAGAAACCTTGAAGGATGCCAGTAGTCCCTAGTTCAAACCCGAACGGACCCAAGAAGCATGCCTTTTGGAAATTCGCAAGAAAATATTACAACTTCTCTTATAGTCTGTCACGTAACTTAACGTATTTTACTAAAGGCGGTAACCGAGCAAGCGTATCACCTGCTGGTAATCACTATCACACTTGATCATCTGCGAGATCAGAGGGGTCGCTGATACGTTGCCGGCCTTTTAGATAGGATTACGCTGATGGTGGGCTATGTGGGTGACTCTGGTTCTCTGTCGGATTACATCATTTCTGATGCGGTCCTTCAAAGATACTCCGAGCATAGCCCTTTCATAGCTCTTTGAGCGACTTTGAACCGGTGGATTAGTCCAGCCGTGTCCACCGAATTAGCAAACTGAAGTGTCAGTGGGCTGGTCACATTAGCCGCAGAACTGACAACCGTTAGAGGCATAAAGTCCGTGAGTGGAGACCGCGACTCGGCAAACGTAGTGTTGGACGCCCTCCTACAAGATGGGATGACGACATTCGAAGGCTGGCTGGAGTGAGCTGGATGAGAGTGGCCGAAAATCGGGAGCGGTGGCGTGCATTGGGGGAGACCTATGTCCAGCAGTGGACGAGGGTTGCTAATGATGATGACGCTGATGGTAAATCCACCATAGAATCATATCAACATTTGGATGATAAAATACGCACGTGTGTACCAAACTGTTCGGCCCAGAATCTAAAACAACCCATATTTATGAACCTGGCCTTCGATTGTCTAGGCAGGTCGGATGTTTAAAAAAATAGCAACGGTCCTATAGTTTACAGATTAGCTTTGAAGCAGCTCTTGCTTGGCAAAACAGATCTGATGAGGTCATAGTGTCAATATGTTTGCGTTTGTTATGTTATGCTTACAACATGCTTAGCATGTCGTAGGTACTATTTCTAATCAATATAGTAGATAGATTATAAATAGTTATAACCAGTGAGCGTATAAGGTGCCTCCTCAAACATTAAATTAGTATGGATACGCCTGTGGGGTTTGCCATTTATAATAGAGAACTAGTGGCCCGCCCTCACTTCGTTTCGGGACAGTAGTTCCACTGCATACCAATAGATGGCGCTGGGCGTTGGTTGCATCGCGCCATTGTTTTGCCTCTTCGATTTGTATGTAAGGTTTGTCGATGTTTATAGAATTTATCTCTTTATAATTAGTATAGATGATAGTGAAAGAGTTCCGAGTTTTCCTTTTTTATACAACGTTGATGGCAAACAAGCGTGGCGCCTAATGGTAAGCAACTACCGCAGCCTATTAGATGCTTGAAACTTCGAAGGACCTGCACACACGTGTTGCCCAACCTTTAAAAACCTTAACACTCCTTTTTTGAAGGACCTCATTTGTATTATTATTTGTAGCAGTGCGTTCTTTTCCGAATGGACACTGCGACCGAATAGATCTATTGTATCCTTTGCTTCCTCTAAAAGATCGTCTCCCAGGCCTACGGTCGTCATGAACCATGTGATAGTTTTCAGAGCGGTCGCCTTAACATCCTCCAGGGTGATATGATGCCCAGGGTGCAGCTTCTTGAGTTCCCGAGGGCGTCGCAATGATAGAAAATGGGCATGGGTGTCTCATCCTCTGCCTTACAGAATCTGCAGGTAGACTCCACGGTCACGGAAGGACCTCATACTGTAGTCACTCGGAAAAACTTCTGGAGGTAGCTAGCTCATTCCACATCCGAAGCGTTCGCGAGAGAAAAAATCTCTGAAACTGTTCCCTTGCGATATTTTGACATAGGTACATAAACCTTCACCCCGTAGCCCTAGGATAAGTCGGGAATAGCCCTAGATGTTTTAGTTGGTATGCCTATTGACCGGCCTCAGAATAGCTGAGGCCCCAGTCATGGGAGAGCCCAACACTACCCGTCGGTCTCACAGCCGAGGGTGTGCATAAGGCGCCGCTGAAAGGTAGCGACGTCGGCTCATTGCACTTCGGGCCGGCGGCATTTCATCATCATCATCATCAGCCTGTTGCTTTCCACAGCTGGACATAGGCCTCTCCAAATGCTCGCCACTTTGATCGATCTTCGGCTACTCGCATCCAGCTCCAGCCAGCCCTCTTGCGCAGATCATCACTCCATCTGGCCTGAGGTCGTCCTACGTTTACCGAGACGCGGATAGACTAAAGACAAAAGTCTATAATCAGTGCGTCCTACCCGTCATGACATACGGGGCTGAAACGTGGACACTAACAGCACGGCTAGTCCACAAGTTTAAAGTCGCTCAGCGGTCTATGGCATTTCACCTAGGTCAAATAAAATAAGGTACAGAAACCTTAAAAGGTACCAGAGGTCTCATCACCCAAGCATTCGTAATTAAGTACCACTGTTTGTGTTAACGTCACGTAACTAAAGACATAATACGTGTCGACTGTTGTTTTCATAAACAAATGGGAGGAAAGTGCAGCGTTGCACAACATAAACGTTTAACAATACTGCATTATAAGCGGAAGGGTACAGTTTATATTTAATTAGTTATACCTAAAGTTATTTAACAATGCAATTAGCGATTTATTGAATGAAAAATTCCTAAAGGTGTGACTTTACATACAAATGTATAGAGGTATAACCCACTGTTCTAACCTAACCAATATTTTTGATGATGGTAATGATAATATTTACTAAACTCTATATTACTCTATATTTACTAAAACAAAACAAAATTAGAACCCTCGTCTAGACGTCGTTCTGTTCCTTTAATTTCTGGAAACGGACTCCGAAACTAATTTGACCCCTGGTCTAATAATTGATCGATCTTCGATCAAGAAGACTGCCCCCTCGGAGACACGCACAGCCTTGCCTATAGTTCAGGTGACTCATGTTACCCCTAGACCTACATCAGCGAAACATTCCTAATAGCCCGGTTTTATCGGTTTCATTTGTATAAAGCTTTTGTTATTCCTTGCGTCGCAACACAATTATTGTTTTGTTTCGCTCCGCACACACCGACGTGTTTTTCGCAAAAAACAAAACATGGTAACTCGATAACAAAACAGAGAGAGCTGACTCAAGGCTCGGATCGTTTGAACAACGGCCGTTGTTGCTAATATGCTATGGGTAGTAAACTATTCGGCTTTTATACAGGGTGGATCGATTGACAAACATTACTTCGCTTTGCATCTTCTATCGCTAATATCAGGTCATCAAATAGCGGACCGTCAGCCAGGCGCGCATCCAGACCTCAAAAATGGTTGTGAGGCATTGCACGTGGCCTCCACTCAAGGACCTTTCCACCCCAACGGCCGTCTGTTCTCCTCGCAATGTGCCCTGCCCATTGCCACTTGAGCCACGCGTGACTTAGATCTCCTGCGGATCTCATCATTTCTGACACGATTGGTTGATTGGAGGATTATAATTATGGGAAATAATTATGTACAGTTATCTCTATATCTACTGACACTACTTTTACTCTAAACTCACCTGCCTTACAGCATACAACATCTCTGCGTCTTCTTTCTTCACAACGTTACACTCACAAATATTATTTGATCGACTATTTTACGCGATATAGTACTATACTAGCTATCAGTCATAACTTTATGCTATTTTATTATATTACATTTACTATTTCTTTGAGTCCGTCTCATGTTATAAGCCTGGTAACATTTTGGTTCATTCTGAAAGGTTATTTTTGTTAGGTTTTAGCTTGTGGTAGTTTTCATCAGTGTATACGTGTTTGCAATGTTATTAAGTAATAAAAACAAACAAAAAATGATAAAGAAAACATAAATAAAATGTTTTAGTTGGCATAATCTTATTAATTGTTGGTTTAGTAGCCCCGTTGATCTAGTGGTTTAAGTACCTACCGGTCCGTGATCTCGGAGTCCAAGGTTCAAATCCCAGATCGAGTAAAAAGTGTGTTTCGAATATTTCCAACATAGCTCGGGTTTGTGATCACCAATCCGTATTAGACAAGCGTGTTGATTAAGCCTAATACCATCATCATAGTAGCAAAGACTCGATTTCCATGATGGAGGCCTTTGCCCTGCAGTGGGACAGTATATAGGCTGATACTTTACTTTTTATTTGTTGATTAGAGAGGAAATATGTCTGACCAGGGAACCAGACCAACTGAATCATGATTACCTACACATATTGGAATCTATCCGAAAGGTGTTTCCTCATTATGTTTTATATTTCTCCTCATCATAGACCTAATGGTAGAAATATACCTACACATAGATTTGAGAAATCTTGTAGTGCATTATTGGATTTACAGACCACCCGTTAAAAAGACGCACGTCCTTTATATTTAACTGCCATCGCTCTTTTTAATGTTTCTTTACAATTTTCAATAGACAAAAAAATACCATTCTTCTTACATAACAATGCTGAAAACCTAACTCCCTACAATAAATAAAACGTAAGCTGAAACCTCTTTTCAGCAAAGTTTTCCTGAAAAGCGCCGACTCGGCCCACTGTTCAGCGGCGGCGAGATGAAAGCTCCGCTCGGCCAATCGCAGCGCATCGCTGAAAAGGGATACGCCCACCCGCTATAAAGAGACGGTTGCCGCCTTTTGATGTATACCGATTTTCATGAAAATAGCCCGTTTCAGCTATAGCGTATTTACTTTTATGCGTAAATGTGGGTATTATGTAATACATCTGTATATTGCAGGGTCTTTTAGTATCTAAGTAATATCCTTTTTTGAAGCATAATAATGTTATACGGCCTTCTTGAGACCATACTGGTCGCTTATAAAAAAGAAGAAATTAATCTATATTTTTTTGCGAAATGTAGGCAAAGATGTAGGTAGGTATGTCAATAATATTAAATTCTTTGAAGAAAAAATAAAGAATATCAGCGTATTTATTGACCCGCTGCATGGTACAGGCCTCCATCTTAGAAATCAAGTTATCCCCTATGATAGGATTAGGTTTTATCACCACGTTTGCCTAATACGGATTGGTGATCACAAACCCGAGCGATGTTCGAAAAATTCGAATTTTTCGAACATCCGCTCGGGTTTGTTTTGGCCAACACACTTTGAAGAAAATTACTTAGGGCTATTTCTGCAACCTTATCACCTCATCATTTCTGATAATTACGATCATCCAAGGAGATTCCAAGGATAGCCCTTTCCATTGCCTTTTGGGTGAATTTGAGCTTTCCATTAACAATAATTGTGAATAATATTCAAACTATTCTTAATATTAATTTTAATACTGACAATCAACGAGTATAGTGATATGCGGCATACGAGCAAATTCTCACCTCACCCATGGAACACCAGTGTGTTTTTTTTTAATGATATGCGAGCGAGCGATCGAGCAAGCGGGTCATCTGATGGTAAGTGAACATCGCAGCCCATGGAAATCAGCTACAACAGTAGGAATACAGATGCGTTACCGGCCTTTTAGGTAGCTATAGGTTCGCTTTTTGAAGATTTGAATGTCGTGCTACGAACCTTTTAACTTCCTTTCCCCCTAGATTGGGCCTACGGTACTCTAATTTATTCAGCAAAACCCACTCAGTGAAAACACAGTGCGTGCAATACTTTTTTTTTTTAACTGTTGGTTGTCGGGGGTTGCCGTTTAATTCAACAATATTTTAAAATATGACAGCTAATTATATCCTACTACTATTATAAAGGCGAAAGTTTGTATGGATGTATGGATGTTTGTTACTCTTTCACGTAAAAACTACTGAATGGATTTGAATGAAACTTTACCACAATATAGCTTATACATCAGAATAACACATAGGCTACAATTTATAAAAATATATTGTGTGGATTGTCCAAAATATGAAGGTAAGTGTCAATAATTAACTCCACGCGTACGATGTCGCGGGCGGCCGCTAGTTTAAATTATAGCCCCTAGTAATACTACCATACAACTATCCCAGCAAGATAGTATAGTGGAATTTTCGCCAAAAAATGCTACGTAAAGTAACTGTAGCTATCATAAGTCGTAGTCCGTAGCTCGTAGCGTCGTAGTATAGGGCTTTGGTCGGTACTCGGTATCTATGTCAGTGATCGTATAAGTGGTACAGGTAACAATTTTATGTTTATTCTATTCTATTCTATTTGGATTATATATTATAAACCCTATTAATGTCGTGTCGCCACAAACAAAACTCCATTCGCAAAAGAGCGCTTTTCGGAATTTAATTTACCAACCAATTACTGTGGACTAGGGTCGAAAATAAAATACCATGTTTTCATGCGATGGCCAATATATGTTAAAGGGACTGAATAAATAAATAACTGACTTGGTATTACATGGATCTCACAACTTTTTTGCGGTTTAGAACCACTGAGGTTGTGAGCACTTAGCCCTTTTTTGACACGTATTGTTTTATTATGGGATTATGGTACTTTTTCAAATGCTTTCAGGAGCTTTCAGTATGGAATAGTGTATAAGGGTACTATAATTATATCGTGATAAGCTTATAGCGTCAAATTACAAAAGCTTAGACGTATAACGTAGAATTTCAGCATCACCTTGTGTCCAAAGCTTTTGATTCGGAACCTGGGGTACCCTTCGCCCATTATCCATAGGATTTAGGAAGTCTGGTAACTACAATAAAGCGGACATGCCCATCTGGACCCCTGCGGAACCCTAACAGGGGAACCAGACCAACTGAATCATTGTTTGTATGTTTCAGAACTATCCAAAACGAGCAGGTTTCCTCACGATGTTTGCAGTCACCGCCGAGTTGATACGAAAATAGATTTCAAAAATCCAGTGGTGCATGCTAGGGTACGAACCCCGATCCCCCCGCATGAATGCGCCAGACTATCACACCGATCAACCTGGTCTCAAACTAGGGCAACCCCTGTACTATGAATACCAGGTGACGATAATTAACTGGGGGCGTCAACCTAGAACACTCAGACCCAAGAAATTTTAGAAAATGTAGTTTTCTAAATTGATTTGACCGGGAATCGAATCTGGGACCTTTCGCGCACACACACAAAGCGCACATTTTTATCCACTGAGCTCCCAATATTCTTCTTAGACCCTGTGCTTCGGAAAACACATTAAGTCGTTGATCCCGCACTCTAGCTTTTCAAAGTGTTTCATACACTGGTGTTTACTACAATACAATGGAAGGCATGGGCTTTTTTTACATTATAGCGGACAAACGAGCAAATGGCTCACCTAATGGTAAGTGATCACCGCCGCCCATGGACATCTGCAACACCTGAGGCATCACAAATGCGTTGCCTATTGAGGAAGGAGTAAGCCCTTTTCTAGAAAATCACTAGGTCCTATCTGCTCGGAAACACCACCGTTGGCAGCTGGTTCCACAATCCATAGTGAACTTTATATTTGGTGTAATCTTGACAGGTTGGTCCATGGACATAATTTAAACGATTTTAAACTGGCAATACTGAATGATTTTTATATTATTATTTACTTTTATACAACCGATTTATTCTTGTTATCAGTAAATACGTCAATATTTAGGTCACATGTTGTATGAATGGAGATAACATTAAGATACACTTTTGGGACATGTTTTTATTTGCGAATTTAAATAAATATATTTTAAGTACTGTTTTAGTGCTGAATTGCCCAGTTTTAGTGTAATTATATTTGTTATGCTGCGGTAGAACAATACGTTATCGTCATATGGCTCAGACAGAAGACACAATATAAAATCAATTGTTTTATGCCTTTTTAACGGCTTTTGGGTCTTACGACGTTAAAATAATCCAAATAGTAAGATGATCAATTTCTTAGGAAGTTAATCAACTTTCGAAAGATATGAAACAGTAAAACTGACCGTGGCTGCGTGGAAGAGCCACGCTTCGGCAAGAATAGTTCGGCTCAATCGGAGTTATACCACGGCCTCATAGAAGACCGGCGTGAAGCAGCACCTGTGGTCCGGTTTTGTCGAGTGAGTGAGTACCGGAGGCTCAATTGAGGGAAAGGGCGTTACAGGTTGCAGCGCACTTGTGACACCACTGGTGTTGCAGGTGTCTATGGGCGGCGGCAATCGCCTACAATCAGGTGACGCGTCTGCTATCACATAAAAAAACAAAATCCTAACTAATATTATAAATACGTAAGTAACTATACTCACGGCTGGACTAATCCACCGGTTCAAAGTCGCTCAAAAAGCTATGAAAAGGGCTATGCTCGGAGTATCTTTGAAGGACCGCATCAGAAATGATGTAATTTTAGACAGAGAACCAGAGTCACCGACATAGCCCACCGAATCAGCAAACTGAAGTGGCAGTGGGCTGGTCACATTAGCCGCAGAACTGACAACCGTTGGAGCCATAAAGTCCTTGAGTGGAGACCGCGACTCGGTAAACGTAGTGTTGGGATGCCCTCCTACAAGATGGGATGACGACATTCGAAGGCTGGCTGGAGTGAACTGGATGAGAGTGGCCGAAAATCGGGAGCGGTGGCGTGCATTGGGGGAGACTTATGTCCAGCAGTGGACGAGCGTGGGTTGCTGATGATGATGAAGTAACTATGTCTATCTGTCTGTTACTCTTTCACGCCTTTTGGTGATAAACTGACGTCCCGTATTTGGGTCACCAGTCCCGTCGTCCTGACTCAAAGTGCCAGGATGCAAAATTGACCTGATTTCATCATCATCATGAGCCGCTGGAAAATTCCCCTGGCTTTAGAATGTGACGACCCCGGGTCCCATTTCTAGCCAAAACAATGATCAGATAAGTTATACAGCAGTTGTGGGTCACAACTGCCTCTTCGAGTGCTGATTTGTCGGCAATATCGAAGACTTTCGTCATTTATACTCCTTCCTTTGAAGATTAGGATTATAACCGTTTTTGGTTACCCAAGATATAGCTATTATTAGCTTAGCCTAGTTAGGGATCCCCTGAATAATTAATTACTTCTCATACTTTCATGAACTTGTGTATAAAAAATTAAGAACATTACATTCAACTGTAAAGTCTAAGTAAGGTTTTTCGGAAAGTAATAAAGCATTTTTCATTTTCATTTCATTTTGGGCTACTGATCTTGTTGATTACT
Source organism: Cnaphalocrocis medinalis (assembly GCA_014851415.1). Taxonomy (NCBI): domain Eukaryota; kingdom Metazoa; phylum Arthropoda; class Insecta; order Lepidoptera; family Crambidae; genus Cnaphalocrocis; species Cnaphalocrocis medinalis. The sequence continues at coordinate 6,001,756 of CM026299.1, read as the reverse complement.
GATACGGACCTTGATTTTAGGCCTGCTGTTTCTGAATCGAAAAGAAAAGCCTGGGTTGAAACTCTATGCATAGCATAATTTTGTTTGTATGCCTAACATAAATTTAAACAACATCTCATACATTGACCTGATTCCATAGGTACTAAGTTGATTAAGCGTCTTGTCTTACGGATTTCAAACAACAGAGGAGATATAACGATAATACGTAAATAGTCCTAAGTACTTTATGAACAGGGTTTATTGAAAATTAAGACACATCACTTCGGTGTTTATGTTTGCTGAGATTGAGCGAAAAAGATTTTCTTTTATCCTAGTAAGTACGTACAGAAAGAACCGAGCTGGAAAAAGCGCAATATGGCTTGATAAATTCATGATTTTTAGGAGTGTTTCCATAAAATAATTTACAAAGATTATATCCTTTTTTATCCATACTAATATTATAAATCCATACTAATATTATAAATGCGAAAGTAACTCTGTCTGTCTGTCTGTCTGTCTGTCTGTCTGTCTGTCTGTCTGTCTGTCTGTCTGTCTGTCTGTCTGTTACTCTTTCACGCCAAAACTACTGAACGGATTTAAATGAAATTTGGTATACAGATGATCTAGACCCTGAGAAAGAACATAGGCTACTTTTTATTGCGAAAAGGGGGTTGTAAGGGGTTAAAAGGGGGGTAAAAAGTTACTTTTCCACGCGGACGAAGTCGCGGGCGGCCGCTAGTTAGGTAATAAAAATCTCATTAAAAATAATAATCTCTAATAAATATATTATTAGAGATAGGAGCAATGGGGCTGTTCTTTGTCTTTGAAAAGATCCAGCTTAATCACATTTTGTAGTACTTGCACATTGCACATAGTACCTACAACCTGTTTGGCAAATTAAATCATTCATAATGATTGGAAAAAATCTTTATGAAACAATAAAAATATTAATTTTAATAACTAATCCTCATACTTTATCGATAGGTCAAATTATTTAAAAAATAAAAGAACACCGAAAAAGAACTCGCAAAAGCCATCAAACTTTTCGAAAATCGAACGAGAATCCGCGGGAAAACTCCGTCTCTCATCAGCTGTCAAAACTGGCGCTCTAAAGCGGGCCGCTGGGATTGGCCCGCCGCTCATGAGCGACGCTCTGATTGGTCGGCACGCGGCGCACATCAGCGACAGACCACGTGCTCATAAGTTCCACGTTCGAATTCAAACTTTTTCATGCTACGAGAGCTAAGCCGCTACGAGACGTGCTACGATTTTCTTTTCACTGCTCTTTTTCTTAACTGCCAGCTAGTTGTTATCACAAAAAAAGGTTTGTTTTAATATTTAAATGATTCTTTTTTGTCTTTTGAAAATTGAGTTAATTTTAAATAATTTACTTTTTAATATTTTGTCACTAAATTTAAAAACTAGTGTCTACTTACGTGATCCCATTGTTAAAGCCAACACTTCTTATTATTAATTTAGTTTCTTAAAAAATAACGTTATTCAGAAACAAAAACAAAATAAAATAATCTTCCAAAAATAAAAACGAAATCGACTCACGTCCAAAACGGGTACGTACGTCTTCCAAAATCCAAAAAAACCTTCACTTATCGCTTCACAACAACAAAATAAACATTAAACAATCACAAAACAACATAAAACAACAACAATTAAACAACAAAACAAAAACGCAACTCTTTACAGCGACGAAAACTACCACTCATCAGTTCCGATGCATCTGCAGTTCGAATGCAAATTATTTACACAGTTGCAACTCGTTGCATCGCGTCCAAAAAGGCTTTAAACCCGCGCGAGAAATGTTCAAAACCTTATTCGAATCGAAGGAGTATTTATTTTATTTATATTAAAATATATTTGCATGGAAAGCTCGCCTCTAAACAATACACAACAGCGCCCTCGGCCGCGAGAACAACAATGCTTGGGCGAAATAAGCAAGAAATATTTAACTACCGAGGAGGGAGGGGCGGACGCCGGCCCTCAGTATTGGCGCTACGGCTGTGGTAGTTATAGTTTACGTGATACACAGCTCAAATACAAATAATATAAACATTACAGCGGAGCATGCGCCGTAGCAACAGACAGGGACGACGAGAGAAAGCGTTTTGCAACTTTTAACTCACAAAACCCATTTAGGGCATGATTTACGTGATACTAAACAGATGTAAGAGTTCCAAACTATGATTGATATGTAGTGGCATCACTAAATCAGCTTTTTTATAGATTAATTTGCATATTTTTGACAGGGAACGCGTCTGTGCGACGCCGTTGTACGCATGCGTACTACGCGCCATGCGGGATGTTATTGACGATGCAAAATGTTTATTTTTTGACGCAATCTCGACGCAAAATCCTCTACCCAAAGGCATTATAACTTTTCTTAGGTTACTTCCTTTGCTTAGTTGTAACCTCCTTGTTTACAAGTTATAGTTTTAAAAAGTCGGCCATAATGAAAAAAGAATAGGATTCTAAATTTAAAAATGGCGCCAAAAAAGTTTGTCAGTCGACAATGCATCTGTTGAAAGAATATGAGTCACGGATGTCGTAACATGATAGCCGAGTGCTAAGGAAGATAAGAACGTAATCAGTTTTCTGAAAGTCTGTGGGGAGTTTGAGCTGGATTTATTTCAATTATAATCCAATATGAGCGTTTTGCGCATGCGCGCGTCATTATTTGCACCGAAGCGGGAGCTAAACTTCGCAAGCCAGTGTATTTTATATTCATTGTCTCCAACATATTAATATACTAATACTGATCCAGTTAGTCTGGTTTTCCAAGTTACCAGACTCATCAAATTCATGGTCCAAGAGTACGGGCTCCGAAGCGATGTCTTTTTTACGCAAATGTATGATTATCTCTAAATTCGACTTCTATGTCGAGTGCACGAGAATTGCTCCCTTGGGGTTTAGCACTATGAGATAATAACGATATTACACTTAAACGTTTTATCGAGATAAATAGCTGGAACCATCAAAATGTAGGTACCTACAATCCGGTTTTGATTGATTCTCAGTCACCACCAGAAGAATTAAAATTAACACTAATACCTACTCGTAGGTACTTACATAGTTAGACTGTTCTATTCACAGAATAGGTACGTACTTGCAAACTCCTATAATTTCAAATCTATTATACCGAACATTTATTTTTCGTAAATTATCTATAAAAACATCATAAAACAATTCGTAGTTTCTAAATATTTTTCCAAAAAGAAAAAAGAAAAAGAAAATTTCAAAAGATACAACGTAACGATAGATATAAGAGGCTTTTTATCAGTATATCCAATCATTAAGTGAAGATGAGTACTTAAACGTGTATAAAAATTACGAGAGTAAGTTTCTAACTAATTTGGATCAGGAAAACCTAACATCTTTAAATAATAATATAACTTTTTTGAATCAGAAGAAAATTCAATTCAATCCCGGTTTTCTTCCCCATTTTTCATATTTTCTTGTCCGCCGCAACGGTGTGAATGTGACCTAAGAACAGTAGGCCATTGACATTTTTATTGGGCGATGATTTAACACCTATCGATTCCACTTCCACTAGTCATCTAGTCGGAAAAAATTAGAATTACAGTCTGCTTTTAGACAAATTGTCTCCCGATCTTTGAAAGGAAGCAGGACTTTTACGTTTCTCGATTGAAACAGAAAGTTATTTAAATCGAATTGAAATTTCAATTGAATCTGTTGTTGGATATTTCAACAACAGATACAATAAAAATAGTACAATTTGATACAAAACATTCGTACATAAGGACGATTGTAATTTTATATTCCTTTGTTTCAATGTTATAAAATAATTATGCGTTCTTTTGTCCAATTTAAATTTGACTGGACATTTTTTTTATGTCTATTACAGATCGACCTAAGGAGGTCAAATACATCTAGTATTAATAAGCAAATAGAACATTATATTTTCAAAATTAGGTGCATAGACCAAAAATGATTCGTGTCGTTCCAAATTCAAATCGAAGCGCCTTATCGATCGCGCGCGGAAACTTCCAAAACAAAAAAAGGCAAAATGGCGTTGGCTTTTAAAAAAATATTAATTAAGAGTTGAACTATGAGGTTTAATAATAAAGGAGGCATGATGAGCGGGTGGGCGTGTCTCCGCCCACTGTACAGCGACGCCCAGTCTCGCTTTTGAGCGGCCGCCTACCCCCGCCACAGGAGACGGAGTACAGATTAAAAATATCATTCCAAGATCAAAATGGCGAATACTTTTCCTTTTACAGCTCGTTTTATGACTGTACTTTGACACAATTTTAGTTTAATTCAAACCTTTTTAGTGCCTTAACCTTTTCTTTTATTCATAAATGGGACCATTTCACAACAATCATACTTAAAAGTGAGAAAATATGAAGAAAATATAAAACCCGAATTTTTGAGAAAAACCTTAAGGTTTTTTTCTGTTTTTAAATGTGTCGAAATTAAGGTTTCTAGGAAAATCTGTTTTATCTACGTCTTGTAATGACTGGCTGAATCATTTAAAGAGTTTGAATTCTGGTTTCCATAGTTTCAATGCAGATAGCTAAATTATTTAGTCATGAGTTAGAGACCTACTTACTAAAGTTACGAACCGTATCCTTACGATAGATTTTCAAGTAGAATGAAATGTGGCACCAAAGATGTGTTCTAATTTCAGTTATTTGAAAAATGAGCTCATGGTTCACCTAATTCAATAGTTTAAATTGTATTGTTTACCATCATCATAATTATTAAAAAATTTCGATTCTGAAGGTGCGTCTGGATGCCCCGTGGGGTTCGATGCCCGTGTCGATCCAAAAGTATGATTCTCCGAACATACTTAACTCGGGTTTGTAATCACCAATCCGCATTAGGCAAGCGTGGAGATTAAGCCCTATCCCATCATAGTAGCGTAAGCGATGACTTGATTTCTATGATGGAGGCCTTTGCCCTGCAGTGGGACATTATACGTACAGGCTGATACTTTACTTTAGATACTCCTATTGAAAGGTTTTTTTCTATAAAAATAAATAACTAGCCTCTATTTCCTAAGATTAATGTAAGTTCCACATCCCCTAAACTACAACCATTAATGGCGGAGAAATAGCAATAAACTTATAGTCCCTGCTCAACAATAAACCCATTACAACTAAACCTTACTATCCTAACTTTAAAGTCCAAATCCGTATAGCACACTTAATAGTGCTGAAGCAAGAGTAGTAGGTTTTCAGGTTATATAGAAGGGGGGAGAAAGGGGGGAGGGGGGGGGGCTAGGAAATGCGGAATGAATATCAAGCTCAGTGAATGCATTGGGAGACAAGGGAATAGTGCTACAGCTGTAATTAATAAGTATTTATACCTAGTATAATCTAGGCTCTCTAGGACTGAACTGGGAATAAACCGGTTTTTTGTGAATATGGCCATCTATAAAGAAAGAAAGAAAGAAAGAAAAGAAGAAATGTTTATTTGGAACCAATATTATTATTGTCCCCTTTTTTGTTTAATACAACTTGTGGACAACGGGGTTGATTACACTGTAGGTAATAAGACGTGCTTTTTATAAAACTGTTAAATAAGTAACATTAAGGGCCTCGTTCACACACCTCTGAGTAAAGTGTCAAATAATTTACTTGTCAATTAAAGTGGGTTCGGAGTAAATTGGCCACTGGTCCGCGGCCTAGTAATTTAAATATTTTTTCATTACAAATACCAGTGGCCAATTTTCTACGAACCCACTTTAATTGACAAGTAAATTATTTGACACTTTACTCAGAGGTGGTGAACGAGGCCCTTAGTGTAATTGTTGGTTGTTCCTAATAAAAAATAAATAAAAATATTATGCTGAAGCTCCTGTCTCCTACAACAGTCTTTTTTCGTTTTGGCTGCTACAGGACACGTTAAATGGAAAATTGTGATTTGAAGGAATTTGTAATATCGCTGATTTTTATAATAAACGAGTAATCGACAGCATTTAAAACAGAACATACCCAATTGGACATCAGAAACAAAGCTAGCATACAACAAAAAGTTACAAGAGGCAGATTCGTTTAGGTCAAAAGTCTTAGTTTAAAACTTTTATTTGTCAGTTTTATAAAAGTGTCTTCCATTCCCGGGTCAAGCAAAAGTATGTTTCGAATTTTTCAAACTTAGCTCGGGTATGTGATCACCAATCCGCATTAGGCAAGCGTGGTGATTATGCCTAATCCCATCATAGAGCGATAACTTGATTTCTATGATGGATGCCTTTGCCCTGCAGTGGCACAGTATTAGGCTGGTAGGTATTTTACTTTTTTAAGTGATATATACAGATGTACCTACCCCAAAACAATAAACCCTTTATACCTGCCTACTCAACAGCCATGATTTAGCCAAATGCCTGACTCGACGACTGTTTTATTGCCCTAACGGCAGAAAAACACTTTTATTACTTATTTCCCCAGTTTTACAGAGCTGCTTGCTGTTCGGAAATCCTTTTATGTGATTGATATGTCTTTGGTGAACCTATTTATTGCTATTTGAGTTTTGCTAACTTTGTAGTTTGCGTCGTAAAAGGTAATGTGCTATGATTGACTACCCTTTTCTTTAAACGGTTTTAGGTGCATTCAACCTTTAAATTTTGGTTTGATTGGCATGAATGGGCCGGCTCGACCGGAGTGATACCACTGCCTCACAGAAAACCGGCGTGAAGCAGCCCCTGTGCTGTGTTTCGCCGAGTGAGTGAGGGTACCGGAGGCCCACCCTGGGGGGAAGGGGATAAAAGGTGGCAGCGCACTTGTAACTCCACTGGTGTTGCAAGTGTCCATGAGCGGCGGCAATTGCTTACCATCAGGTGATCCGCCTGCTCGTCTGCTACCTATACCATAAAAAAAAAATGAAATAAGAAGGTAAGTAAGTAGGTACGCGTTTTTCGGTGAACAGAAGGTATCTTCATCGAGGACTAGTCTTACTTAACTACCTATAAGTTTAATACTAATAGTAATTAAATTCATATAAAATCTCATACATTGACTTTACATTACATTCCTGGTTAACATTAAAAAAATAACTTTTCATATAAAGTTGGTCAAATCAAAGGAACAATGAACAAGACCCGTGGTCTTATTCATTTTTTATGAATAAAAAAAACACTTATTTGAAAAAAAAAATGTTTAGGTATAATGGTTGGTAGAAGACATGTTAAACGGATATACTTACCTAAATGTTCACAAATATTGTGTATAAAGTATAATACTCTGTATAAAGAAAAAAGTGCAGTATTTTAAGAGTCGAATTAGTTAATACCTGGGTTATTCTTCGAGAAGTTGTGCAAAAATCTAAAAAAAATGTAAAATTTTTGTTATTTATGGAAAATGCCTTCCTAATTAATTATATGTAAAGGATAATGGATTTGGCGCTCCCTTTCTTCTTCGAAAATCGTTTTTCCGAAAATCGAAATCCCTAACGCGTTTGCTATAATGAGCACTATCCATAATGTACATACAGACACACATCAAAGTATACAAAACTGTCAATGTCTTCAATCGACTCTCATCTTACTGTCATACACATTAGGTTGAATATCAACTGAGGAAATTTGACTGGTTGTGGTAACCTGATGTGTGGCTGACTGTACGCATATTCGAAATTTTATTTTCTTTAACCGTCTTTAATTCTAATGGTTTTGTGTCATAACATCGTGTGCTATAAAAATTATTATATCCTATTCTAAAGACTGTCTCGAAAGTTAGACCTCGGATTCTGTGGGTAACTGTGAAACAAGCCGCATCGGCTGATGCAATCCAAAGAATTTAATTAGTATTGTTGGCGACAGACCTGCTTTTTATATTTATGGTTTTATTTTTATATTTTATATTTGGGAATTTCTTCTTTTTTTTATACTTTTTGATATTCATATTTTTAGTAGTATTGATTTTGCCTTGCTACGAGAAAGTTATGTTTTAATAAAAGTGTGCCTGAAAGTGTGTCCGTGTGTTTACCTGGTGAGTCCCTTCCCTTCCCTGTGCTGCCGCCCGTCGTACGTACGTAGGTAGGTGACCCGTTATATTTATGGTTTTATCTTTATATTTTATATTTGGAATTTCTTCTTTTTTTTTATACTTTTTGATATTCATATTTTTAGTAGTATTGATTTTGCCTTGCTACGAGAAAGTTTATGTTTTAATAAAAGTGTGCCTGAAAGTGTGTCCGTGTGTTTACCTGGTGAGTCCCTTCCCTTCCCTGTGCTGCCGCCCGTCGTACGTACGTAGGTAGGTGACCCGTTATTCCATCCTTTTCATTGGTCCTTCTCCCGTTTAATTTATTCTCAGTGCCTAAATTCTAAATTCCCCATTTACACTCCATTTATTTTTACATCTAGTGTTCATATTCAAAATTTTTATCGTTCACCTACCTACTTTAAAATGATTACCCGTAGTCGGGCAGCGGCACAAGGGAATGATAATAATAATAACATTCCGGACTCATCGGACGAGCCGCCGGCTAGCCCGGGCCCGGCATGTTGGCGACAGACCTGCTTTTTATATTTATGGTTTTATTTTTATATTTTATATTTGGAATTTCTTCTTTTTTTTATACTTTTTGATATTCATATTTTTAGTAGTATTGATTTTGCCTTGCTACGAGAAAGTTATGTTTTAATAAAAGTGTGCCTGAAAGTGTGTCCGTGTGTTTACCTGGTGAGTCCCTTCCCTTCCCTGTGCTGCCGCCCGTCGTACGTACGTAGGTAGGTGACCCGTTATTCCATCCTTTTCATTGGTCCTTCTCCCGTTTAATTAATTTTCAGTGCCTAAATTCTAAATTCCCCATTAACATTCCATTTTATTGTGTTTTTACATCTAACGTTCATTTAAAATTTTTTATCGTTCACCTACCTACTTTAAAATGATTACCCGTAGACGGGCAGCGGCACAAGGGAATAATAATAATAACATTCCGGACTCATCGGACGAGCCGCCGGCTAGCCCGGAACGTAGCCCCCGCTCGCTCGTCGGACTGGCGTCACACCCGGCGCCTCGCCATCATAGAAAAGTACGCCCTCCGTATGATCGCTCTGGATAAGCAAGAGGCCGAGGCGCAAGAGCTCTACGCAGCGAGCTTAGCCGAGGTGCAAGAGCGCTACGCAGCGAGATTGGCCGAGGCGCAAAAGCGCTACGCAGCGGGCATGGCCGAGCTAGCGGCAATAAAAGAGGAACGCAGGAGCCGCAGGAGGGCAGAACGGTGGGTAGCCTACAAGCGCTCTGAAATTAATCCCCCCACCTCTGCCCCACAGGCTGGCGATATAACGTCCCCGCCTCAGCACTGCGCAGCGTCGTCGCCGGCGTCGAGCGCGTGTGCCCCCGCTGGCTCCTTAGCCGCGGCAGAGCACACGTCGTTCGGGCCGGCTATTGAAATTTCGGCGGCGCCGCCAGCTGAAAGCGCGGGTGTGCCATCGCCCGGAGTCGACGGCCGCACCCCCGCGGTGTGCGAGCCGTCACGTATGCCGGCTACTGCATCACCGGACCTGCTGGCTGGACGTGAGCGCGAGCCTTCACCCTCCGCCGCAGCAGCGTGTGAGGCCCCGTCCGCGCGCGCCCGTTGCGAACGCGCGCCCTCGCCGCGCACCCAGATGGTGCGCGTCTCTTCGCCCTGCGGCACGAGAGCGCGCGAAGCAGCGGCTGCAACTGCATCAATTCACGCGGACATTTCACACCATACAACTTCTCTCACGTTAGGTACTCACTCACATTCGTTTTGCGTTTACCAAAATAAATCTCTAGCACCCGACAGTACTACTGCACACAATAATAGCCGTATGCTGGCTGAGGTCGGGACGGACCTTGCCGGCAGCGGAGGTAGGGTTAGCGCAGTAGCACAGTCGTCTCTGTTCTCCGGCCCGCCGACTATTTTGCTTTCCTCTCGGCCGCTCTCCCTAAATTTCAAATCTTTTTCGGGGCCGGAGAGCACAGGCTACTCTAATGATACCTCCCGGAGGACCGCCCATGACGCTGAGGTATGCCTCCCGGTCATGGAGGTGCTCCGGGAGCGATCTGGTTGGCCCAGGTTGCCCAGCAGCCACCTGGTGCCTGCTAGATTGTCTCCGATGTTGCGCGAGAAATCGGTCGAGCACGCTCGCGTAAACTCCGAGCCACACGCTCACGTAAATTCGGATATCGGCGGCTCCCGATTTCCCGCACAGCATCAGGTGAGTGTCATTGGAGATGGCATTGTCGATGATGATCACAGAGTACATTGTATTATATATGATGATCGTCATAAGTTTTCATCAGCTTGCAAAATTGACAGCTATCAAAAATTGACGGCTGACACTCACGTCATCGACAATGCCATAAAGCAGACCGACGTGCATGGAGGTACCTACCATGCCGTCGTTCGCAGAAATAAAGGCGTCGCTAGTGGCGACACCTTTCACCAAGGCGTCGTTAGTAGCGACACCTTTCGCCCGCAAGGCGTAAAACCCAATCCAGCGCCATCTACTTGTCTATCTTACCGAGTCATGAGATCTTACCGAGTGATGAGGCATGAGATGTCAAAGTACGGAATCTTCGTCGTTCTGTGCGTATTCATTCTGTCCACAGTTGATAGATGGCGCTGGGTCGTGGAAGGTAGGGTTCGCTACATTTACCTCCGCAGAGGAGGGCACCCTCTTATCTGCGGAGGTGACCGTGGAACATACCGTTGTGCGAGGGCTCATTACGCACTCCTCCACGGAGGGCTAACCTCCCGTGTCGGCTGTTCAGCAAACGCGGATGGACGGCTCTCCATGGGCCCTCGGTGCTGCCGGTAACAGCGGCGTGGAGGGCTCCTCTGGGGCTCCCTCGATTGTCGAGCGCTTATTTTTCCCTCCAGAGGAGTGTCCTCCCGCTGACGCGTTCTTTTTTATTCCGGTTCCCTCTCGTGGTCATATGTAGCCTTTTTCCAAATTCCACCTTATCTTTTCATTTAAAATTTTCAAAATTCTATCGTATCTTTTCATTCCCGTTCCTTTCGTCTCTTCTGTTCAACTGTCTTTTCTAAATTACATTTTCGGCCGATTCTCTTCTAAATTGTCTTTCGACTTTAAATTGCCTAGATGCCTACCATAGGGCATCATTTCTACGCCTCTAGGTTTTGTCTGGCATGTAGCCAGAGGGAACCTAGAGGCCAACTACGGTTTTTTTACATTTTGTATTTTATTTTGTATTTCTTTATTTTAAAGGTCTGTCGTCCAACGCGCCCATCGTCTGTCGTCCAACGCGCCATCCTTCGCCCCCTTCACTCACTCCATCTACGTGACTCCATCTACGTGACTCCATCTGCGTGCCGCGTCGTCGTCAGGGGTCCAGTTCTCGAGGCGAGGCGGGCCTGCCTTCTACAGCACCTGTTGCAGTCACCTCCGCTCCTGGCTTTTGTACAGCCCCACCTCCGACCGTGAGCGCGCATCTTCGCCGTTACGTGCTACCAGCCACCAGTCCTGCAGCCGCGACACGCGGGCCCACCAAACATTTCGCCCGCGTCGGCTTAAGGCGGCGCTGTCCGTCGCCGGCCGGGTGTGGTCCCGCACCAGTGTCGCCCCGGTTGCCGGCTGGGGCTCGCGAGGCTGCGTGCGTCGGCGCTTATAATCCGGGGGAGGTGCAGCGAGCCGCGGAAGGCGACTTCGGGTGCGGCCTGCCTTCAATCAAAACCCTGACGACACTACAACATGTGCTGCGCGCTACGAGAGTGAAGGGGCGCGACGCCAAGAGTCGCACTCAGGTGGCCGAAGCGCAAAGTGGTGCCCTTAGTTCGAGCAGGGCACCCAAGAGAACTGCGCCATGTAAGTTGTGGACGTCCAGGGGGCCACTTCTAGTGCGCACGTGGTGCCCTAAACCAACGCGAGCAGGGCACCCAAGAGGACTGCGCACTACTGTCGCCTCCTGGATTGGTGCTCTGCACCGGGGCCCGGCATGTTGGCGACAGACCTGCTTTTTATATTTATGGTTTTATTTTTATATTTTATATTTGGAATTTCTTCTTTTTTTTATACTTTTTGATATTCATATTTTTAGTAGTATTGATTTTGCCTTGCTACGAGAAAGTTATCTTTTAATAAAAGTGTGCCTGAAAGTGTGTCCGTGTGTTTACCTGGTGAGTCCCTTCCCTTCCCTGTGCTGCCGCCCGTCGTACGTACGTAGGTAGGTGACCCGTTATTCCATCCTTTTCAAGTATCTAGTGGTTTTAGTGTACAAATTTGGTGTTACTTTGTGCAGTGAAGTGCCGCAGGGTGATATTAATATAAGAATCATTGAATTGTGTCGTTTTTAACACTGCTATTGTGTGTCGAGTGAGTTGTCACGTGAACAACTTGCTTTGACCTAATAGAGTCTTAAAACCTACGGCTTTGTTAAAAATAGTCTCCACAGAATCCTTAGGACATTAAAACGCTAAACACCGGCGTTTTATTGAGTGACTGTGACTTCGACTGACTTCGACTGTTGACTAGACTTTATCAATCTACACTTGACATTGGCAAAATTAAATGTGTCATGAACACAATACAAGCCAAATAATAATAAAAAAAAAAGTTAGATCTCGATTGACCCACCTCCTTACGTCATTTAAAAATCCGTCATTATAATATCCACCCAGTGGTAAGTACTTGACACTCGTAAGATGCAGAGCAAACGAGGGTCTGAGGATTAGTGGCTGGAAACATTGCCTCAGAGAGGGCAGGGGTCAGGAGCTGTTTGACCTTGGCATTACGTTCTGCACTTGATCTGAGATTCAATAGAAGGAAACAAAGGACTTTTGTTCATGTTTAACTCTTTGAAAGGCAGAGGGCACTGAATAAAAAAAAATACATAACCTCTTCTTACAAAACGGGGGCTAAATTTTCAAAATGATGCAGTCCCTATTCTCAAAATTACGAATAATAGTTACAGCATTATGGACACTTACCGTCATATTTTGGACAATCCACACAATATATTTTTTATAAATTGTAGCCTATGTGTTATTCTGATGTATAAAATATACTGTGGTAAAGTTTCATTCAAATCCATTCAGTAGTTTTTACGTGAAAGAGTAACAAACATCCATACATCCATACATTCCATACTTACAAACTTTCGCCTTTATAATAGTAAGTAGGATTTAAGACTTCCATCTTTCTACGACCTTATAAAAGACGAGTAAAACTTGCTATGACGCGGACCCCAGTCAAGCGTCATAGTGATCAATTTAGAGATTATCGTGTCCCACTGATGCTGGTCAAACGTCTCCCTATTCTTTCTCCACATTTCACGATTTTGGGATCTTGTTTATAGAATATAGGTAGCTTTTTATAAATAGTAGGTACAGGAGATGAAATCAGTCAGATTATTATAACACTGCACCTGTTTAAGTTGACTGGCTCGATGTCGCTTTTAGTAGTGACCCTGCCTCATACGCCATAGGTCGAGGGTTCGATCTCCATTCTAGAGAAATATTCGTGCGATGAACACTTATGATTGTTCAGTGTCTGGATGTTATACTAAGTAGTATGTATTTAAGTATTATATTTGTGTTTCCTCTGTTGTCTGATATCTATAACACAAGCGCTACGGAGTCAGATCAATGTATGAGATGTTGTATGAATTTATTTATTTGAAAAAGGTATTTTTTTCGTTTTTTTTATACCTTGTTTCCTTTACACACAGCAAAGTCACAACATCACAACACAAACAAGCAAGACAAAAGACCTTTAAAACAAACAAAGGTGCCAAACAAAGATTGCAATCCGCATACAAAGCAAATTATGTGACATTATAACAAAATATTTGTAAACCATTTTTAAAAAGACTCTTGTGCCTTCGAACCAAGTGACTCACAACTCTGAGTCATTTTATCATCGGCGAGATGACCTTCCGATCTCAGTTTCCGCGAATAAAAGATTGTTTGTTGGCTGATTTTGATAATGACTTCCAAATGATTTATTTTACGTACAGTCAAGTTCAAAAATATGTATACACCTTAGGACCTTGTCACAATACATATTAATAAGAAAGTGGAAGTCGTTTCCTTATACATATGTACTGTGACAAGGTCCTAAAGTGTATACATATTTTTGAACTCGACTGTACAGACAGTTACGCAGTTTACCACAAACTGTCATTTCTTCAATTGATATTCAACCTAATGTGTTTGACAGTAAGATGAGAGTCGATTGTAATAGATTTGTGGGTGTACGCACATACATTCAGTCTCGAAATGGTCTTTTAAGTTCAATATCTTGATTTTCGAACGCAGTCTTTTTGTGTGATAGATGGCAGACGAGCAGACGGGCCACCTGATAGTAAGCGATTGGACCGGCCATGGAATTCACAATAGGTACCAGTGGAGTCATAAGTGCGCTTGCCACGATAAACTACTTACCCGATTTTGAACTTTTGCACGGCATTATACAAGTCTATACCCTACCTTAATCCTAACTAATCCTAACTAATACTATAAATGCGAAAGTAACTCTGTCTGTCTGTTACTCTTTCACGCCAAAACTACTGAACGGATTAAAATGAAATTTGGTATACAGATGATCTAGACCCTGAGAAAGAACATAGGCTACTTTTTATTGCGAAAAGGGGGTTGTAAGGGGTTAAAAGGGGGGGGTGAAAGCTACTTTTCCACGCGGACGAAGTCGCGGGCGGCCGCTAGTGCTATTTATAATGAGGTAAATTCTATAAATAACGACTATTATTATTTAGTTATAACTTACCAGTACAGGTAACTGCACCATTGGTCTCTGCAACAAAAAATAACTTGTTAAAATGTTATCTATATTAAAAGTTACGAGACAGACTGTAAAGGACGAGAACATCCCAGGCATTCAAAGCTTTTCTAAATTTTACTTGTATTGCCCGGGAATCGAACTGAAAATCAAATGGCCCTATGCTTATATTCGGTAAATGGATGACTTTTACAAAGTTTTACATCAGACGATTTTAAGACATACGGTTAAAGTATAAGATTAAAGAAAAAGTATCTTTAGTAATGACTCTATGGATTGGTAGGACTTTTTTAAATAAATCGTCCAACCGATATTCGGCTACGGCGACCAATCTTAACAATCAGCCACGTATGTAGGATATAATGTAGTGTGTGCGCAAACACGGGTGCACTCTCTATTCCTTTACACCAGAGGGTTTCTTAAAGTGGGGTCCACGGACCCCTTAGGGGTCCGTAACATGAGTGTCAGGGGTCCGCAGCAGCTCATCATCATCAGCCCATTTACGTCCCCACTACTGAGACACGGGCCTTTGAAACAAGAGCATCCTTCTCACTAATTTAGTACCTAATTAAGTATTAGTGCCTAAGTGTAAGTAAACTACCAATAAAATATTTTTGTGCAATAAACTGGATTTACTACTAAAAGGTCTTTTTTTTCCTAAAATATTCTGTGACAGGGGTCCGTAGAGTTTTTTGATTCATTAGTGTCCGTGACATACATGACGTTTAAAAAAACCCTACCTTACACTCTTAATTCAATGGAACACCAGTGTGATCCGACCGAAAAGAGAGAACGTGCGTTGGGTCCACGGCTTAACGTGCTTTCCGGGACACGGGGGTACAAGACCACCAACTTCCAGACTTCGGGCTGACACGAGAATTTCTGAACAGAAACATTGTACCATTTTTTGCACTACCCATGTACGAACCCGGGACCCCCAAACGCAGCCATCGCTTTAACGTCGTAAGACGATAAGAGAGAGAAAACAATTGACATTCCATTGTGTCTCCTGACTGGGCCTTACGACGTAAAAGCTGGGACCACTAACCCAGCGCCAGAGCAGTGGATTTCCTGGAATTGTGAATACTATCCTTACCTATACTCTTTATAAAGAGATAACTTCTATAGACATCGACGAGGCTTATAGGTAAACCGAAAACACAAAACGCTTGCGCGATGTAATTGGACACAGCGCCATCTATTGGTTCGTTTCTGAATTACGGTCCCGAAGCGAAGTGAGAGGCGGGCCACTAGTAGTGTATATAATATTAATACTACCTAATTAGTTAAATAAATACCCATGATATGTTGAGTCAGATTTATCAGTGGAGCTTAAGATGAAATAAACAAGCAACAGATGAAAAATAAACAACAATATAACTGTCAACATTTAAATAGTTTTTATCTCGATTCACTATCGTTATTATGAATAAAATATGATACTAAGTTGGTTGTTTGTGTTTTCGCCTGTTATCTGTAGGCCTGCTTTCTGCTCGTAAGATAATTTATCATTATGTAATCTTGTAATTAATTCTTGAATTTATATGTACATGCATTGCAATGCTTTTATACTTTTTTGGGTACCACAGCCTACCTACCACGGCCCCACAGAAAATACGGTAGGAAGTAGCATATAATGTAATGTATGTAAAGTGGACTCCTGTTTCCGCACTTAGACTCCCATTTGGTCCAGTGTACGTATGGTGTCCTGGCTATTCTAGCCAGCCTAACTCCGCCCAGAAGCGCAGAAGCTTCCTGGGATCCTCACAGGCTTCGCGGAGTGACCTCGCAGATCCGAGGATTTCGTTTCGTTGTCTTGTCACAGCATCGCATTCCAGGACTACGTGCGTGACTGATTCTTCGGTGTTAAAACACCCCCTACATAGAGGGCTGTCGGTCGCGCCTAAAGTGAAAAGGTGTTTGTTTAAGGGACAGTGGCCCGTCATTATTCTGAGATTGAATCTGCTGAGATTGAGGAGGCGTTTTGTAAGTCATTTGTTTATTGCAGGTAATGGTATTAGTAGACATTAAAGACGTAGCTTAAAGTCCTTGAGTGGAGACCGCGACTCGGTAAACGTAGTGTTAGACGCCCTGCTACAAGATGGGATGACGACATTCGAAGGCTGGCTGGAGTGAGCTGGATGAGAGTGGCCGAAAATCGGGAGCAGTGGCGGGCGTTGGGGGAGATCTATGTCCAGCAGTGGACGAGCGTGGGTTGCTGATGATGAAAGACGTTGCTTATTATATTCTGTGACGTCATTACTATCAGAACAGACTTGCACAAGATCACCACAAAATAAATTGTTGACACTGAACCCTAAAACACAAAATCAACAACTTAATCGTATCGAAAGCAGCGCAATGTTTTCAAATAACATTTTTTTAAACGTAAACTCCGAACGACCGAGAAGATCGGTTCCTAAACATAACTCGAGTCGCTTTCATCGATTATTATAAACAAGAAAAATCGATTGAAAACAAATATGGCCGTAAAAACCGAATGTACAAACTTCACTGCATTTGTAAACACAACTGGACTAACGCTATTGCTAAGGAAACTGGTATAGTAGGTACCTATAATTATTTAGAAATAGAAAAACATTTTAACCTATTATTTTGAACATTTACAAATTGGATCGACTCGACCGGAATCATATAGCGGCATCTAACTATAGCGATGACCGTTAGTTTGCGCACTTGAAAAGAAGACTTTTTACTAATTGATCAGAAACAAAATGTTAGGTAGGTAAGTATATTTGCCATTTCTTTGACAGCTGTACAGGATCCTAGACGACGCTCTACAGGCTGTATCTGATAAAACCACGTGTTCTATCAACATGAATTTGCTCTATGACTATTCTAAATTCATAAGCAAATAAATGATTTCTATTCTATTCTATTCATAGATTTATTTTCGTCTCCCCCATATAAAATAAACAAGCCACGTGACCGACATTGTATGAAGTTGTTTTTTGCGAGTTTCCAACAATCTTAGAAAAATTAATGTTGTTCAAAATTATTGGTAATTAATAGACGTGGTCAAAGGGATGTAAATGTTCATATTCACGGTTACATCCTGTATTACACCCACGGACACTGAATAAACACAAGTGTTCATCACATTATAAGTTCTCTTGTCCCAAAGTGGATCAAACCCACAACTTTCGGAGTTATTAACAAAAAGCTCCTGATTCTTGATATAAACGGGACTTAACTAAACTAAACAATGATGATGATGATGAACGCGACGAAATTCAAAATAAGTAAGTACCACATTAAAGCACTTGACGCTTGACGGTTAGTCCCGTTTTTATCAAGTATTTGTATAATAAAAAGCTCCTGTTTCCAGGGCTTTCAGTATATTGAAAAAAATCTCTGAAAGGGTCCTATTCTACGGCTTCAAGTGAAAACAAATTATCCCTCATTGATCGGTGAGATCGCCTGCAATATCATTGGATGACTTTGCGTTCTTCATGAAAAACATATTTTGATCTTAGTCCCTTCTATTTTGGTTCATAATTCTTGCAAAACAATCTTCTATACTATTTATAAAGAGATAACTTCTATAGACAACGACAAGGTATACTTATAGGTAAACCGAAAACACGAAACGCTTGCACGATGTCATTTAGCACAGCACCATCTATTGGTTCATTTCTTAATTACGGTCCCGAAGCGAAGTGAGGGCGGGCCACTATCTTTAATAATAATACACTCGTACTGATAAAAATGGACATTATATCAGTAATGACTTAAACTGAAAACGTAACTTTTAGTCTTATTGCAGCACTCAAGACATCATGAAAACCGAAATGCTCATTATCTTAATTATTGATAGTCTTTATGTCTGTTAAAATAAAGATCCATATTTTTACTTAAGTAACAATTAAGGTTTGATTAAATTCTCTGAGTGCGGCAGTTAGAAGCAAAGTAACTACTTATATTATAAATTGCTGATTTTTAGCACATAATCATCAAAAGTAAAGATTCCATTAAAAGTACGATAGTAAAGTACTTGTCAAAAAATCCAATTGTCGCATTTCAGTTGTTCTACCGTAAAAAGTTTAAGGTAAGGATATCCAAAAGACAATACACACTTTCGATATGGTCAAAGGTATTCGTACTCTCTTACTTTTGTCTATAGTTATGTAAACCAATAAAACTCACCGTGTCATCTATGTAGTTGACATTCTCCTCGTCCCGTTGGAGACACATCCAGAAAACGCAATATCCTTGGTCCACACAACACCAGTAAAGTGTAACAATTAACAAATCGGTCCCAGTATTGCACCTTGCGGCACGCCGCTGTCACGCTCCTGCGATGACTGAGGTGCACAACTCCAATTGTTTTCAATACAATCTGTAACAGAAGAAAAACAATAATAAACCAGAGCGCCTGTAGTGTAATGCTTACGAGGGGTTTGTGAGGGTTCCGCTGTGAGTGATGTTGTCTAAGGCTTATCTTAAATCTATTTATAAGTTAACTTAAACAGTTTTTTGAGTAAGGCAAATGTTTGCAGAAGGATAACAAGTTTTATTGAATTATTACAATTAGATTCGGGATGCATTTGGCGATGGCATTTTAGATACAAAAATCTTGAAACCAACGCTCTAAATTTCTGAACAAAATCAAAAACTTTAAATAAATAATAACTATCAATATAAAAACACGTCATAATGGTAAGGCAAAGATCCATCCGCATTGCTAAATCCGAAAGGTATTGACTAATGAAATCTACGTTCCGCCCTGTAGCCATCCAGATTCAAAACCCCGAGAGCTTTCAACTCGAACTGCAAATTCGATATCTAAGGCCGCAGACAGTGCAGAGAACAAACGGCAGTTAGGGCGGAAAGGTCCTCAAGTGGAGGCCGCTTACAGGAAGTCGCATCCGTGGCAGGTCCGCCACAAGGTGGATTGACGATTTGGTGAAGATCGCGGGAGTCTTTTGGATGTGGGCGGCACAGGACCTGTCACCAAAGCATTTGGGGGAGGCCTATGTCCAGCAGTTGGCTAAGATGTTGAAAGAATGTATTGAGCAACTACTTAGATATAAAAAAAAATGTTTGAAAACAACATTGAAACACGAAACAAAAGAAATATTGTTAGTTTTTTGTTTGTTAATTCTTTGATTGAATCTTGTTGACTGATTCTGACAAAAAAATCCTAAATGCTAATGATTAATGAACTCAAACCACTACACTCTAATCAGATATTATTTTGCTTGTTTTAGAAGATTCCACTATCCTATCTAGATATCTACGAGTAGTATCTTCATTCTATCTGTACTATTTATAAGGAAGTAATTTCTGAAGATAACGACAAGTCTTATATAAGTAAACTAAAAACATGAAACATTGGTGCGATGTATTCGACCAGCGCCATCTATTGGATACAGTTTGGAACCATTACATAAAGAAACCGGGTTCTGAAAGTACAAGTATCAGAATATAATCCTTTATGAAATATATTACAGAACCACATTTTAATACTTACAATGCGCTGCTAGCCCGTTTCTCTACGATAGAGTCTACTATAAACAATTCATATTTTTTTAAATATTGCCCGGCAATCTTAGTCTATGACTAATTCCATGTTCCTATAACACTATTTATTAACCGAAATCTTATCAAGCAATATGTAACTGTATTGTAGCCTTATTATGGTTTATAAGGAGTTTAACTTAACGTCATATAAGACCTTTTAGATGGATGGATACATATCTGTAAGGACACCTGAAGGCACGGTCTGAAAGTAAATATTTTGTTTATCAGGAGACTGGCTTAACTAAGCATAATAAGCTTTGTTATTAGTTTCTATGCAATAAATACCTAGAGAATAATATCAATATTTAGGCATTGATATGCACAGTTAAGAGTGTCCATGATTTGACATGAGTTATGACAGATATAAATCGCAGCTTTTATCCTCAAAATAATGTATGTGTTGCATAGCATAACAACATGAATATGTGGTATTAATTTAGATGCCTAGCTATGTGACGCATCATCTTTACATTGTGAAACAGCTCTTTAGGTATAGTCTGCGGCAAGAAAGTGTAGTTATGACCTTGAGTGCGCATAAACCAATTTTAAAGAAAGTCTTCTTTTTACAAAGTGCTACAAGTGCGCAAAATAACGGTCATCGCTATTCTTTCATTCCGCCAGCTATAGGATTCGATATTTTTGAACTTGATGTAACATTTTATTTTTTTTCAAGCGGGTCACCTTCTGGTAAGTAAGCACCGCCGCCCCTGAACATCTGCGAGATTAGAGAAGTTGCTAATGCGTTGCCGAAACTTTTCAGGAGATACTGTGATAAGTCTGTAATGTTTTGCTTTCTTAAAAAAATATCGTATTTTTCGCCACAATCTGTGTAAATAGGTTGGCGGCGCTAGTTTCATTCGTGTAGCCCCTTAAACTGTTCTACAAAACTTAGGTTCGTGAATGAAAATTCCGCGAGAGACGCATAGTGCTAGATCGCCAATCGCCGTTTTGTTATTCAAATTAACAAAGTTACACCTCCGACCATCAGTACCTACCTAGCTAGATTTTTCAAAAGCGATATAAACGTCGCTATAATTTTAACATATAATTTTATTACAACAAATATTGAAACTCTACATAAAGCTTGCACAGATAAAAGACAAGATAGAGTTTGTAACGCACTTCCAGTGTTTACAAACAACAATACAAACATTTCTTATCTGTAAACCTGGTGTTTATTTGAATTACTTGATAGGATGATTACTGGGGAAACTTAATGTGAAGTAGTGTTGCCGGACTGTCGATAGTTTATATTCGAGAACAACAATCTTATAGGTTGTTGTATCGAAAGCTGAGAGGCTATAGGTACTGTACAAAATCCATCAGCTATTCTTTAAAAACAACATTTTTAAAAATCGTTTCGCTCCTTTTAAATTGATTTTTCCACGATTGGAATGTGAAAGAAGGACATGCAACTAACGTATGACTTTTTTATGTGATAGGTAACAGACCAGCAGATGGATCACCTGATGGAAAGCGATTATTCAAGTTAGATCCATACAGAACACTTATGTTGTTCGTTAACTACACAAATCATTAAAAACTATAAAGCTACCACAAATTGCGAATCCAATAAAACTATTCCTCAACAAAATAAAGCAATTACATAATACATAACTACTTAGATTGAGCAAATTTAATATTCTTGCATGACCTTCATTTGAGATTAAAATGTCAGTTTTCTATCAATATCAACCCTCCAAGAGCAGGACTACCACAAGGTTCTCATCTTGGTCCAATGCTATTTTTACCCATCCCTTACTTTTACATTACAACGCCACCTATGTATTTGCGGTTACACTAACTCACCCACCACCCACGCATGCTCAGTCAGCGCCATCTACCCGGCCTAACCTGTAGCTTTGTTTTTTCGTATCGTCACGCCTGTTGCACGGCCATTGTTTACAGTTTACACAACATAGCGACCCCTTGTTTGTTTTTCGCTAGACGTTTCCTGGTTGGTTTTGTGTGTGTGTGCGTGTGTGTTTTCACAGCCGGCTGTGTGATCGAGGACGGCACACAAAATGTTGTTATTTGCTCGGCCGCAGGCAATAAATTCTGTCTTTAAGCATGTAAGGTAATGAGAATAAAGATTTGGAAGTTTTAAGTTCGTCTTTGGGCGTTTAGATTGCTTTATTAGTAAGAATTAGATTGTTATCATCATCAGATTCTGAATTTAATGAGGATTAAGGATGGATAGGAGTTACTAGCACAGCAATCAAGATTTACCTATCAGATAACTTCATCACATAGGTTACCTACTCAATTCTTCTCCGCTACTCCAAGGTAGTCTGAAAGAGATGTTATCGCTATTAGCGATAAGACCGCCGAGGTTGTATTTACTTAGGACAATAGAATTTAGGTCCGTAATCTTTTTGTGCAATAAAGAGAATCTACCTACTTAGTTTCAATTCGTCAACTGCAACGAAGTCTGTAATCTTTTGAGGTGACTCAAGTGACATCGGACAAGGGAATCACAAATTTTATTTGCACCATTTTAACTATAATCTTTGATGATACCGCTGCAGTATTGTCTATGCGATGACTCTATGACGCAAGTTTTGGACGCACCCTATTGCTGATTAGAACACAGGCGTGGATTCAGTCCTCAAAAATGGTTGTTTATCACCTTTTGTAACACATTCATGAATGCAATACACACCGTTGACTCTTAAGTTTAACAAAGTACCCCCTCTTCCCTTAATCTTCCACTGGAAGCTGCCTACAGAGTGTAGAGAAGGATAATGGCCGAGAGCTGATGTAGCTGGTGTGGTGTGTGACGTAATGTAGGACACCCTCAGGCCAGATGGCGTGACGATCTGCGCAGGATAGCTGGCAAGAGCTGGATCCGAGTAGATAAAACTTGAGGTGATAGGATGATATTAGGAGACTCTATGTCCAGCTGTGGACTGCAACAGGCTGATGTAGATGATGATGATATGGCAGGGAACGACACTGCTACCTGACCGTTGAATAAATTGGTTGATAAATGTTCATAAGTAGGACATATATCAAGAATGTATGACGTCACAAGTCTATATGAGCACGGTACCCACAGTGTCTGATAGAACCTTGGCATTGAACCTTACGACTTGCAAATTATCACCAAAACCAATAATGTTAGCACTTTCACCTATCTTCTGCAATAAAAATGTAAATTTTCTTAATTACTTTTCCATCTAGAATTTTAAGTAAGTAAACTTGCAATTAACATTAGGTAACTAACTAACTACTGATAGATTTCTATTCTATTCTAAAGACAAAATGTATTTTGCTTGAAGATGGCCAAGTTACCTACATATAGCTTGCAAAGATTTAATACCGCCTAAATTACCACAAATTCTCTTTAACTTTACCTAGTTCTTGAATATTGTATCTTGTAAAAGCACATTAAAGATTATCTAAAGTGTCCCGCCCTAACAAAGATTAAGACGTTTTACGTAATTGTGTTAAAGTTTAAAGAAAAGTATTAGCCTATATCTGTCTCAACGCAGGGCAAAAGCCGCCATCATAGAAATCAAGTCATCGCTACTACGATGGGAGTATCAAGTATGAACGCTTGTAACTCTACTGGTATTGCAGGTGTCTATAGGCGGAAATCGCTTACCATCAAGAGATCCGTCTGCTCGTCTGCCACCTATCACATAAAAAAAAATCTTAAAAAAGGTTTTGATTTGTCGAAATCAGCCGTTTCATTTTCAATCAAGACAATTTAACTCAACATTATGGACTGATTTAGCCTTTTACACGAATTTCCTCAAATTTATCACAAATAGTCTGTTGTTTCTAATAGGTGAACACTTACTATTGAAACCTCATTTGTAATCAAATTAGTTTAAACAAAACACTCATGCAATTTCTATTTTAATGTATGTAACTAACTTGAATCCATTAGCCTTCATATAATTTGTTGAAATTGGGTAAACAGTATTTTGATTTGAGTTAACGAGTCAGTGCAACTTTTTTCCGAGCATGAACCTTTGGATTTGAAAAATCCAAAGGTGCATGCTCGGATTCGAACCACGACCCCTTGTATGGAAGGCACGTTCTTATCCACTAAGCTACCTGGCTTTAATATGTTACTTTATTTATTTACTGCTATATTGGGTATACATTCTTATTGACTCAATTACGCCATATATAGTACGAGAAATCTAAATATAACTTCATAATAACTGAAATGAAATTTCAAGAATCTTCATTACCATATTCTAGAATGGTATTTACGTTAATATAAATAAGAAGTGTTTTAAAAAGGTCGATAAACTATCCATTAGTTTATTAATTACCTGGAAATGTGACATTTTGTTTTTAAACGAAAAACACATCTGTGACACACACAAGAAATAATTTAATTCGAATAACCGAGACAAATTGATAATTTTTTTAGCAGTTTCATGAGGAATTCTATTTCTTATTAAGTCATAATATTTTCGAAAAATGTCTGGTCGTCATTATAAGGCAGCTGCGTTCCGTTTCATCCTTTAAATGGATGGGATAAATTTGCGGAACGTATGTTTTTGTATACCTTAGCGTGCGGAGGACATTTTCGAAAAAAAAACAGCAAACAAACAGGTTGTGTGGCTCTAAACAATGATGAGACCGAAATTAATAACTAATGGCCGGCACTTACTCTTTTCGGGAACTAAGTTTTAATAAAAGTGAACTTTTTGCCAATAGATTTTTTTTCTTTTATTCAAAATCCTCAGCTATACCAAGATGGCGCTTAGTGACGGTTACAACGCGCAAGGATTTTTTTTTTGGATTACATAATATAATAAGTAAATCATGTGGTTGTCTAATACAAGTTATCGCTTTATTATTTTATAGTGGCCCGCCCTCACTTCGCTTCGGGACCGTAATTCAGAAATGAACTAATAGATGGCGCTGTGCTCAGTTACATCGCGCAAGCGTTTCGTGTTTTCGGTTTACTATAGCCTTGTCGTTGTCTATAGAAGTTATCTCTTTATAAATAGTATAGAAGAAGATTATTATAGATTAATCATTCTGCATGGACTAAAGTTAGGGGAGGGAAGAAGTAGGATTTGGCAGCTTATAACTCCATTGGAGTTGTGTCAAAGAACGGTGGCACCGCCTGCGCTGTGTTTCGTAAGTGAGGGTACTGTAGGCCCAATTGGGGGGGAAGGGGGTTAAAAGCCTACTTTTAACTGACCACCACCTGTACACAGTGCAACACCAGTAGAATCACAAGAGCGCTGCCAACAGCGCTCTTTGTGACTCTACTAGTGTTGCAGGTATCTATGGGCGACGGCATTTGCTTACAGGTGATCCGTCTGGTCGCCTGCTACCTATCATAAAAATCAAAGATCTTCTATACTATTTATAAAGAGATAACTTCTATGGACAACGACAAGCCTTATAGGTAAACCGAAAACACGAAACGCTTGCGCGATGTAATTGGACACAGCGCCATCTATTGGTTCATTTCTGAATTACGGTCCCAAAGCGAAGTGAGGGCGGGCCACTAGTTTTTTTATGACGAGGTAGGAAATGGTTTAAAGTTACAACAATTAACCGTATTCTTGTGACATGTCTCATTCCCAGATAACCACAAACGTTTTTCTCAGTAGCGCCGGAGCAAATGTCTCACTTACAACCATAATCAGATAGGTATAACATAGTTACGCAATTTGTTTGTTGCCGACATCAGTTAGGAGCAAACAATGAAGTATGGGAAAATGGCTGGCTTTCTTAACCACTCTATGTTTATGTAGTGTCGCAGTGCGGTTGTGAAGTTGGTGGATGTAGAATATGGCTAGTTTACGTTTTGTAAGATTTAAAAGAAGGAAACTCGAATATCTTGGACATATATAATGAGTGGCCCTAAGTATGACATAATGTAACTTACAATACAAGCAAGATACAAGGAAATAAAAATCTGCGCCAGTAAATCTCTGTTTAGAGTAGGTGTCAAAGGGTTCAAGTCGCCATTATGATCGCCAACCTTCGTTAGAAGATGGCACTTAAAAAAGAGAAGTAAGAGTTATAATAATATTTACAATTAGCAGTTTCATATTTCGACACGCCCCGTTGATCTAGTGGTTTAAGTGCCGGGCCGTGATCTCGGGGTCCCGGGTTCGATTACTGGGTCGAGCAAAAGTATGTTTCGAATTTTTCCGACATAGCTCGGGTTTGTGATCGCCAATCCGCATTAGGCAAGTGTGGTGATTAAGCCTAATCCTATCATAGTACCTAGTGATAACTTGTTTTCTATGATGGAGGCCTTTGCTCTGTATTGGGACGGTATACCTATAGGCTTATACTAGAGCCTACTAGGGAGTTTCATATTTAATACTTATATTGTGAGAGACTGGCGTCTGTACTAGGAAATCCTGTATTACAGATTACCAGGTTCCCGCCACTTCTGAGTTTTCTATAGTAATACATACTCTGAAAACAGGAATTAAGTCCATAAGAGTCCATAAGAGTGTATATAAAATAAAAATGTTACCACCTTACTATTTGTACCTTATGGAACGCAAAAATTATTGAGTAAGTATTCTTGTCAAAATAAAAATTGGCCGTTAACTAAAATGTCTCGCGTCCCCAGTTGCCCCGCAGCATATAATACGTACATGCGTACAGGCGAACGTTAACATACAAATTGTATTCATGTGAAACTGTTAAGTAACAGATTAGCTATCTTTTAGTTTAGCAGCCGCTCGCAATGAATTTATTATTCCTTCATTATGTTTGTTTCACATCGTCAAATGTTTGTGAAATGGCGGTAATATTGTTTTACTCTTTTCATCATCATCTTTTTCGTCTGGTACTAGGTCTTTATCTAGATAGAACTAGAATTCATCTCTTTATACCTAGTGGCCCGCCCTCACTTCGTTTCGGGCTAGTAGTTCCACTGTCTACCAGATGTCTAGATGGCGCTGGGCGTCGATTGCAACGCGCTAGTGTTTCGATTTTTCGATTTGTATAATATAAGGTTTGTCGATGTCCAAGGAGTTTGTCTCATTATAAATAGCATAAAAGAAGAAGATAGAAGATATTATAATAGATAGATGGTATTAGAAAATATTGATCACGTCAATGATAGTAGAGCAAATTACTCTCTGCGCGTAATGTGCGTTCACCGAGTGAGTGACGGTAGCGGAGGCCCAATCCAATGTTAAACGATTTCCACCGCCCATAAACACTGCATAGTACCTAAGGCTATAAGAACTTGTACCAGGCCTGTCCCACTCCGCGTGTAGGTTTCAAACTTGCAAGTAGGTACATGCGGCGGCCCCTCCGGAGGGGCCAATCAGTAGAAAATCACGAGCGAGCGGCGACGCATGCGCGACAGTTGCGAGCGATAGAAAGAGAACGCACTTCTAGGTATGAATAATTGTAGGTGTTGAACGCTGGGCGGCCGGAATTTCAACTTTATGTTATGGTAGCCTGAGCCTTTATTTTTCTATAAACGGTTTTTAGAAGTGGGCTTTCTGTACCTACTTGTACTATTTTAAGCATTCTGTGCTTGTACTCAATCCAGGGGTATAGTGGAGTTAAAGCGTGCTATAGCTCCAATTTTTAGCACCTATTTATTACCTTAGGATCTTTTAGCTTAGTGTTATAACTCTTACCTATATTAGCGTGTCACAAGGCCACTGCTTAACTTTTCAACCCCTTCCCCGATTGGGCCTCCAGTACTCTTCCCTCACTCACTCAAACACAGCGTGCTGCATCACGCCGGTCTTCTGTATGTCGGTATCGCTCCAGTTGAGCCCATTCATGCCAAAGCGTGGCTCTCCCTCGATCAACCCAATCGACTCTTGCGCATCTAAATACCAATTTTCAGCAGGTAAACATCGCTTATTACATTACAATACCGGGCTAAAAATAAAAACACATACCTAAACCTCTGTTAGAGAGGGACGGAAGAACTCGCGTCATCCCGATAGGTGGTAACGAAAAACAAATATTGTTACGTTAAGGGGCTACATAAAAAAAAAACCTTACCTTCATTGTGGCTTTGCCAGGTCCCTGGGAGACGGTACAATCTGATACTAAGGTGAACATTAATTCATACCTTTATCTAAGTCTGTAATGTTTTAGAAACACGATTTGGCGAGTTTGGTTCGATAGTTTTTCGATTTGAAAATACCTCTAAAAATTACGTTTTCTCCAGATATTTACTGAGCGAGATTACCAATTCAATCGGAAATTCCTTTAATTAGTAGATATTATAAATACTGATGTCTGGTATTTGTCAGAATTTTGTTATTCAGCCTAGTTTTTTTATAAATACGTAATTAATTTTTCGTGATTTTGTCGACAATCTTTGAGCAACTTGATAGAATCTGGGTGCAACGTATTCACGACTTTATTGACATGACCATTGAGTATAATTGTGTAGCCGTGTTCTCACCTGCTCAGTGCTGCGACAGCTCTCTTAGACGACGGACCTATGCCAGTTGCGAGCAAATTGAAGTATGTCATTATTAGTCAGAAAAACGAAATCTGCAAAAGAACAAAGACCAACATTGGAGTCGCTACGTGACTAAATTTTTGATAAAACTTTATCAGCGCCATATCATCAGCATACATCAGCACTTAACGAGGCTGTTCATGGTTTTCGATGTTGTCTGTCAGAAGAACGTAGAACCTTCGTGCACTTCGACAGTATAGGAGCAAAGTTAATTGTCACAACAGCGGTCAAAATTACAGAATTGGAATCGTGATTTCAATTGACGTTATCAGACGCAAAGCATATATTGACGTTATCAGGGACATCGCACCTCTCAACAACCTACCCGTTCAGATCACCTTGCCGTTCGAAATCCTGCGACAATAGCATGCTACAGAGGAATCCAAGGAGTTAATCTCACGAAGTTTCAATATTAGTTGGGATATTTTTATCGCCTCTCATTTTTTACCTTTTTAAATTTTAAGTAGGTATGTTGCGTCTCCGTGGTATCCTAATTCGTTTCTGATGACGTGTGTTGACCGTGCCACAGTAAATATAGCTAAAACAGTATCGAAAGTCGGCCTTTTTGGTGAGAACGATTAGAGTTGTCCTTTTATGGGCTCAATTCGATTATAGATTTATTTCATAGAAATTTTAATCGTTAGTTTCACATTGAATGGCAATCACATTAAACAACCGAATCAATTAATGCATTGCTTGTGAGATATATTGTGTGATTGCCAAATCAATAAATGAATATAACCGACTTGGCGAAACATGGATCTCACCACTTTTTACGGTAGTTGGGAGACTTGGTTTTTTTGTCGAGTATTGTTTTTGATGGGATACATATTAGCGGTCCGGTCGGTCGGCAGCGCACTTGCGACTCCTCTGGTGTTGCGGGGATCCATGGCGGCGGTAATCGCTTACCATCAGGTAATCCGTCTGTTCGTCTGCCCCCTATCTCATAACAAAAGACAATTTTAACGAAAGCTTCAAAACTTGAGAGCGCGTCTAGCTCCACATATTGTTATTAAAACGCAGGCTTTTATTTTGTCAGTCGTGCGAGTATAGACGCAAATAGTGTGCGAGCGAGGAAGTGAATAGTTTCGTCGTTTTTAATTTCTACTCAAACACTATACAAGCACACCCAATACACCATCTCTCACAATTTTATACTTTAGCTTGCTCAGTAGTGTTATTGTCATGGCAGATCTCATCCATACTTTGATTTTGTTCAGTATTAATGAATAATAACATTGTTTTATCATTGCCCAAGATGGTACAGACAGATACGTGGCAAAATGTGGTCGGGGTGTGGGCCGGAATGGGTGTGGCTGTCAAGTTCACTGTCGCTCATGTCACAGATATGCTATCGTTTCCCGATTTAGCGTAATTTAGCTCTTTGGGTATTTGACTATATTTTTTTATGTAAACACATATCAAAAGATGCCTCAATTTAAGAAACATTGTTGAAAGAATCACTTGATTCTCATTTGAATTAGCTGAGATATCACAACTTTGAAGCACATATTTTCGGCATTCCAAAAAAACGCCTTGTACAAATGTCTATTGAAGTGTGACGTCACAACTCAAACTTCTGTGTAATTTTGTTTGGGTTTTATAATAAAAGTTGGTGGAAATGTACGGGTAGTTCAATGATATAATTATTTTTTTAAAATTTATTCCTTAAAAAATGGACTTGCCCAGTGAAACTTTGAATGCTCACAAAATCAGCTAGACGTTATATTTTAACTGAAAAATGTTGGCCATTGGTTCTTATTCACCAATATTTTGAAAAGAGTATCAATATTTTTTACTATATGGAGATTAGTCAAATACCCAAATGGTAGATATTTTTATAATGGTTGTATATTGTGTGTTTATTATTTGTTGTTTGTTCCAGTTTTTTTTCTTAATATTTTTTTTCTAAGTGGCATTGTTGTTGTTTTTTTTTTTTTGGTTTATCTGTGTGTATTGTTCATGTTGCGTGTCATTCATTCGTTCATTTATAAAACGTCACTCAAGGTCCATACTGAAAAACTAGCGCTGCAGTGGCTTGAATGAAGCAGCTGCAGCATATGCTGAGTTTGGACCTTATTGACCACCTATCTGTCTATGTATGTTAAGCACTTAATGTTCCTTTCCGTTTCTCGTATGTACCCTACTTTTTATTATGTAGTCTGTGTCTTACTACTGTTGTGTTGTATCTCTTTTGTTTGGGTCAGTAATATTTTACTTACTTACTTACTTACTGACGAGTGACGTCACACTTTTTGTATCTTGTGTGCGCATCTAGTAAATTTGTTTGGTAGCCATATCAAATATTTCTGTAATAAATACATAAATGTTTTTATAGTATAGTTGGGGTAAAATGTATTGGTAGTTCATGATATTTAGGTATTTGTTGAATTTTAAACTTTAAAAATGGACTTTCCCATGAAACTTGAATGCTTACAAAACCAGCTAGACGTTATATTTTTAACTGAAAATTTTGGCTAATGGTTCCTTTTTACCAATATTTTGATAAAGTTTAATGTAGGTATAGAGACTAATCTCTATACATTAAACTTAACTTATAATAGGGTATTTGACTAATCAAATACCCTATTATTTTATTTTCCAATTTTAGTCAAATATCCTATCATTTTATTTTTTATTTATCGTTCATCGATTCGAATCTCATTTTGTAGTCCGCAACATGGGTCCGCAATGACTTCACTAAGTATTCGGCACCCATCAAGAAAGTATGTAATTTATGAAGTAGGCAAGTTTGAAAAAAGAATGCTATATTTCATAGACTTTCACTAAGCTGGGCGGTACCGATCCAAGAAGTACGTAATTTGTGAAGTAAATAATTTCGAAAAAAGAATACGATATTTCATAGACGTCGGACATGTATACCACAGACACAATGTCCTTACTGCTTTATTACTGTGACCGCGCATGCGAAAGTGCGATTTGACGCGAATCAAGTGACGAAGTTACGAATGTTGCATGAGGTGTGCGGGGGGAATGGGCGGAGTCTCTTCAAATCAAATAAATCGTTGTAGGGCCTTAACACTTGAGATACGGATAAAAATCGTACTCGTTGTGTGAATCAATATACGAAACATTACCGAAGTTCTATAGGGGAACTAAAAATCATGGGCTAGGTACTAACTTCACATTGGAGAAGAAACCTACGATAGAGCGAGCATACTAAGAATTAGCCTATAAGTAGATTGTGTTTCGCCGAGTGAGTGAGGGTACCGGAGGCCCACCCGGGAGGGAAGGGGATAAAAGGTGGCAGCGCACCTGTAACTCCACTGGTGTTGCAGGTGTCCATGAGCGGCGGCAATCAGGTGATCCGCCTGCTCGTCTGCTACCTATACCCATAAAAAAACTGAAAGGAATAAAAAAAAATGTAAATTTTTTTTACAAGAGGCGGCAAGCGAGCAAGCGGTTCACCTGCTGGTAAGAGTCACCGCCGCCCATGAACATCTGCGAGATCAGAAAAGTCGCTGATGCGTTGCCGGCCTTTTAAGAAGGAGTACCTACGTACGCTTGTCTCTTGAAGGTCCCTAAGCCCAAGTGCACTGCCGACCTTTAATCCCCTTTCCCTCCGGTTACCCTCACTCGACGAAACGCAGGCGCTGCCTTACGCCTGTGGTATCACTCCGCATCGAGCCCGCCCATTCATGCCGAAGCGTATCTCTCACACGGTTAAAAGGCGGCAAGTGATTGCTGGCGCCGGGACACAACACCACTGGATTTGCAAGTGCGCTACTGCCTCCCAAATGGGCCATCGTTACCCTCACTCGGTCTGCCCTATTTATCCTAAAAAGGGATCGTACATATTTTTTTCCATTATTAGTAGGTATCATATTTTTATTTCTTTTTAAATACCAAAGTATTGAAGCAATGGCTGAAAACAATATGTTTGTTTTACTCGTCTATACCTTAAAAAAACAGTTTACACGTGTCTTACTACAAAGAACTGACAACTAATTATAATATTTTAATTTCAACATACGTACATAATATGGAGCATCATTAATTTGCCTAAATAGTGATATTTTTATAATTTTTTAAATTGAAAACACAATGGAATAAATAAAATAATTAACGATTTGAATAAATTTGTTAGCTTTGCGTCATTTTTATTTATTTCGAGATATTTCCATAATGTTGATCTTCCCAAGAAAATTTCTCTATTTATCCTCCTTCTTTATAAGCACTGATTGATGAATGAAAACATTTATTTCAACATTTTCGACCAACACGGATCATACACAATTAAATAAAACAGTAAGTACTTATTTAAAAAAAGAAAAAAAATGCTACAAATTATGATCAAAATTATATGCTTAGAAAGATACCAATACCTACATTTTGAATGTAATCAGCTAATTTGATGATTCAATACATTTTTTACTCCATGACTCTAAGTATTGCTTTAAGTGCGTGGGTTTTAAGAGCTTCTTAAGTCCCGTAACGGTGTTAAAAGTTGCCATTTCAATGACAAAACAAACATTTGTTACTGTGTAAATGAATCGTTTTCTGTTCGTTTCTATTTGCCACCATCAAAAAGTGATTTTGGGATAAATACCTACCTACCTATCAACGCCCAGTTAGTCTAGTGCAGCGTTTCCCAAAAGCCGGGTCGCGACCCGGTGCCGGGCCATCAAAATGAAATAACTGGGTCGCGACATTGTGTCTTATTTTAAAAACATGAGTAGGGAACCAGCTTGAGTTTGAAAGTAGGTACTTAGTGGAACGCCCCGTTAGTCTAGTGGGTTAAGTACCGGGCCGTGATCTCGGGGTCCCGGGTTCGATTCCCGGGTCGAGCAAAAGTATGTTACGAATTTCAATCGCATTAGGCAAGCGTGGTGATTAAGCCTAATCCTATCATAGTAGTGATAACATGATTTCATGATGGAGACCTTTGCCCTGCAGTGAGGACCCCCTGACACTCATGTTACGGACCCCTAAGGGTCCGTGGACCCCGCTTTAAGAAACCCTGGTCTATGTTATCTTGGTGGTTAAGTTATCTCGTGATCTCGGGGTCCTGTTTCGAATTTTGCGAACATAGCTCGGGTTTGTGATCACCAATCCGCATTAGGCAAGCGTGGTGATTAAGACTAATCCCATCATAGGAGCGATGACTTGATTTTCATGATGGGAGACTTTTTCCCTGCAGTGGGACAGTATTATAGGAGTACTTTACTTCGCTTTACCTACCTTTTGGAAAACCAGACGGATCATCTGATGGTAAGCGATTTCCGCCGCCTATCACGCAACACCAGTGGAATCAACTTCATCTGGTCTGTGGGCGTTCTACATTACGTTTACGACGTGGTGTCCACTCCGAAACTTGTAGTTTAAGGCCTAGTTTAAAGTTAAATTAAAAGTTTTTTCGTAAAAGCGGTAGACATATAAAAATATCACCGACTTTTTTTAACGAGCAAAGTTAGAAATAAAAATAAAGTTCGCACCTTTTCCCCCTTGCACCTTTCCCCTAAGGGGGCTATCGCATTTGAAAAATCCGCTAGATGGCGTACTATAGAACTCAGGCCCATCTACACGGTGCTTGGTTATTTTTGATGTGAGATACAAATTATGTCGAAGTTGGACCTATTATTATTTGTAAGTCCGGAAGCGTTCTTACCGAGTGGACACTGCGACCAATAAGATCTATTGTGTCCTCCGCTCCCTTTTAGAGATCGTCTCCTAGGCCCACGGTCATCATGAACCGTGTGATAGCCTTGGGAGCGATAGCCTTAACATCCTCCGGGCCGATGTAGTAGCTGCCCAGGGTTCGGCTTCTTGAGTGCCCGAGGGCATCACAATAACAGAGGATGTGCATGGGTGTCTTATCCTCTGTTGAACCTAAGTCTAACAAAAAGGATTTCCACGCGATAGCCCCCATTGGGCTTCTGGTACCCTCACTCACTTAAAAGATGACTCAACCGAGTGTGATTCTAAGTGGCTCACCACTAGAGTGGGGTAAAGCTGTTTATTTAGAAACTGCGAGACCCAACAATCGCGCTTTAACGGAAAAAATGAACAAACAAGGATACATACATACCTACTTGCTTACTGCATGTATGTATACCGATAGAGATGGGAAAAATTATCGATTCCTAAGGCAACACATTTATGTTTGAGACTTAATTTCATGGGTAAAAATAAAGTAAAGTAGGTATCAGCCTATATGTTACAATACTGCCCCACTGCAGGGTAAAGATCTCCATAATAGAAATCTAGTCATATCGCTAAGTACTATGATGGCTCGTACAGTATTTGTAGTAAATTATTGTACCTACTTGTATACTTGTTTAAAGCGTCAAGAAAGTCTCGAAAACGCATTTTTGGGGATTTTACGGAGTTTCCCTGTTTTATAACCAAAGTCATAAGCAGCAGTGACGCCAACAACTAATTTCATGATTTTATTGACATATTAATTATACTTAGGTCTCTTCAAATGTCTGACTATAAATATTTTCCTAATCATGTAAAACTAGCTTTTCTTAAAATGTTTTTCTTCACATCCGAAACAGTGATAGAAAAACGCATATCTGAAAAATCTAGAGTAGCATTCTCAAATTTTTATGTGGTTGGTGACAGACAAGCAGACGGATAAACTGATGGTACAGATACCTGCATCACAAGTAGAGTCATAAACGTGCACTGTCATCCTTTAACCCAGTTTCCCCCCAATTGGGCCTCCGCAACCCTCACTTACTCAACGAAAGTCAGTCAGTCTGCTTCATGCTGGTCTTCTGTGCGGCCGTGGTATCACTCCGGTCGGGCATGCTTGGATTCGAACCTATGACTTCCCCCTTAAAATGCACACGCTCCTATACATTAATTCGTCAGCTATCATCGCTCTGAGTCTGCTAAAAAATGTGACTAAATAAAAAACTCGATTAATAAATCATCGACATTATTCCGTTACTTACGTCACATCCCTACTCGCAAACCACCCAAATGTGACAGTCTTTTTAGGCAAGTTAGCAACAAATGTATGAACTATGTTTTTTTTCCTCACGCACACGCCCGTGCGTTTGTGTGGGTGTGTGTTCTAGTGTGTGTAGGCGTGACGGCCGATAGCGTTATCGCGTTCGAGCCTTGCAAAAATACACAACAAACATGTGTAGTATATGCGAAAGGAACAGATGCAACACAGGTGCAACATTTTACTCATTAGAAATTCTTTGTCTTGATAAATTGTCTTGTTTTCTGGTTTTAGGTAAAGCCCTTTAGAAGTAATAGTGGCTGCCCTCATTTAATTTCTTAACTTAGACCAGTACCAACAGATGGCGCTGGGAGTCGAAGACATCGCGCAATCAATCAAGGGACAATACTTTACTGCCTGTTAGTTATATTTGAAAAGCCGGGAGGAAAGCCTCATATGGTTGATTTTGTATTTTCAATATTTACATTACATAGATAAGTACAAAGTTGAAAACTCAAAATCATCCAACTGCAGTTAACGAGATAATCTTTTAGATAATAAAAGGGCGTATGTCTGAAAATTATTTTTGTTTACTTAGTCTCTTGATGTATTTGATAAGAGCGATCATTAGCTACATTTTTCATAATAAAATCCTGTAGATACGCAAAAATTTTAAAGTCATATTCCGCCCTAGATTTCGACATATGTTTGCAATGTCTATTAGATTCTACTATCGCACAAATAAACAGAACATATTCTACATAATATGTCAAACCTACTCTTTTTCCTAATGGCTAATCTTATCTGCTCTTTGGAGGTTTTGACTCACGTTTGACGATAAACAAAGTAGGTAATGTAAACAAATTTGATGTTGGCCTTTGCAAAAAACTAGTTTTGCATGATAAGTCGCTCATACTAGTATTTTTATTGTTTTATAACGTGATTAAGTTCGGTGTTGTATTAAAAAGTTTTTAGTTTATTCTTACAAACGGCGATAATCTGTAGATCTTACAATATACCTTTTACTTCATAATACCGCACATCTATGTAGTTCTTAAACGATTTATGTCAATTAATAAGGCTTTAATTTGTGGTAGGTACTTATTATCTCAACGATTGAGTCAACAATGCGTTGATTATTATTTGACATAAGTATGTCTTTTAAGAACGTTTTAATAGTTTTTGTGACAAGTTTGCTAGTGACAAAGATTTTAATCTACTTTTTTAAACTCATGAACGTAAAGTGACATATACCTACCGCTATTTGACAGTCGTAAAACGCAACAATCACAACAACAGTGTAAACAACACTGTACCATAAATGGTAGCAATAAGTAGCATAGGTAGAAATTATCCGTACATTCGTTAATCAGACTCTTTATAGGAAACTACCCTTAGTTTCTTAATCATCATCATCAGCAACCCACACTCGTCCACTACTGACATATGTAGGATCTCCCCTAATGCACGCCACCGCTCCCGATTTTCGCCCACTCTCATCCAACCCACACCAGCCAGCCTTCGAATGTCGTCATCCCATCTTGTAGCAGGGCGCCCAACACAACGTTTGCCGAGTCACGGTCCACTCAAGGACTTTATGGCTCCAACGGTTTTCAGTTCTGCGGCTAATCTGACCAGCCCACTGCCACTTCACTCTTAGTTTCTTAATGAAATAATATTAATTAATCTTTAGATTGTCTAGAAACTTTTCATATACTAGGTTAAAGTCTTATGAAGAGGTTGACATGAGTATTGTAGTCAGAAGCAAAACAATTAATACCGTGATAGCTGATAGGCCATCATTAATTGATTTTTCGGTTGTGCATTGCTTTGTAATCAATTAAAGATCAACACAAATATTGCGAATCATTGATTGATGATTGATAAATTAGATTTTACGCACGCATTCATTTTATCGAGGTCATGTTTTACAAGATGGAATCTGTCAAGCCTACTACAATGGAAAGATGGAAAACGTAGGTACACTGAAATTTTTGAAGTTTTTTACACTCTTTGTAGGTATCTTCTATCTTCTTCTGCTTTATAAAATGTATAAAGAGGTTAAATAGAGAAATAGATAGAAAACGATAAGGATTATATTATGGAACCTAATACACGGAACCCTAGCGCGATGTAACTGACATCTAGCGCCATCTATTGGTGAAGATTGGAGCTTTTAACAAAATTTGGACTCGAAACGAAATGAGGGCGAGCCACTAGTTATGAATAAAGAAAGTCTTTTTAGCAAGTTAGATTAAAAAATCATTGTACCTTATTGACGACTTATTGTTTTTTTTTTGTTAAAGCTGATTGTATTTATTTTTTTTTATACAAAATAAATCATGTCCAAATAGACCATCTACAAATAGTCGCCAATATTGCGGTAGATGTCATTGTTATACGTACCGAAAACTTTATATTGACTCATTAGTGAATTATAAGTAGTATTGTCAGAGTAATAAAATAATTCAAATCTATAAGATAATAGATACCACTAACGAATATTCTTTTGAGCTGACTGAATCGATCACTTAAATATTCTGCATGTCCATTAAAATCAAATAGCGAAACCCGTTTTATCTACAAATTTTGCATATACAGAATTTTAGTGTGTACGAAATTACGCCTTCCTACTGATAAAACAAAACAACCTAAATAATGTAGCGGCCTCGAAATCTAAATAAATGACTATCAGTTATGCTTCCGACCTCCTTCTCCTTCCTAAACATTTAAACTGGCACGCGATTTGCTTTACGCGAAAAAATATATTGCGAATCTTTTTAATTAGCTGTCGATTTTAAACGTCGAATTGATATTAGATGCGAACTCTTTGGTTGACTTCATCCTCTTTGTTCCTAAACATTTTTAAATTAAGAATCTGGTATGTTTTTTAATAATATTATAGTCGGGCCGTTGTATCATGCTCGATTTGAAAAATGTCAGACTGAAAGCACTAGTGAGGGACAACGATAAAATTGCCGAATCATATAAGTAACAGTTATTTCCACTAAGGGCAGTTTCCCATATTCAAAAATATTTTTTTTGGGTTTGCATTTGACCTCATCTTACCTGATGGAGAGTGACAATGAGGTCTAAGATGTAGCGTGTTTTCCCAGTAGAAGGCTACTTATTCACTCTCGACTTTAAATTGTAGCTATCTGGGATTACAGAAACCGGCAAGTTGTTCCATTTCTTAGCATTTCGTATTTAAGAAAGAAGAAGCGAAACACGAAATTTATTTTCAAAATAAAATATTAAAACCTTCAAGTGATAAATAACTAGTATTTAAAAAAAATACGCGGTGAGTATTGCAGGTTACGTCATTCACTTTGAAAACGTGTCAAACGGCGTAATTTTGTAAATGCGTAATATTGAGTGGAAATTTTACGTTTTCTTTTTATTCTCAAATTATTTTAAGTAATAAAAGACAAATAATTAGATAATTAGGTGCCTTTGACATTATGAAATGAAGTTTATATTTAAAAGTGGTTCTATAAGATTCGCTAAATGTGTTCCTCATAACAAGGATGTATGCAAAATAAAAAAAAATATTGTCAAATCGGGCATGATACAACCAAAGATATTGGATATAAAACAAGATGGTGCACTATGAAAATGAATGCAATGTTAATTTCGACTCTATGTAGTGGGAATAAAGGTTACTTTGAAATGCCAAATCGCTTTACAGAAAATCGAGCCGAGCGAGATGTCGCTATACAGGATGATGTCCTTGTCTAATGGGTTGCCATCATAAAAAAATACCTTTGTGGTATAACTTAAGCAATGTATTTATTCTTCTGGGGAACTTTCAAAATATTAAATAGGTAATTTAAAGGAATGATACGTTGGAATAAATAAAGTCTTTTTTATTTTTTTATTTTAAACCATGATAAACGACTGTTTTTATGTAAAAGTCGGTGATATGGTAGTTTTGATTATAATCAATATGCAACTTGCGACTTAGCGTCTCGACATCACCATTATGGCGGCGGCAAAAATAATTTGAAAGTTTGTATTATTGTGACGACAAAAATAACGTGTAAAAATTGTGATTATTTATTTGTAATGGTTCTCACTTGTTGTGAGATAGGATGCAAAAGTAAATCTTAGAAAGGTTGCGGTGTATTTTTCATAAGTAAGTATTTAGTCAAAGTTTTTTTTTTGCATTGAGTAGGGTGTCCATTTCGCTTGTCATCTAAAGACGGATTTTCTTTTTTAATTTTTTTTGGACAAATCGGAAAGTTTTCATGGTCGAATAAATTGCATGATAATGGACGACCATAAAAAAGTCATGTTACGTAAAAAGTGTAGCAATAAATCTATTTAATTTTTAATTTATCAAATCGTAAAGTATTTTTCGTAAAGTTTGTATGAATAATACGCTATGACCGGTTAAATGTGCCGCAGAGTGTATTATTATAGGTAGGTAGGTAAATAGAAAATCTAATAAGGCTAGCACAAACTTTTCGAAAAGTCAGTAGCCTCTTCGTATCGTACGTATACATAATAAGGAATTTTAATTTGGAACTTGTGTTTTTTCTACAAAATTGCTCATAAATACTCAAACGATACTTTGAAACGTTCGTGATAGCCCTTCTAGTTTGAATGGGCTTCACGAGTTTCCTAGAGAACGCAATGTCCGACTCCCACGTGGG
This sequence comes from Cnaphalocrocis medinalis, assembly GCA_014851415.1. NCBI lineage: Eukaryota > Metazoa > Arthropoda > Insecta > Lepidoptera > Crambidae > Cnaphalocrocis > Cnaphalocrocis medinalis. The sequence continues at coordinate 5,961,512 of CM026299.1, read as the reverse complement.
TGGACTAAGTTTGACTAACAATAATTGTAATCGAAACGCTAAAACGTGTGGTCACCTTATTAGAGTAGGACGTTAACCAATATATAGACATCTCGCGAGGCTCGAATGTAAGTAATAAGTGCGCCATCTTGTTATAGTGTAAAATCTTTGGATACAACGGCTCGACTATAGGTAGGCATACTTAATGTTGGATACGAATACGAACGAACGAACTTTTTGGTTGACATGAGATTCTTAATTTAAAAATGTTTACGAACAAAGATGGTTCCTAAACATTTTTAAATTAAGAATCTGTTAATTTTTAGGTTCAAGACGTAATCCTAGTGTTAACAACTCTTTAGTTTAATTCGAAATCTTTTCAAACTGTCTCTCGATGTGTTTCAGTCTTCGATCGTAGGTTTGATTCTGAGTTCACACCTTTTTTGTTCTGTGCCTCGGAATGTGCTCTTTTTAGTCGTGTCCCGGGAATAGGCAGTGCACCTGTGTTTGCGCACACACTTGAGCAATTATATCCTGCGTGCTTGGCGAATCTTTAAGATCGGCTGTCGTAGTCGAATCAGTTGGAGGATATTACCGTATGAGCTATTCAAAAGGTTCTTAGCTCAGTGAGTGAGTTGTGAGCTAAAGATTGTTTTGTCAACTCTTTTGTCTCACCGAGTGTTCTTATCGAACAATCGTTGAGCGGATGAGTCGGAGAAAAAAAAATCAAGTGCCACTGGCATTCTGGATGGTCGGGTTCCGGACTAATACTTAAAATAAAATAAATTACGAAAAATGCGGTCAGCGTGAAAATCAGTTCTTTATCCTTCTAAAGAATTAATATCATAAGACAACAATGAGGCTTATAAGTAGGTAATTCGGTATCTGTGAACGTTTACATCATTTTAACCACGTCTTCTACTAAACCATTCTGGACATTTTGTTCTACGACTTTTGTAAATTCGCTTAAAATAATTTTTACTTTTAATAAGTACAAAGTTCACGTAGCATGTTCATTTTGTATGGGGAGTCGAAAAAAATTTTGACGAATTGTTGGCAGAAGACGTGGTTACAGGGATGTACGTACAGCCACACATCAAAGTATACAAAACTGTCAAATTTCTTCAATCGACTCTCATCTTACAGTCAAACAAATTAGGTTGAATATCAATTGAGAAATTTGACAGTTTATGGTAACCTGATGTGTGGCTGTCTGTACATTCACAGGTACACCCTGTAAATAACAAATCACGGTTCACAAGAAATAATAATTCATTTTGAAAATGAAGCTATGTAAGTAGGTACCTACCTACCTAACCTACCTACTAATAACAATGAAACGCATTTTTAAGTCGTATCACACAGTTTTACTTGGAACAATAATTAATTAACTATCACAGAGCGCGCGAATCTATCTCAGAGGATTGACAGTTCTAATGTCAAACGTTACTAGGGATGTGTTACACCTAGTGATGTTCTAGCCGATGGATTTTGTCCGGCTAACAGGACCTACTTATATAATAGGCCTTTGCATCTTAGCAGATGATTTAAGTAGCATTTTAAGTAGGGACACCACACCTTCGCTCGTGGCTGTACAGACCAATTCGCGATTGTAAGTATGTTTCGTCGGCAAGCGAAACGAGTGTCGACGGATGGGGGGTTTCCAGCATGACGTCTAGCACGCTTTGATGCCAGTAAGTCAAACCAGGCTTGGTCGTGTGTTGGTTGGACCTACTTAGGTACTTATTGACTTATTAAAATTATTTCCTTTTTAAATGAGACTAAACATTCCACCCGTTTCCCACCACGACCACGGACCCCTAAACCAAATAGGAGGGCACACAAACCCCTGTTTTTACAATTCCATCCCTTTATTTACCTTTCCCAGTCCGTGAAGAGCGACAATTGGCCCTCGCCCTGCCATCTAGATGTGAATGCATTAGAAAATATTCATAATCTACTCAAAAATAATAAAAAAAGAACTAAATTTCTCTACTATAGGTAAACTAACATAGGCAACAATGCGGAAGACGAAAGGAATCCACCCTAACACTGTGGAAGTTCCACCAGCTCGTACTAAGCGTTTCGCTTCTTCTTTCTTGGTACGAACTGCTAAGGAATGGAACAACTTGCCGGCTTCTGTATTTCCAGAGTGAATAGGCTTCTTTTAGTTTCTTTCGCACGCTACATCTTAGACCTCATTGTCACTCTTTTATACTCTTTAATGAGTGTACTATCTGTGAACATTTAACATCCCTTTAACCACGTCGTGTTCTATCAACCTTTATGAACAACATTTTGTTCAACTATTTTTCCAAATTTTTCGAAAAACATTTCGACTTCCCATGCAAAATGTCACGTGACCGACTTTGTATGGAAAGGTGAAATATTTTATGCGCATTTTCTAAAGTTATAGAACAAAATTTGTTTAGAAAGGCTGGTAGAACACGTGGTTAAAGGGATGTAAATGTTCACAGATACACCCTGTATACTGATCGAAAAAGCAAAACACTAGCGCGATGCATTCGACGCATAGCGCCATCTATTGGTACGGGATGGAACTTATGTTCCGAAACGAAGTGAGGGCGAGCCACTAGTACTCTTTATAAATCGGTAACTTCTATAGACCACTTCTGGACTCGATAGAGCACCGTGCGAAGAGACCCATCGGTGATGACGAACTAGAAATAGAAATATAAACATTCTTGATTCAATTTAAGTCCTTATAGAACACTAGCGGCCGCCCGCGACTTCGTCCGAGTGGAAAAGTAACTTTTTACCCCACTTTTAACCCCTTACAACCCCTTTTTCGCAATAAAAAGTAGCCTATGTCCATTCTCAGGGTCTAGACTATCTGTATACCAAATTTCATTTAAATCCGTTGATTAGTTTTGGCGTGAAAGAGTAACAGACAGAGTTACTTTCGCATTTTTGATATTAGTATGGATTAGTATGGATTTATGAATGTCAAATATTATGTAAGCTACCGCTGATTCGGAAAATCGATTTCAACCGAGAAGAATCAGCAAGAAACTCAGTACCTAGTCACTCTTTTCAACTCTCTGAGGTTAGCCTACAGAGCCTCAACTACAGACGAGTGGCAAGCCTCTCGGTCTTCTACCGGATTCATTTCGGGGAGTGTACGTTTTTTATATTTATTCAATTTAATAAAATAAATATAATAAAATACAACATTTTAATTTGACTGGTTATAACTATTTGGACAAAGGGAGATTGGGGTTAACTAGATAAGTGTGTTCTATAATTTTCATTTAAATTGTACATAATAATTATGATTATTTTTATTTAAGTTTTTGTAAAATATAGCGCTTGATTAATTCTCAGAACCTACTTATACCTATCTATTTTTAGTTAAAAAATATTTTTTTGACATAAAGTGATTTAATATTGCAGTAACAATTTTAGTTCTAAACTTAGGCAGAAGCGGTGCGGAGCGGTAATCGCTATGTAACGAATTCAAAAACCTTTTTTTTAATATGTGATAGGTGGCAGACGAGCAGACGGTTCACCTAATGGTTAGTGGTTGCTGCCGCCTATAGACAGACACCTACAACACCAGTATAGTATAGTGGTTTATGCAATATGTCAAATGTTACTCTAATTTTCACTTTTATTTGTGCAAAATCAATGAGTAAATTTGACAGATAACTTATGAGCCAGTATATGCCTATCTATTTAAAAGAAAAACTGCAGGAAAAAATGTCTACAGTTTCTTATTTCACTAAATGATTAATCTTTAATACTATGGCAATGTACGAAGTAAAATTTTAATTAGGTTGGTACGTGCGGTTTTGTTGATCAACGGCATGGCTGGCGTGAGAGCGAATGTTTATAAATAAATAAAACATAAAACAAGTAGGTAAAGCGGATTTTTTTGCATTTTGTTCCTCGGATAAAAACATTTTGTGCATGACTTACAATTAAACCAACTACTAGGTAATTGCATTAACAGATTTTTTAACTCATACCAGCTTATTACATAACGCGATCTTAAAATATCGGTAATAATTTACTAAAGCATAATTATGCCATCCCTTGAACGGGATGGCATAATTATAACACGCAATATTAAAAGGAGCTAGAGTAGTTTAGGAACTTTTCTGAGATCGCGTTTTGTATTAAAAGGTTAGTTCATAACTGACAATGTGACCACTTTCAGGGATTGCTTATGAGAATCCCTTAAACTAGTGGTGGGTGTTATCTAGAAAGTTTGTTAAACAGATTCATCGATTACTCTAGTAATAGATGAATCTAAAGTCCACACTCACTTTGTTTCGGGGCATTGGTTTCAAGAAATTGGACGGCAATAAAATCGTGCAAGTGTTTCCATTTTTCGGTTTACCTATAAGGACTGTTGTCTATAGAATTTCCCTCTTTAAAAATAGCTTGTTAAAAATCGGTTAGATAATGTGTCTTCCTGTGTAAGATATAAATGATCTTGAATGATGAAATTATATAGCAAAACTGTGCAGACGATCGCTCCATTACTTTTTTGTTTATTCATATAAATAAAATAAAAAAGTAATTACCGCATTATCTCCACACACGCTAACATTAGACAAACTAATTACATGAACACTTTGTAGTGATGATTTTATTTTATTTATTTAATTGTTAATTACTTTCCTCTCTTTTATCTTTACACGTGTAACTTTACGAAATTATTAGCTTTAGAAAAAAAAGTTTTAAGAACCAAAACAGGTTTTAATGTAACATATTTAATTGCAATTATGGGATAAATAATTAGTGTATTTAAATTATAATATTAACATAGTAGCTGTTGTAATAAAATCATAATAATACTTGATTGTGTTGCTTAGCAGTTGCAAATCTATTAAATTTAAAAAGAATAGCGGTATACTTAGAAAATAATCAATGATAGATAGATAGATATTCTTTATTACACAAAATACATGTTACTTAATTTGTTACAATAACAAAGACAGTACAAAAAGCTAGGAATAAAGAAAGGAAGATTAAAATTCACATAATCTGTTTGTAACACCTAAATAAACAGCTAATGATAAAGAAAAACTTTAATTACATTCTAACTTAATTACTTTTGAATGATTGAGGTCTGAAATTAAGATTATCTATTCATGTATTAGTGTTTATACTACCGTGTTTATAATTTATTTATACTATACATGAGCATTCTTAACAGTTAATTAAGACACATTTAAGAAGTCGAAAATAAATGGATTAAAGGAATTCAAATTGTTTTAATTTATATGCATTAATATATAACGTCTTTTTTGTTGTTATCGTGTAGGTAACTTATGTAAATAATATAAATAAATAAGAATTAAACACGGTTTTTGTTTTTTTTATTTGTTATGTGTTTTCCTGCTCTTAATTATTTTCACTTTCTTTATGAATTTAGAAAACTGTATAATATTATCTTTGATAAATAAACAGACTTTTACATAGCTTCCGCTATGCTATCTATTTACTTACTAATTATGAAAGAAAAAGTACCAAACTGGGTAATTTTTTATTCATACACAAAAATAATTGTCATAATGATGAATGTGTTTTAGCGATTTCCATACAACGATTTCTCAATTACAATCGTAATTTGAAAGTGCCATGACACCGGACACATGAAAAGCAGAATCACTTTTCGCGTTTACATAAAATATTTGATGGCGTGATGTCAAAAATCAATACTGATAAATCAGCCGCGTACGTGAGCAAACATGTGACGTCCAACGGCTCCTCTCATAAAAGGAGCATTATAAATTAAAAAGTCAACTCATCAAAGTTTTGTCTTCGCCTAAATACATGACAAGTAACCTCTCCCTCCTTGTTTCCCCTCACAAAGTGACAATAAGTCGCACACGCACACCAGCGCACTGTTTGTGCACGCACACACGCAGCGCCGGCTAGGTACACAGTTTCCCGCCGGTGGCGCGAACACGCACACAAAACACGCTCAGCAAACAATACAAACACCAACACACAAGTAAATTTAAACTCACCTCAAAATAAATCCATTAGAAAACACACTTGTTCAAACAACTAGCGCTTAGCCTCGAAAACGCGTTGAAAAAACACTCGCCGGCATCCAATGTGTACTCAACACTTTTCCAAACTTTCTGTGCAGCCTACCTACATACTTCGTTAGCACCCTCTGTTCGCGCCAAAACTCAAATTCAAATTTCAAAATTCGAACAAAAACGTGCCGCCTAAATTTAGAACTGTCAATTTCCGAACACAATTTGAAAGTATAATCAGCGTTTACATGATCTCGATTTCACAGTCCACACGAGTTTTGGCAAAACGCTTCCGCAATTCAATTCGCGATTCAATCAAATACGAAATAAAAGAACGGAGCGGCCCCACAATTATTAACACACGTTGCGCGGCAAAAATAAACTATGATTAACCGCTATTAAGATTCGCGGAGACACGGACCGGCCGGGACATTCGCGAAAAAAATGTTTAAAAAAAATACTTTAACAAACAATGCTTATAGTTCGCGAATCTGTTTACGCGCTATTTCGGTCGCTAGGAGCGTTCCCGATATGAATAATTATTATCGGCGAGCGAGCATCGTCGCATAGTTGTCGTTTCATAAAACGTGCGCGTTAAAACTGAGTCGAACGAAAGGCTCGCCCCGTGTCGGAGCATAGCGCCGAATAAAATAAACAACAATATACCTAAATAAGCGGCTCGACGGGCGCGGCGGAGTGTGCGTGCGCGCGCGTGTGTGCGTGTGTAAACAAGAGGCGAGAGGGCTCACTTGCATCGGGTTGTGTTTCTTGCAACCGCTTTAAGTGGGCTGACATATGATGACAGAATTCATGGCGCTTACGTCACGAACGTGGATGGTTTGGCGGATATCAGCGGTTTATGCATTTGGAGGTACCTGCAGAGAATCCTGTATGCATACATGGACAATGTGGACATAACAAGCAAAAGAGGGGTAGATTGAAATAAAAGTTCATGATGTAAGGTACTTCTACGGACAGGCAGTCTTATTGCTTGCAGACAACCTTAAGGAAGAGGAGAGAAACCGTGTTTCATTTCGAATGCCTATTCGAAAGAGTTAAAAATGGTAGGTCCATTTAATAACGAAACACATTTTAAAAACTAAAGTTAATAGTAAAAATAACTACAATCACCTTTGAACTATTAAAAATTAGTCTTGACTAGGATGTTCTATATTATGAGACTTCAAACGTTGACGTCATTTTATTCATTCCACTAACCTTAATGTCAAAGTAGGTTATTTTTTCCAATATGGCTCTATCTTCATTTACGAGAACAACTTTGCCAATGTCTAGTGTAATAATTTATAAAGTGGACAGTCAACTGTTGCAGTCAGTCAAAGTTATAGTCAGTCAATAAAACTCCGGTGTCGAGCTTTTTGACGACCTACAGATTATGCCGAGATCTAACTTGATTATATATCTATAGGAAGATATACTTAATTCAGTTTTATGCAATATTTTTGAAGTGTGAAATACCAACACTAAAAAGTTAAGTTTGAATTAACTTTATAGTTAGAAAGCGAGAAAAGAAAAAAAATAAAAAGAAAATAAAGTAATTATTGTTATCTGCAATGAATATAGAAATTGAGTGTAAAAAAAACTGTGCCCTTGAACTTTGAAAAATCTAAGTTCAAAGCTAGAAGTAGAGATATTATAATACGAATAATCCAATCTATACCATTCTACAACGATTTTGCTATTATTAAAAAAACAAAACCCCCACTCCACTCGCCCCCACCCTCCCCGCGAGAATAAACATATGACGTCATCGGCGAGTAAACAAACAAACAAACACATGCGCCGCGCTCATGTTTCCTTAATACAATTATTATTTCGAATGTGGAACGCGCACGACTCGGACGCGGCATAGCCAACGTTTTATTTTTATTTTTAAAATTCGAAGCGTCTGGCCCCGCGTCTTCATTGTCTATGCGAATTAATTAGCGCGTGTTTACCACAGATAAAATGATGCTATTAATAAAATCATAATGGGTCCAGATAAAAAACGGTTTTTTGCTAATTTTTGGCGAGTTTCCTTGTGACCTGAGTATAATAACTACTTATTGGTAACCTATGGTCGTGGTGCAGGAGGCCGCAGCCGTGGCAGGCCTCCCACCAGGTGGCCCGACGATCTGGTGAAGGTCGCGGGAGTCCCTTGGATGCGGGTGGCTCAGGACCGATCTGTGTGGAGAACTTTGGGGGAGCCTATGTCCAGCAGTGGACGTCTATTGGCTGAAATGATGATGAATGATGAATGGTCGTGGGTTCGGAAAACCAGAGATATAGGGATAGACAGCTAAGCAGGAGTGTTTCCTTTTAAGATGTTTCATAGGCTGTGATGTTTTGATCAGTCACATATGTTTTAAAAATCAAAGTTGTGATGACAGTTTTATTCCGTAAAAATTATCAGTCTTCGAGATCTGTCATCTAAATAAGTAATTCACGTAATAACTTTCCCACTGGCAGGGCCCGGCTTCCATCATAGAAAATCAAGTCATCGCTACTATGATGAGATTAAGCTTAATCACACGCTTGCCTAATGCGAATTGGTGATCACAAATCCGAGCTATGTTCGAAAAATTCGTAACATGCTTTTTGTTCGACCCGGGAACCGGACTCAGTACCTCCAGATCACAACCACTGGAACAACGGGGCGTGAAGAGTCTAGAATAGAATAATAGTGAAGGAGAATCTAGAAGTGCATGCACAGATTCGAACCTTTAAATGAGCGTGTTCTTATCTTCTGAGCTACCTTACCACCGGTCTGGGGAGCGATTCTCGTGCACTTGACATTGAAGTCGAATTAATGATTTGTATGGACGTATGAAATCTCTAAATTCGACTTAAATAGGGAGTTCATGGAATTGCCTTCCTGGGTGTAAAATTTTACTGTTTTAAAATCCGTAAAGTAACTACGAGTATTAAAAAAATATTCAAAGACCATGTATGAGATACCTACAATGTAATATTTTATTAATTAATTTATTAGTGTGTGTGACGCCCCGTTGGTCCAGTGGTTTAAGTACCGGGCCGCGAGCTCCGGTTCCCGGGTCGAGCAAAAGGTGTGTATGTTTCGAATTTTTCGGACACAGCTCGGGATTGTGATCACCAATCCGCATTAGGCAAGCGGGTGATTAAGCCTAATCCCTCATAGTAGCAATGACTTGATTTCCATGATCTAGGCCTTTGTCCTGCAGTGGGACAGTATACAGGCTGATACTTTAGAAATAGATAGAGCTAATAGTTACAAGAGTTAAAATAATTTTGTCGTAAGTATATTTGTTCTGGGGTATGTACAATCGGCACGATAAATAACTGCCATAAAACATCTTGTCAAATTGACGTCATCGTAAGTGTAACAATTATTGTTAATTCTCGTTGTTTGTACTGATTGTAAGTTTTGGCACAGAATATGGGAGTGGAGAGGGGGGGTTTATCAGGCAAGAACACAGAGGCCAATTTTCGTAAGCATAGGCGTAGGCAGGGTTTAATTTTGGGGGTGAGGGGGTAGAAAATAAAATGAACAAAACTACATTTAACCCTTTTTTTTTAGCCTACACCAGGGTTTCTTAAAGTGGGGTCCACGGACCCCTTAGGGGTCCGTAGCATGAGTGTCCGCAGCAGCTCACAAGTCCACAATTTAACGTACTCATTGCGGCCAAACAAGAGCATCCTTCTCACTAATTTAGTTTTGTTTTACCTAATTAAGTATTAGAGCCTAAGTGTAATTAAACTATTAGGTAATAAAATATTTTTGTGCCCTAAAACTGATTACTACATAAAAGGTTTTTTTTTCCTAAAATATTCTTTGTCAGGGGTCCGTAGAGGTTTTTGAATTCAGTTAGTGGTCCGTGACTGAATAAAGATTAAGAAACGCGTATACTATGGTACGATCATTTTATTGCAGTAGCAACATTGTAGTAGATTTTTTGGTCTTGAATTCCAGTTTTGGGTATACACTGTCCCACTTGACTGCTGGGTAAAGGCCTCCCCTAAAAGTCTCCATTGGACTCTATTTGCCAATGGACGGAGAAGTGGTCCAAGTCACCTCGCTACCTTTTCCTGGAACTGCTCCTCACACGACGTCCTGTTGGCAGCCAGTGTGTTACCTTAGTCCACCTCTCCGGGTGCATCCTACAAACGTGGCCGGCCCACTCCCATTTGAGTCATTTAACCCTTTAATGATGAGAAAATAACAAAATTTGTTATTTTCTCATGACTATGAATCTGATTATTAAGTACCTACATTTAATGTAGGTACTTAATAATCAGATTCATAGTCATAGATAACTTTTTCAAGCAGGGGATGTTACAAGTGTAACATCCCCAAAATAACACATACATACATAGCCTAAGTAGGCTAAATAGAAAAATACAGCTAGTAGTATAACCAGTTATATTAGCTTGTTAAATTGTATCCCCAAGTTAATGAAGTATTATGCGTATCAGATTATTTTCGTATTCTTGATGCAGAAAAAAAATGTTAAAAGCGATTCTGTTATGCAGAATTGACGTTTTCATCATTCGTAAGTTTTTAAGTCGAGCCATTTGTCTGAGAAATTGTTCTACACATACCTAAAAGTTGTCAGTTAAAGCACAGTTCATAGTGAAACAGTAGCATTAATCATCATCATCAACATCATCATCACTTCATCCAATAGACGTCCACTGCTGGACATAGGCCTCCCCCAAAGTCCTCCACACAGATCGGTCCTGTGCCACCCGCATCCAAGGGACTCCCGAGACTCGGCTCTGGCCTCCTGCACGTGGCCTCCACTCAAGGACCTTCCCACCCCAACGGCCGTCTGTTCTCCTCACAATGTACCCTGCCCATTGCCACTTGAGCCACGCAATTGTCGGGCTATGTCCACGACCTCAGATCTCCGGATCTCATCATTTCTGACACTAGTAGAGTAGCATTAATTATTAGTGTTAAAATTAAGAAAATGTTTTATGGGAAGCCCATCATTGTAGCGATGACTTGAATTTCTAAGATGGAGGCTTTTCCCCTACAGCTGACTTTACAAATCTAACACCATCTGAGACACTTAGGGTATCTGAATGCAAGCAATCCAGGTCTTATTCTGAATAACATTTTGTTCAGATAACTTTTGGAAATTCACATACAAAACATCAACATTTCGTAAGTTTGTACAATGTCGATCGTTTGATGTGTGGCTGTAGATACGATTTAAGGGGCTATACGAATGAAACTAGCGCCGCCAACCTATTTACACTGATTGTGGCGAAAATACGATATTATTTAAGAAAGCAAAACATTACAGACTTAGATAAAAGTAAATTGAATTTTTCAAGATGCAATACAATATATAAAACACGCGACAAGTAGGTAACAATCATGTCCATTATTGCTAAAAGTGGCCGTTTTTAGCAATAATTTTACATTATTGTTAAGTACTTGTCGCGTGTTAGAAATATTGTATTGCATCTTGCAAAAATCCAATTTACTTGGAATCTAAGTCTGTAATGTTTTATTTTCTTCAAAAATATCATATTTTCGCCACAATCAGTGTAAATAGGTTGGCGGCGCTAGTTTCATTCGTGTAGTCCCTTCTTTACGTTCTGAACTTCGTTGTTCTTTGTTTGTGTCAGCTTTTGATAAGAAGCAAAGCATTGATTATACGAGAAACAGATAGTTATTTGGCGTTAATTTGAGATAGATCACTATTCTATAACCGTGGGAGAGCCGCGCTTTGGCATGAATGCGCGATGTAATCGACACCCACCGCCTTCTATTGGCAAAGGTTGGAACTAATAGCTAATTACTGAGGTGATAAGTGGCATACGAGCAGACGGGTCACCTGATGGTAAAGCGATTGTCGCCGCCCTATAAGTAGACACCTGCAACACCAGAGAGTCACTCGTGCGCTGCTAACCTTTAACCCCTCTGGGCCTGCGGTACCCTCACTCACTCGACAAAACACAGCGCAGGCACTGCTTCGCGCTGGTCTTCTATGAGGCCGTGATAGCACTCCAATCGAGCTGTTGCCGAGCCGGTCCATTCATGCCGAAGCGTAGCTCTCCCACGTTTAGTTAATAATACAAACTCCGAAGTATTTGCAAATTAAACCGTCCATGGTCATTTGCCGTCTTCGTCACACGAATTTTAACGAGCGAGAATCGAATCTGCGACCGCTGCCGACTGCTAATGAGATCGAATTTATGGCGTGTGCTTACATAACTTATGACGTAAAGATAGATACATGCTATACTATTTGATGATAGAGTCGCCCATCCATGGGATGAAATTGTAATGGTGTAAGGATTTATTTTTGTTGTTGTTATAATTATATGGTTTATATCGTGATGTTTGCTGTAGACCGTTCACAAAAGTTATGTTAATAAAATGTAAGTCCGTTATTGGCTGTAAGAAAAATATGTTAATTGTAAATTATTATATTTAAGAGCTGTGGATTTTGTAAGAATAAATAAATGTATTAAATCAAAAAAATATTTTTCACTTTCATTAATTTGACTGACCGGATGGCGCATTTGTGACCCTGCTCATACGCCAAAGTTCGTGGGTTCGATCCCCACCCTGGACAAAACAATCGTGTGGTGGTTTGTTCATATATGTTTTTAAGTATATTGTAAATCATCGTCGATCCACCTGGTAGGCGGCCTGCCACTGCTACGGCCTTCACTCAAGGAACTCGCATAGGAGTAGGTCGCGGTATTCCACCGAACCGGTACGACATTCAAATCTTCAAGAAACGAGCCTATACCTTCCTAAAAGGCCGGCAACGCATCCGCACTCCTTCTGGTGTAGCTGATTACCATGGGCGGCGGTGATCACTTACCATCAGGTGACCCGCTTGCTCGTTTGCCTTCCTATAATATAAAAAAAAAACAATCCACGATCTTTGGTGTATAAAGCCAGGGCATCGGGCCCTGTCTTTTCATAAGAAAACATGTCACTGGGTACTTTTACGCTGTGTGGTTAAACACTTTAAGATGTTTTGTAGAATCCATACTTACCATAGTGCATGGTGCCATGGCCTTTGTTATCCTTGTACATTGACATCTGCATGTTGGGTTAAATCTGCTTTCTGCAAATTCCTGCAAACGATTCTCAACTTTACACTATTTGATATAAAGGTGGGAGTTGGATGTAAAATACTGAGTGTAGTAGGTAACTTAACGGGTGGAGTGTACAGGGAACTTACAAAAAATTGCAATGTTATTCAAATTACTACATACTAAACCTTCGTATGTAACTGACCTCGGTTCATTGAATATTTAGTAAGTTTAAGATATTTTTAGGATAGTAAGTAGACAAAGGCTTTATTACTTATTAAGGTTAAAGATACAGGGTGTATGTATCTGTGAACATTTACATCCTTTAACCACATCCTTTAACCAAATTTTCAAAATTCATAGAACAATCATTGTTCAGAATGGTTGGTACAACACGTGGTTAAGGGATGTAAATGTTCACAGATACAACGTGTTATTAATTTATCCATCTCTTATTTTTAGTGCGAAATCGGTTTAAGATCAATCTTAATTAAGTTTCAATAATTCGTCATAGTGGATGGGGGCTTAAGTTTGTTTGATATACCTACCTCCATATAGACCATACATCGGACAATGAAATATTTTATAGAGAAAAATACCAAAGCGTCACTGTTCGCTAAAAAGTAGGTAGGTACGTGTTATAATGTTGGTGTTCATTTGATTATTCAATTATAGTACTAGCTGTTACGCGCGACTTCGTCTACACCCCCCTTTCGCAATTAAAAGTAGTCTATGTTCTTTCCCAGGGTCTAGACCATCTGTATACCAAATTTCATTCAAATCTGTTCAGTAGTTTTGACGTGAAAGAGTAACAAACATCCATACATCCATACTGACAAACTTTCGCCTTTATAATAGTAGTAGGATAAGTAGGTATTATTAGCACGTGTAAGTAAGGAAGTAAGGATTTGTGTATGTACCTACTGACATCAACACATCTTTTTTTATTTAGGATGCAGACGAGCAGACGGATCACCTGATGGTGAGTGATTAGATCCATAGACACATGCACCACTAGTAGAGTCAAAAGTGCGCTGCCAACCTTTAAGCCCTTGCCAATTAGGCCTCCGGTATCCTTACTTATTCGACGAAACACAACGCTTATTCACGCCGGTCTTCTTTGAGGCCGTGGTATCACTCGGTCGAGCCGGCTCAGTCATCCGAAAAGAAGGGGAGTGTAAAGGTTGGCAGTATTTTTAACCAGCCTGCTTCGCCTGCTACATAAAATTAGTTTTTCTACAGGTTAGAACAAAAAATCCGAATCGTAACGAAAAAGCAAGCAAACTAAAATTTGGTCGGAAATAAAGATTTAGTGCGGTCAGGTAAAAAGTAAACATTACTAATACACGGCCGGAATGGAATCTCGCTCCGCCTTTGTTTAAAGTAATATACAGTTACTTATTCTAACATCAAACATAGGTGTCGGTAGGTTCTCCTTGCATTTAACGATGGGTGAAAATGAGTGTTCATTACAATAGGTAAGTTTAACTAGTAAAACAGAGGCTTAAAACTAATTATTTATAGCTTAATGTAGCTTAAATAATTTACATCTTGAAAAGAAACAAGTGCCAGTTTAGCTTGTTGCTAAACTTTCAAAACTTCCTAAATTTATTGGTCACGCCATCTAGTGTCATTTAAAAACACTACACTAACTGAATTAGTAGCGCCATCTATTGTTTGGTGTTGAAACGATATGGTATATTGTTTACGTGTAGTTTCAATAGATGTCATTACGTGTACAATTTTATTTTAATTAAGCTACAGTATTTTAGGAATGAAAATGATAAAACAATATTTTTATTTATTAGAACACTTTATTTGAATAATATCATTTTATATCTATCATTTTATAAAAGTTAAATAAAAAAAAGAGGCTGAATGATACACATCATTGCTTGTCAGTGTAGGCGAATTTCTAAAAAAGTTATAAAAAAAGTGAGGTAGCAAGAAATGGCGTCGCAAGTTGTTTTTTATTCGAAATCAATGTATTTCTAATCATTCAATGTGATTGTAGAAACTATTCGTAGTGTTTATTGTGAAGTTAGTCCGTGCCGTTGATGTTTAATTGATGAATAGCGGTTGTTTGATCGAGATTTCATCATTCACATTAAAACAATGGCGTCCGATCAGCCTTTACAATCGAATGTAAAAGTAAGCGACAATCACGAGTTTGCTGAAGATTTCTACGGTCAGAACAGCGAAGCAGACGCCGGCGAGGGCACCAAGCGTCGAAGAGTGACTCATGACTACAAAAGACTTTCGAAATTGGGATATGATCCAAGTGTGTCAACCAATGCGAAACATCCACAATCTCTTGATTCCAAAGGTACAGATCATTCTATTACTACACACAAATTACTTTTGCACTTGCTTTGTACATAATAGCAGGTAGAATAACGAAATATTAATGAATTATTTTGGTGGGAAATCTGGTAACCTATCTTTTGTTAGTTACATCATAAAATGGAGGTCACAACTGTTTATAAACATTTCTTTCCCATTTATGATGTTTTGGTGGTATTTTTGAGGGTAATGGTGGTATTTCGGCCATGGTACAGCGGGTGAGTATTGCTGCAACACTGTGCAGCTTGCATCATTAGATGACCTTGGTTGGGGCTACACTGCACTTTCTAGTTGAATTATAAAGAACTTAGTCTCAATTTAAAACATTAAAAGTCGGACACTAAGCATGTTTCTAAATTTTTAAACACTAATTTTATGTAGTTTAAACTGAAAACTCAAAATATACATCTGAATTTGTAGCATAGTAATTCGTAATAGCTGCCAGTATCATAATCCCTGAGGGTTACCAAAACGAATATTTAAAACATAGGCTGATGGAGCTTTGGTTCACATGGAAAGAGGAAGTTTAAGTATGTACCTGATAATCCCTACAGTAAAAGAAAAAACAGAGCATTCTTCTAAAGCATATAAAATCATTTCAAATATCTGGCTACAGAGCTCATCAATACAGACAACTTCAGGTTTTAGCTGAAAATAATGAGAGTGGTATCTATACAAAGGCTTTTCAAAGAAATAAGTATAGGTGACACAGTGACGGCTCCCAAGAACAAAATCATATCTTCAAAGTAAAAACATAGCAGATACAATTTGTTATAGGGACCCGTTGATAGGATGTGCTGTCTCTACATGAGCTGATTGTAGATTATACAATATCCTCAACCCTTATCTATTTAATTAAATCTTTGTTTCTACCAAATACTTTTATAACAATTAGGTACCATCTTTTACTTTCACTATGGTATCCCACTGAAATAATTATGAGAGTATGGGAACACTTATTATATCTATGCCATTGTAAAACTATCTTAACCTTAAAAAGAAAACAAACTGCTCCAACTTTGTAAAACCTTTTATTTAACTTGCAATGTTATGTTCATCACTTACAATGGACCAAAAGAGAGTCTAAGTCCGTGGTCGTCAAACTGCGGCGACGTTAGTCGTGCGGCCCGCGGTAAAGATTCCTTTAATTAATAGTAACTACACATCCATACTTCACATATAATGCGGCCCGGACCTTAGTGCTCACATTGTTATGTGTGGCTCTTGAGCAGTAAAGTGTGAAGACCGCTATTCTAAGTGCTGAAAATGTAGTTGACTTTACATTACATTTTGTATACTTACATGTATATTCGGGTGGAATCTTACAACTCAATTTTGAAGCTATCTGTAATCCGTTGATCTGATATGTCCTTACCTTAGGGGTTGCCACGAAATTTAGATTCGTCATGGCCTGACATTTGTGGCAAGCTTCAAATCTGTTATTTCTTTAGGAATTGCATCAAAATCTAAGAATTACCCTTAAAATAGGTTGTTTATTACTATAACCACAGAATACTTAATAGTACAAGGTACAGAAAACCCACTTCTAAAAACCGTTTATAGACTCTCAGGCTATAACATAAATTTGAAATTCCGACCGCCCAACGTTCAACACCTACAATTATTCATACCTAGAAGTGCGTTCTCTTTCTATCGCACGCAACTGTCGCACATGCGTCGCCGCTCGCTCGTGATTTTCTACTGATCGTCCCCTCCAGAGGGGCCGCATGTACTTGCAAATTCGTAGGTACACGCGGAGTGGGACAGGCCTGCTATAACTGGTGATGCAGCGCTCCAGCCTAACCTACCCTTTTCTTGGAAAATACACCTAACACAGTTTAAATAATTAATTTTAATGGCAGTTCACTATTTTCTGAAAGTTTATCAACTTCTTAAGAAATTGATGTACCTACTTACTATTCGGATTATTTTACAGTAATGTAACACTCTTGAGCACTTTACTATCCTAATTAGGTAATATATCCTGCGAATGTAATGGCTGGCTTTTGAGATTGGCTAACTGTTGGTGGATATTATTTCATTTTAATAAATTATTCTTAAATTATGTTTACTTCTACAGTTTAAATTGATGTACAGGTTGACCTGTACATAAATAATTTAAACTATTAATTTCAATATTATTGATAATATTTTGAGAATACACTTTTAAATGTTTAAAAGTAGCACATTCGTACAAACACAACCCTGCCTAAAGAAAAAAAGGGCGGCAATGT
Source organism: Cnaphalocrocis medinalis (assembly GCA_014851415.1). Classification (NCBI taxonomy): domain Eukaryota; kingdom Metazoa; phylum Arthropoda; class Insecta; order Lepidoptera; family Crambidae; genus Cnaphalocrocis; species Cnaphalocrocis medinalis. The sequence goes on along the minus strand of CM026299.1, from coordinate 5,943,901 downwards.
AGTCTTCCTCCCTGGGCGGCCGATACCCACGCTTCATCACTTATGTCTAATCATCTAATTATAAATGCATAAAGTGGTTGACTCACTTGGTTTTGCCGGGTCTATCTATCAATACCTACTAAGTTAACTGCATCATAATCTCACTCTTCAACACTTTATGGGGCTCTGTCAATATGTTAGACACCATATTTTGAACCTTAAGTGTTGGAGATAAGGTCCACCAACGAATTGTATTTATACCTACTGCCCATAAAGGGGTTAAAAGGTTTGAATTATTTTCGCCAATCTGTGGCTGATATGAAATGAAATAGAAGAAATAAAATCTTATTTATGTTTTTCCTTTTTTGTTGGTATTTTTTGGCGTTTCATAGCTGTTTTCCTCAGCTAGTTACAATAGGCGCAATACAATTTTACAATACAACGCTCATGTATGTGTGGTTAGTGCACGCAATCACAAACAGTAATTTGTCATAGTACAGAGAGAGACACGATACTATCAACTACTATAACTCTTAAAGGAATAGGGCTCTCTATGTAACGAAAGTCTGCTAGAACCGACTTTCTATCTATGTCCACTTCTTTTGTGGCTGACGTTCTATTTCTCTGTTTTCTGCTTACACGGAAGCGAAAGAATCACATTGAAAAACTTTGCCATCGTGATTGCACGCAAAAAACATAGCCAAGCACGGAAAAAAGTTAAAGTGAAATGCGTACTATTTCTTGTCTTTCGAAGCAATTTATTTCCTTTTCTATTGTAAACTGGTTGCTCGCCGCGGTTTTACCAGCAGTTTTTTTATAGTATAGGAAGGCAAACGAGTAAGCGGGTCACCTGATGGTAAGTGAACACCGCCACCCATGGACATCGGCTACACCAGAAGGATGATGATGATAGATTCTGTAATGAGGTGAATTTTTTACCAACCAGAAAATATTTTTTCCTTAAGCCATAAGCCTTCGTGATGAATAGGTCGGTGTTGCCGAAGAAGTGATACCACGGCCTCATGGAAAATGGGCTTACAGTAGTGCTTGCGCTGTTTCCGAATGATTGACGGCACCAGTACAATCGGGGAATGGGGATTAGAAAGGTTGGCAGTGCACTGGTGTTGCGAGTGATTATGGGGGGGCGGGATTCTCTTACCATCAGGTGATTTACCATGACATTCTAAATAAATTACTATCTTTTTTTCTTGTTCCAGGCAAGAAGCGCAAGCGCAGCGAAGACTCAAAAGAAATATGTCCCTGGATAGAGAGCGCGAAGCCCTCCAAAATGTCCAAGATATGGCCAGTCTTCGACTCCGGAGGATTCGGCGACACCACCGTACTGACCCTTCACATCCTGAACAAGACGCAGCCGATACAGAACCCCCTTCTCTTCCACAACAACTTGTGCCTACGAGAGCCTCTGACAGACCTCATTGGTGGTTTAAACTTGACCTGGAAGCAGTCCTATCTGAATAAGAAAATCCCTGACAATGACATGACTAGACGCATATTTTCATCTGTATCCAGACAGCTCAGGATCATCAATACCCATTTCCAAAGGGCAATGTTCAGATACAAGTATCCTAGAGTGACCAGATCCAACGTTCTTCTGGAGACGTCTAACTTGCGAAGGTCAGGGAACTCACTTCAGTGTGACCATGAGGGCTATAAGGTTCCAGTCGACTCCAAGGAGGGAGTTGCCGTGCTATGGGAACTTGGAACTGCCGCTGAAGATCAAACAGGAGCCAGCGGCGTCTCCTCAGGTGTACGCAGGCTTGGGTAGAAGTGTTAAGAATGATATTGAGAAAGAGGTGAAAGTGAAAACTGAGAGTGATAAGGTGAAGTTGGAGCGGGAGAGGGATAGGGAAAAGGAGAAGGAAAGGGACAGGTGAGTTTTGATATATTTGTTTTTATAGAAGTAGAAACATTCTTTATTAAATTGAAGTCCTTACAGAACATTTATGAATCAAATATTATGTAAGCTACTGTTGATTCGTAAAGTCTGAGCCGGGGGGCCTCATACAAATAATTTGCTACAGACCTCAGGGGGTATAGTTACACTCATGGCTTTATCATAATCTTATCAATAATAGGTATAAAGTGGCATCTATGCTGACGAAACAAAACGTTGTTTACCATACCATGCCTTAAGAGTCCTGTTATAAGATTAGGGATCCTGATTTTCAACTTCGCCTCGACCAGAGTGATACCACGTCGTCGCATCTAAATTCTAAATTAAATATATTTGGGCTTAGAAAATAAATACGCTTGATATCCTCTTAAAGCCTCCCACCCCCATGGTGATCTTTGGTGATATTTTTTTGGATTTAAATCTTATTATTCATTCACCAGGTCATCCCACTCATCGAGGCATTCTTCTTCATCTTCCTCGTCGTGCCACCACTGCCGGCGCCGCGCCCGCGTCAAACGCTGCTCCATCGGCGTGCAGTGCCGCCGCGACCGCCCCGGGCTGCCGCCCGCCGACGCGTGGGGGCCCCTCGCCGACAACGTCGTCGTCAAGGACCTCAAGTACCACAGGTGAGTGGTGATAACACCAGCAACTAATGCGTCAAACGCTGCTCCATCGGCGTGCAGTGCCGCCGCGACCGCCCCGGGCTGCCGCCCGCCGACGCGTGGGGGCCCCTCGCCGACAACGTCGTCGTCAAGGACCTCAAGTACCACAGGTGAGTGGTGATAACACCAGCAACTAATGCGTCAAACGCTGCTCCATCGGCGTGCAGTGCCGCCCGCGAACCGCCCGGGCTGCCGCCCCCGACGCGTGGGGGGGCCCCTCGCCGACAACGTCGTCGTCAAGGACCTCAAGTACCACAGGTAAGTGGTGATAACACCAGCAACTAATGCGTCAAACGCTGCTCCATCGGCGTGCAGTGCCGCCGCGACCGCCCCGGGCTGCCGCCCGCCGACGCGTGGGGGCCCCTCGCTGACAACGTCGTCGTCAAGGACCTCAAGTACCACAGGTAAGGGGCAGAGGTGTAAGCGATGTGGGCCACCGCCCACAGCCTCGCGATACACAAGGGCCCTAGCGCCTCAAATAAATATTAAGCTGGTCCGAGGGGGGAGGGTCCCCCAGCGGCTTTATCAGTCATCATCGACGTAAAATCGCCAGAAAAGAAAAGGGCCTCGCGAAATGCCACTGGTAAGGAAAGACGCGAACACCAGCTACTGTAATGCGTCAAGCGCGCGTGCAGTGCCCCCGCCGACGCGTGGGGGCCCCTCGCCGATAACGTCGTCGTCAAGGACCTCAAGTACCACAGGTGAGGGGCGATAAACACCAGCAACTGTAATGCTAAGGGCATATCTTGGGCAACCTACTGGTTGTCGGCCAGTGGCGTCCAAGCTTCCGCTGGCGAGATGTATACTCTGATTTTTAATCATGTGGAGTAAACTGATACATGCAGATGTCACGTTTCTATACATTTTGACATTTTGCATCTGTCAAATTGAGTGATAATATACAAGGTGTAACAAAAAGGGGGTATCAACCATAAAGGGAAATAATGTGTACCCTGCGTAGATTCTATATGCAAAGTTTCAAATTAATAAAAAAATATTTTAAGAAAAGATGAACCAAGTTTCAAATTAAAAAAAAAATATTTTAAGAAAAATCTTACCGTATTCATTTATAAAATTTTGTATGCAAACAATTGTCAGGAATGCAAGAGGCGGTAACTATTCAAAAGGAGCGGTCAAGGTTAATATCCCTATCAGCTATTGCTCTTAGTGATGTGCGAATTGAAATAGATTTCACGAAGAATTGGGTTTCATTAAATATTATAATCGTAATATTAGCTTGGCAGGTTAAAAACTCTAATATAGATTTGTAAGTGTGTTAGAATCAATGGCGACATCTCATATCGGAGGCTAAGACTCATTTTCGATATTTGAGCCATCGGTGAGTAAGTGAGCACACCAGCTGGATAGGAGTTAGTGGCCGAAATCGACCTCATCATTATTATATCATATTATTTGGCTATCGAGAGAATATCGATTAAATATCGATAGTAAAAGAAAAATCAGTAGTATCTATATCTATCCTCATGAGAATAGTAGTCGAATAACTCAGAATCGTCACACAGGTTAAACATTTGATATTACACGCTTACCATAAATAACTTTACCTTCTGTTTCAGATTAATGCGTGTGGAGACACACCCTAACGGCGGTGCGAGCGTCGTGTACCTACACCAGCGGGACGTAGATATGCTCAGCGCCCCACAGCAAGAGACCCTCGCTAAGGAGTTCCTCAAGGTAGCATCCTGGGCCCTATGTTTCTCTTCAGACTGATGTTTGTAGATACACACTCGAATGGCGGGGGGAGCCTCGTGTAGCGGGATTTATATGTCACTGTAAAATAATGTGAATCGTAAGTTGCGCAATTTCCTAGGGGAAGTTGATTATCTTTCGGAAAATAACATACAGCAGTTAAAAATATTATTTAAACAGTGTTCGATATTTATGCGCCTGTAAAATTTCAAAGAACAGGTTACATACGTCTCTTTCGTTTTTTTTTATTTATTTATTTAACCACGTATTTTATTTAAGTAATAGGTAGCAACGAGCAGGCGGATCACCTGATGGTAAGCAAGCAATTGCCGCCGCCCATGGACACTTGCAATACCAATGGAGTTACAAGTGCGCTGCCAACCTTTTATCCCCTTCCCCCCGGGTGGGCCTCCGGTACCCTCACTCACTCTGCCAAACAACCAAGGGGCTGCTGCAGAGGGTATTCCACCAATCATCCTGAACAACTTCAAACATTTTTTCAACTCTCCATACAAAATGAACAAGTCACGTGACTTTTTTCCAGTTTTTATTATAACTAACTGAGCAACCTATTTGGTCCCTAGCTGGTGTTCTCCGAGGACAGTTCGGGCTGGGCTCACTTCGTGTGCGGCGTGGTCCGCGGCGCGGCCGCGCAGTTCCCCTGCCTGCTGCAGTACCTGGCCGACACGCACCCTGCCCTCACGGTGAAGGCTGGTGTGCTGGCCAGGGCCTCCGACATCGAGACCACCACCGTCAGCCGGTATTACCAGCAGGTCAGTGACAGTTACTAGGATACTCATCGATCACCCACAAAGATCTCACACATCTCATGCATTAACCTGACTCCTCCTAACATACATTGACCTGACTCCGTACTAAGCAGCTTAAGCACTTGTGCACTTGTGACCCATCCTCCCATGATGGTGAAGGCTGGCGTGCTGACCAGGGCTTCAGACATAGAGACCACCACCGTCAGCCGGTATTACCAGCAGGTAAGATTAAAACCAAATTCTCACCGGTCATCATCATCTGACACGATCACGCAAGGAGACTCCGAGCATAGCCCTCTCCATTGCCCTCTGAGTGACTTTGAGCCTTCTTAAGCGGCCCATTGTAAGCGGCCACGTTTCAGCTCCATATGTCATCACTGGCAATACACACGCATTAAAGACTTTCGTCTCCAGACACTGTGTGTCCATTGGATGCGGGTGGCACAGGACCGATCTGTGTGGAGAACTTTGGGGGAGGCCTATGCCCAGGCATGGACGTCTATTGGCTGAAATGATGATTATCATCATCTCGGATAAGATAAACACCCACAAAGATCTCATACATCTCATGCATTAACCTGACTCCGTACAAAACGCCCATCGCTGGACATTTATTACCCACAAAGACCTGACTCAGTACGTCCGTCTCTCCGTACGACGTACATACAGCCCACTACCTTCGGCCAGTCCCAGCAGGTGAGTAACAATTACTAGAATTGTCACCGATCATCATCTCAGACAAAAAACACCCATTGTATTGAACTGACTCCGTTCTATACTCTGATTTTTAATCATGTGGAGTAAACTGATAAATGTCAATGTGTCTTCCCCATACATTATCACTCAATTTGATAGATGCAAAATGTCAAAATGTATAGAAACTTGATATTTGCATCTGTAAGTTTACTCCACATGATTAAAAATCAGAGTATAAGTAGCCTAAGCATTTATGACCCATCCTGCCCTGACTGTGAAGGCTGGTGTACTGGCCCATAGAGACCACCACCGTCAGCCAGTATTACTAGCAGGTCAGTGACAGTTACTAGGATTCTCACTGATCATTATCATCTCATTGCTGGACATTTACTACTCACAAAAATATCATGCATTTGTGGCGACATCTACCATCGCCTGAAGGAAGAAGTTCGCCACTACAGTACCATCCAACGATTAGCAGATGGCGCTAATTGGTCTGTACCATACAAGATTCAAATTCTTCTATGATCCTACATCGCGAAAGCAAAGTTCGCATGTCCACTTGGAATATATACGACAATGCTCGCCACTTTGATCGATCTTCGGCTGCTTGCATCCAGCTCCAGCCAGCCTTCTTGCGCAGATCGTCCATCCATCTGGCCTGAAGTCGTCCTAAACCACGCTTATCAAGACGCGGTCTCCACTCCAACCGGGCTAACATGCGCACCACCAGATAATTTGTCGACACTCGTATTTTGTCGGCGCAAGTTGCGTCTCGCTCACCTGACTGAGCGATGAGCGGGATAGAAGGATGCGCTCTCGCGAACGACAAAATTTGGTCGCGGTGCGCATGTTAGGCCTACAGAGCTCGTTTACCCCAACGGTTGTCAGTTCTGGTACTGTAGTAGCGAACTTCTTTCTTCGGGCGATAGTATAAGTACACTTTTTATTTGATTTGATTGTTCTGACGATGTTTTCAATAAAGTTTATTGAAATTTTCAGTGTTAAATTAACATTATATTTGCGTAGGTGCAACAGTCGTACGCGGCGGGCACGTTCCGCTGCGGGCCGCTGCACCAGATCTCGCTGGTGGGCACGGTGCACGAGGAGGTGGGCGGCTACTTCCCCGACATGCTGCACATGCTGGCCGGCTGCCCGTTCCTCAACCTGGTGAGTCAGTGTTGCAGCGGATAGATGGCGCTGGGAGTAGTCTACATCATACCGCTGCACCAGGTCTCGCTGGTGGGCACGGTGCACGAGGAGGTGGGCGGCTACTTCCCCGACATGCTGCACATGCTGGCCGGCTGCCCGTTCCTCAACCTGGTGAGTCAGTGTTGCAGCGGATAGATGGCGCTGGGAGTAGTCTACATCATACCGCTGCACCAGATCTCGCTGGTGGGCACGGTGCACGAGGAGGTGGGCGGCTACTTCCCCGACATGCTGCACATGCTGGCCGGCTGCCCGTTCCTCAACCTGGTGAGTCAGTGTTGCAGCGGATAGATGGCGCTGGGAGTAGTCTACATCATACCGCTGCACCAGTCTCGCTGGTGGGCACGGTGCACGAGGAGGTGGGCGGCTACTTCCCCGACATGCTGCACATGCTGGCCGGCTGCCCGTTCCTCAACCTGGTGAGTCAGTGTCGCAGCGGATAGATGGCGCTGGGAGTAGTCTACATCATACCGCTGCACCAGGTCTCGCTGGTGGGCACGGTGCACGAGGAGGTGGGCGGCTACTTCCCCGACATGCTGCACATGCTGGCCGGCTGCCCGTTCCTCAACCTGGTGAGTCAGTGTTGCAGCGGATAGATGGCGCTGGGAGTAGTCTACATCATACCGCTGCACCAGGTCTCGCTGGTGGGCACGGTGCACGAGGAGGTGGGCGGCTACTTCCCCGACATGCTGCACATGCTGGCCGGCTGCCCGTTCCTCAACCTGGTGAGTCAGTGTCGCAGCGGATAGATGGCGCTGGGAGTAGTCTACATCATACCGCTGCACCAGGTCTCGCTGGTGGGCACGGTGCACGAGGAGGTGGGCGGCTACTTCCCCGACATGCTGCACATGCTGGCCGGCTGCCCGTTCCTCAACCTGGTGAGTCAGTGTTGCAGCGCCCGCGGATAGATGGCGCTGGGAGTACTTCGATCTGATAAGTAAATCGTTAATAGTGCGACTCCTCTACTGATCTATAGATCAATCCCTATAACGTCGTAAGATCTAAAGCCTTTTAAAAAGCATAAAACAATTGATTTTCCCTTGTGTCTGCTGTCTTGGCCTTACGACGATAATTCGAATAAATTGATTCTTACCAGAACCAGAACAGATAGGGGAACCGAGACAGTGATTGCCCAGGGTACAGTGATTGCCAGGTTTAAGGTTAACGTAGATTTTAACTTATTTTCAAAGGAGTAGTTTTGAATTAAATCCGTTGAATAACACTAGAGTACTCTTTAGCAGAATTCTCAATAAGAAATTTGTCAACATTTAAAAAATATATATTATAATGGCTGTTTTTGCACAGCAGGTGTTCGTCTCTTCAAAAAAACTCGAATTCCTTAGGAGAATCGGATACACTTAGTAGTTTTAATGATTGTGTCACGTTTATTTTATTTTTTGAATGTGAAAGCTAAACAACGAGCTAGTTAAAGCTTTGATGTATCTTTTGAAGCAGTTATCATGGTATAAAAACATTCCATTTAGTATTTAGAGGGGTGGGCAATCACTGAATTTTAGAACAAATTTACGATTTTTTTTGCAAACGTTATATTTACAAATATTCTTTAGATATTTGAATTCTTGCTAACTTATCTCAAAGCTAAACTACCAATCCATACTAATATATAAATGCGAAAGTAACTCTGTCTGTCTGTCTGTCTGTCTGTCTGTCTGTCTGTTACTCTTTCACGCCAAAACTACTGAACGGATTTGAATGAAATTTGGTATACAGATGATCTAGACCCTGAGAAAGAACATAGGCTACTTTTTATTGCAAAAAGGGGGTTGTAAGGGGTTAAAAGGGGGGTAAAAAGTTACTTTTCCACGCGGACGAAGTCGCGGGCGGCCGCTAGTGGTATATAAAAGTCGCACACTGCTACCCAATTGTTAAAATAAAGGATTTAATTGATATAAAACTTTGCATCATTTTCTTAAGTGGGCAATCACTGTCTCGGTTACCCTACCTATGTGTGGTTTCGATGTGATTGATCGATTATTGTAAATTTTTTCCTTGGCCACAATTTGGAAAAAAAGTTTACGAAAAATTACTCAAAGTAAATAAGTCCTAAACGTCGTTACAGCCATTTATTTCTTAACTAGTGGCCCGCCCTCACTTCGCTTCGGGACCGTAATTCAGAAATGAACTAATAGATGGCGCTGTGCTAAATTACATCGCGCAAGCGTTTCGTGTTTTCGGTTTACCTATAAGCCTTGTCGTTGTCTATAGAAGTTATCTCTTTATAAATAGTATAGATATAGATTTTACAAACCTGTCTCAATGTCGTGTCACACTAGTGGTGGGTCGTCGACGATTTTACAGTCGACGCAACGAGACCGTTTACCGTCGACGATAAACTAGTTTAAAAAACAGTCTAATTTTCGACTAGTTTACGTCGTCGTCGAAAAGACTACTCATCACATAAACGATTAGTGAACGTGAACGAACGGCCAGACGCTCGCGACACGACAACGGACTCGTCAACCAGTCGACGAATAAACTAGTTTATCTGTGAACTATAAACTAGTTGAATCGTTCACGTACAAAAAACAGTTTAGGTAAACGGTTCGTTCATACAACGCCCACCTCTATGTCACACTGGTGTCCCATCCAAATATGAGTGTAATAGAATATATGTAATAGATTATCGACATTTCATGTGAAATAATATTGTGTCCCAGACGATGCCGTGGGGCCCGATGTCGGCGGTGGAGATGGAGCCGCAGGAGTCCAACGACGGGCCCATCCTGTGGATCCGGCCCGGCGAGCAGCTCGTGCCCACCGCCGAGCTGGGCAAGAGCCCCATCAAGAAGCGCAGGTCATTATAACACTAGTCCATTTGCTTCAACATCATCATCCGACGTAACGACACAACCACAAAATAAAGATATTGACACAGAAGGCTGACTGCCCACTAAGAGCTAAAAATATGTCATGTACTCTAACAGGCAAAAACGCCTTTTCGACCACATTAATCCTAACTTATGACATAAGATTGTCGAACTGTCGAGGTCTATGGTAGAGGCCGCGCGCTTATGTACTCATGCCGGGCAACAACCCTAGCATATGTCAACGAACTCTTCTAAATTCAAAATCAGGTCAAAGTCTAACTTCTGTGTCAATATCTTTATTTTGTGACACAATTCTCACGCATACGCACACAAACAACCACACACCCATACATTGATAGACATTTACGTCCCTTTAACCTCGTTTTCTAGCAGTCAGTCTGGACAACATTTGTTCACACTTCTGGAAATTCGCAAAAAAAAAATTACAACTTTTCACACAAAGTCACGGCGACTTGCTCATTTTGTATTTGGAATCGAATGGAATGTGAAAATCCGACGAATATTCAAAAGTCGTAGAACAAATGTAGTTTAGTACCAATTCTCGTGCACTCGACATTGAAGTCGAATTTAGAGATTTCATACATTCGCCCATTCAAAATTCTACTTAGACTTCAATGAGTGCAGGATAATTGGTCCCTTGAAGGGTTGGTAGAAGGTGTGGTTGTGTATTATAGAAATCTTTATTCAAGTTAGGTCCATACAGAACACTTATAAATATCAAAACATAATATAATCTACCACTGGTTCGGAACGTCGATTTCTACTGAGAAGACACCAGCAAGAAACTCAGTAGTTACTTTTTTCAAATAGTAATAAGCTATAGAGTTTTATTTGAGCAAAATAACTTACAATAATTCAAGGAAATTGCTACTACGAATGACAAAAATTGTATCTTTATGTATTAGGCTATTTGACAGGTTTTTAAAATCCATTTTATATTAAGTAGTAGAGTCTAATGAACCCAGTAAAAGTTGTATTTTTTAATTCTAGTATATATTAGCTGAAAAATATCGAGTTAAATATTCAATATTTACCTAGTGTGCCAAAACGCTACTTTGGCAATATGGCGGTCCGTGAAGTCACTTGCCTGTAAACGTAGCGATCTTTGGTATTATCTGTGACAGCTGGCCTATTTGTTTTTTGTAAACAAAAAACGAAACTACGAAGTTTACAGGCAGGTGACGTCATGATAAACTCAGGAGCGTTTTGTGTCACGTGATAAAAAATTGCTGTTTTTATTTACAGATTTTTAAATAAATTAATCATTATTTTCAACTTATGTTAATAAATAATCATTTTTTAACTCTGAACATATTACTGTTAACAGTAATTGACACTTTATTTTTCGCATTCTCAAAGAGCCTATTACTTATGTTATTGAATTATAACGTGTATTATTTGTTGTTTGTTAGGACGGGCATCAACGAGCTCCGCAACCTGCAGTACTTACCGCGCTGGAGCGAGGCGCGCGAGTTCCTGTTCGAGGACCGCACGCGCGCGCACGCCGACCACGTGGGCCACGGGCTCGACCGCATCACCACCGCCGCCGTCGGTCAGTACACAGTCACACACCATCACATCATCATCATCATCATCGCTGGAGCGAGGCGCGCGAGTTCCTGTTCGAGGACCGCACGCGCGCGCACGCCGACCACGTGGGCCACGGGCTCGACCGCATCACCACCGCCGCCGTCGGTCAGTACACAGTCACACACCATCACATCATCATCATCATCATCGCTGGAGCGAGGCGCGCGAGTTCCTGTTCGAGGACCGCACGCGCGCGCACGCCGACCACGTGGGCCACGGGCTCGACCGCATCACCACCGCCGCCGTCGGTCAGTACATATACCACCATATCAGCATTTGGGTATTTGACTAATCTCGATATAGTAAAAATATTGATACTCTATCAAATATTGGTAATAAGAACCAATGGCCGACATTTTCAGTTAAAAATATAACGTCTAGCTGGTTTTGTGAGCATTCAAAGTTTCATGGGCAAGTCCATTTTTAAAGTATAAAATTAAAAAAAAAATAATTCTTTCATTGAACTATCCGTACATTTTCCACCAACTTTTATTATAAAACCATTTACTTAAACGAAACATTTGATACTAGCTACCAAACAAAATTTACTAGACGCGCACACAAGTTTGAGTTGTGACGTCACAATTCAATAGCCATTTGTATAGAGCCTTTTTGGGCTTGCCCAAAATATGTGCTCTTAAAGTTGTGATATCTCAGGTAATTCAAATGAGAATCAAGTGATTATTTCAACGATGTTTCTTAAATAGAGGCGTCTTTTGATTAAACACATAAAAATGATTTTGTCAAATACCCAAATGTAGACGTCCACTGCTGGACATAGGCCTCCCCAATGTTCTCCACACAAATCGATCCTGTGCCACCCGCATCCAAAAAATACCCGCTGTCTTTTTTTTTATGTGATAGGTAGAAGAACAGATCACCTGATGGTAAGTGATTACCGCCACCCATAGACATCTGTAACACCATTCAAGTCACAAGTACGTTGCTAACCTTAAACCACAAAATTATTACACACAGAAAATAGATTGCCCACTTAGAGCTAAAAACGTGTCATGTACTCACGCATGCGCACTAACGGGGACATACGCCTTTTCGACCACATTAATCCTAACTTATGACATAAGATTGTCGAACTGTCGAGGTCTATGGTAGAGGCCGCGCGCTTATGTACTCGTGCTGGGCAACAACCCTAGCATATGTCAACGAACTCTTCTAAATTCAAAATCAGGCTGAGTCTTCCTTCTGTGTGTAATTATTTTGTGCTTAAACTCTCCTCTCAATTGGGCCTCCGGTCACCCTCGCTCTCTCGATGAAACACAGCGTAGGCGCTGCTTCACGCCGGTCTTTTGTGAAGACATCATATCACTCCGGTCAAGTCAGTCCATTCCTGTCGAAGCGTAGCTATGTTTGTTGCATAGATCAGAAATGTTGGTTGATGAAACAGATATTTGTGTTGAGTTGCTGGGTATTTGTGGTTCCTTCGTTGTTTCTGGTTTCCATAGCACAAGGAAAAACCTTAGTTTGGGACCAGGACAATGTATGTGATGTTGTCCATTTTATTTATTTATTACATAACGCCCCGTTGGTATAGTGGTTTAAGTACCGGTCCGTGTTCTCGGGGTCCCAGTTTCGATTCCCGGGCCGAGCAAAGTATGTTTCGAATTTTTCAAACAGCTCGAGTTTGTGAACACCGCATTAGGCAAGCCTAATCCCATCATAGTAGCAATGACTCGGTTTCTATGATGGAGGCGTTTGCCTTGCAGTGGGACAGTATACAAGGTGTATCTGTAAACATTTACATATTTTAAGCTTTAACCACAGTCATGTTCTATCAACCATTCTGAGCAACATTTGTTTAAAAACTTTTCGTAATTTATCGAAAATTAAAAAGAGCTTAACTTGAAATTCTCAATTGTGAAATCGGCCCTAAGTATGCCCAACTGTGGGAGAGCCACGCTTCGGCATGAATGGGCCGGCTCGACCGGAGTGATACCACTGCCTCACAGAAAACCGGCGTGAAGCAGTGCTGTTGTGCTGTGTTTCGCCGAGTGAGTGAGGGTACCGGAGGCCCAACCGGGGGGAAGGGGATAAAAGGTTGGCAGCGCACTTGTAACTACTGGTGTTGCAGGTGTCCTTGAGCGGCGGCATTGCTTACCATCAGGTGATCCGCCTGCTTGTCTGCAACTTATTACATAAAAAAAAGTATTTTAAGACCAGGACATTATGTGATGTTTTAAGTATGTTTGTCTACCCTTAGGCGTGTTGAAGGCGATCCACTGCGGCGACGAGTCGGACCGCGGGCGCATCACCAAGGACGTGGTCGCGTTCCACGCCGGGGACTTCAACAAGCTGGTGCAGCTGCTGCAGCTGGACCTGTACGAGCCGCCCATCTCCCAGTGCGTCACCTGGTGAGGACTCACTTACTCACTCCACTGGCTCAGCGACCCGAAACGAGTCTTGGCCTCCGAAACAAGAGAACGCCACTTCGGTCGATCCTGGAGACCTATTTTTGAATTTTCGCTTCGTCCAAACAAAACTACTCGTTTTGCAAGTCACGTCGTCTCGTGAGTCGCATGATTCATAATTTTCCCTATTTTTGAAATCACTCGCTTAGTGTGTCGCCAATCTTGTCAAAGTATAGTCCTTTTCACGAAAAGAGTCCCCCGGATTTTTGATGAACTAAAATGACATGGCAGTCTACGTAATGAGTGGGAAAGAGATAGAAAGCCTATTTGTATGACAAGTGGCGCCGCTCCCAGGGGACTTTTTTCGTAAAATGGACTTTATAGTGTTAACTCGTTAATATTTGACGTAAATGCGACCACTCGCCTAGCGGAAACGAGTGGTTTACACCACTCGTTGCAAATCGCTCGTTTTCGAATGATTCAAAAATGCGGATGTCAAAAATCATGCGAGTCACACATTTTTTAGTGAGACGACAATTCAAAAATAGGTCTCCTGTACCACTTGTTGCCAGTCCTTGGCCTGAAGTTCTCGCAGATCACTCTCGACGACGTCTTTCCAGCGATACCTAGGCCGGCCTACCGGGCGTCGGCCTATCGGTCGGCTTTGGTATGCTTTCTTCACGAGACGATCCTCGTCCAGTCTCTCGAGATGGCCAAGCCAGCGAAGACGATGCGCCTTGGCCTCGCCGATGATGTTAGGCGTGTCCACAATCCTCTCTATTTCGGCATTTGTGCGTATTCTCCAGCCATTGTCTTGCAGTTTCACTGGACCCAGAATTTTGCGGAGGACCTTTCTTTCCGCAACGAGTAGCTTTTGTTCTTCTTTTAAAGTTAGCGTCCAAGCCTCACAGCCTCACCTGGTGAGGACTGCACTTGTATAATACATACTTCAACTGAGCTGGACCTGTACGAGCCGCCCATCTCCCAGTGCGTCACCTGGTGAGGACTGCACTTAACTTTTAACCTTTTTATATTGAGGACAATCAAGATGACCTCACTCCGCCTGATGGTAAGCGGCCGTCAGATCCAATATGAGATGACAGGCACAAATAACAGACAAAGTCCATTGAGTCTGTCACTCTCACCCTGAAGACCTGCTGAGATGCCATTTCACGTCCCGCCTAAAAAACCCAGGATTGTAAGGAGGAAACACTTGAACTAGAGGAGCATTCCATTGACTTGACATATTTAATACAATATTTCTGAACGAAACGAGCAAAGGGAAGTCGCCCGTTGTTTCTGAAGATAATTTAAGGCGACAAACAAACACTAACATAACGAAACAATCGGTAAATAAATGCACTTAAAAAACTCACCGAAGGGTTCAGGTGGAACTAAAACCCACGACTGCACCACAACCCTCCACATGGATAGTTATTACCCAATTCACTACGCTTGCTTAAAGCGGACAAGCCAGAGCTCTATTCGAAAAATTCGATACATAGCCCGAGCTCTGTTCTAAAAATTCAATACATAGCCCGAGCTCTGTTCGAAAAATCGAACCGGGGACCCAAAGAACTGCCCGGTACTTAAACCACTAGACCAGAGGGGCGCTTAAAATACATAAATTAATGATGATCAATTTTAAATCCAAGATGCTCGCCGCCACAAAATGCTGTAATAACGTCGTAGGGCTCAGACAGCACAGAAAGTGGAAAATCAATTGTTTTATGCCTTTTAAAAGGCTTTTGGGTTTTACAACGTTAATTTCGAGGGCTTATAAAATGTTTATTATATGTAATGTTTGGCGTTCCCAGGCTGGAGGAGGCGAAGCTGAACCAGTTGCGTCGCGAAGGCGTGCGCTACTCGCGCCTGCCGCTGTGCTCCGACGACATCTACTTCCTGCCGCGGAACATCATCCACCAGTTCCGCACCGTCTCCGCCGTCGCCTCCGTTGGTGAGACCGCTTGTTCATATAATAATAATTATATAAAAAAGAAAGAAAGAAAGAAAGAAAATACATTTATTAATTTGGACACCACAACACCTATTACATGCTACAGACAATTGACACAACACAAGAAAATAAAAACACTAGTTAAAAAAAATACCAACAAAAAAATAATAGTGGCCCGTTCTCAAGCATTTTCGGGACAGTGGTTTCACTGTCTGTCAATAGATGGCGCTGGGAGTCGATTGTATCGCGCTAGTTTTCGCTTTTCGGTTTGCATATAAAGTGTTTTGATGTTTGTGGAGGTAATTTTTTATAAATAGTATAGTTAAAGTCTTAGTCTTGATTGAGATGTCGTAGTCTGATTTGATCTCCTAATACACTCTGTATAGTCCGAGGTAAGAAAGTGTAGTTATGACCTTGAGTGCGCAGAACCAATTTTGATAGAAAGTCTTCTTTTTACAAGTGCGCAAAATAAAGGTCATCGCTATACTTTCGTGCCTCCAGCTATACATACTTTGAGTTCTTAATGTATAAATTATTACATGAGTTGTATTTCAAAAGTGTTGTTTGTTCTGTCAGCGTGGCACCTGCGCCTGAAGCAGTACTACCCGTCGTCAGAGGCGTCGTCGCCCGACGAGCGCGCGCCGCCGCCCGCGCCGCCGCCGCCGCTCGCCGCGCTGGCGCCCGCGCTGGCCGCGCTCGCCACCCCCGCGCATGCAGGTACGTGCCCGTGCCGACCTTACAGGACCTTACGCTTTTAATACTCAATCATCATCAGCAACCCATACTCGTCCACTGCTGGACATATATCTCCCCTAATGTACGCCACTGCTCCCGAGTTCCGACCACTCTCATCCAGCCCACTCATAACATATTATTTACTATGTCTATGCTCATAACTAACTGCCGCACTCAGAGACGTCATTTAATCTTAATATTCATTATCTTAATTAAGGAAAGTCTTGATGCGTATTAAAAAATATAAATTTCAATATTTTTTCTTATGTCAATTTTAAAGAAAATTAACGTTTCAGAGTGCTTAGTCGTTAGTCAATTCGAACCTTGAGGTTCGAATCCCAGTAGTCTAATCAAACCCTGAATTTCCAATCGTCGTATAATTGAAAAACAAATGGCCTCATAGAAAAACACCAAAATGCCTGATATCAATTTCAACCAAACTTAATTTGAATCACCAAAAATTACTAAAAATATCCAGGTTACTTACTGAGATATTTATTTTTTATTTTGCAGAGACCAAAAAACCATCATCAAAACACAAGGATGGCGTAATAGAAATGAGGGCACTCAGCGCGAAATTCAAGGAGAAGCCAGCACTAAAACTGTCAGAACAAGAAAGAGTATAGAAGTCCAGACCAAACCTGACAAACCAGAAGAGAAGAAGGATAAAAAACCTGATGTGAAACCAGAGCGAGAAATCAAGCAAGAGAAAGATAGAGAACAGAAAACCGATAGGAGTGAACAGAAAACTGAAAGAAATGACGCTAAAACGGACAGGACGGAACAGAAACAGGAAAGGAATGACGCAAAATCAGAACGGTCAGACCGATCAGATGTTAAACAAGAAAAAGAGAGAAACGAACAGAAAAGTGAGAGAAGCGATTCAAAAGTGGAAAGAACAGACCACAAAGATAGAAGTGAGCATAAAGATTTGAAGGATAAAGACAAGACCACAGACACAAAGATGACAAACACAGATCGGAGAAGCACGATCACACCATAGGAGGCACTCTTCGTCGTCATCGTCGTCTCGCTCGCACAAGTCTCACAAATCAGACAGACGGGATCACAGGAAAGAGCATAGATCAGAAGACAGAAAGTATGACAAGCACAAGGATGTACGGGATAAGCACGAGGTGAAATCCCTCGATGTGAAGCCACCTCAAGTCCATGCGGCCCCGGATTAGTGAAGTGAGACAGTAGTTTGAAGTGAAAGTGTCATTTTGTTGGCAAACAATGTTGGACTTTAGTGTTAAGTTGCAGTGATCTACCCTCGCACCCCAGACTAGGAAACCCGCGTGAGTAAATCTTATTGTAGATTAGATGGTTTATTTATGTAATTGAGTGCTGGGTAATTGGTTTACTTGTTTTGAAGAAGCTTGAAACTCAAACACGATTTTAGTAATTCGGTGTTCATTGAACATTTTTTTTGTATGCTCATTAAACATTTCCTTTTTCTTTTTATTGGACTAGAAAGTCCAAGAAAGTTTCACTAATCATCATCTTTACTTCTATCACATAAACGAAAATATATATTTGAAAGGATAAACATTAATTGAGAATTACCTACTTTTGAATGAAGATTTTGGGAAAATAAAGTTTCTGATTTTTATTTTCTAATATTTTCATAAACACAAACCAATTCACAGCTCTCAAGTATGAAACTTAATTTTACATTGCAAAATTAATAAACATAACCAGAATTTTATAACAAGTAAGTGGAAGTTACAATTTAATCTTTAGATATTTATTTATATCATTGTATTAATATAGCCAGTTGCTTGACATAGTTGTACTACAGCTATACGTCCACTGCTGGACATAGGCCTCCCTCAATGTTCTCCACACAGATCGGTCCTGTGCCACCCGCATCCAAGGGACTCTCACAACCTTCAGGTGACTTGCTTGCTCGGTTGCCTCCCAAAACGATGTCTTGCTTCTGGCTATCTTAATACTGTTTTTAAGCACTAGACAATAAGGTCCACCTCTTGTTTCGTCTAGCAAAATGATGTCCTTGCCCTTCATACTAATACTTAGTACCTTAGGTTAGTTTTTTTTGTAAATATTGAACGGTCTCTTAGAGGCTAAAAAGGCGATTGATATGAATGTAAGCGCAGTTTTAGATGTGGTCCGTTCAATGGCTCAATAGGGCGTAGAGTGGGGGAAAAGGTAACTTAATTGAAGGTAGCTCCCTTTGGGTACAAAGGAAGTAAATCTACTAAAAGTTTAAGTTATAAGTTTGAGTTTACGCTGAAACGGAATAATAATAATATTTCACTACATCACATACATTGATCTGACTCTGAGATAGGTAGCTCAAGCACCTGTGTTACAGATATCAGAACCAACAGTGGATTACAAACATATACTATATAGATAGATAGATATTCTTTATTGCACAGAAATAGAATACATGAGTGAAACAACAGCTATATGACAGTACAATAAGGCGGTCTTATCGCTTGTAGCGATTTCTTCCAGACAACCTTTAGGTACAGGGGAGAAAACAGCGTGTTGGCAAATAGATTGCTGAATGAAAATATAAATACTTATAATTATACATGACATACTTAAATAATAATAACACATACATACTTTTCTTCTATATAATACTTTTCTTTTGTAAATCCATACTTATAATACATAGAAAACACTCAGACCAATACAAACATGTTCATGCACACAAATCAGACCAGTTGGCCCAGAGCAAACATTCACTACCACTGAACCAACCGGGTCGTCAATCGGTCGGGTATGTACCGATGACGATCATACAGGGAACATTTACATCGCTTTTAATCATTCATCATCAACATTAGCAACACACACTCGTCTACTGCTGGACAGGTCTGCTACGAGCGCCACTGCTCCCAAGTTACTCATCCAGCCCACTCAAAACTAACTGCCGCACTCTTAGACGTCGTTTAACCTTAATATTCGTTATCTTAATTAAGGAAAGTCTTGATGCGTATTTAAAATAAATATAAATTTCAATATTTTTATTATGTCAATTTTAAAGAAAATTAACGTTTCAGAATGCTTAGTCATTAGTCATATTCGAACCTTGAGGGTTCGAATCCCAGTCAAAACCTGAATTTTCATTCGACATATTAATTGAAAAACAAATGGCCTCACCGAAAACCACCAAAATTCCTATCAATATTCAACCAACTAACTTAATTTTAATCACCAAAAATTACTAAAAATATCCAGGTTACTTACTGATTTTTTATTTTGCAGAGACCAAAAAACCATCATCAAAACACAAGGACGGCGTAATAGAAATGAGGGCACTCAGCGCGAAATTCAAGGAGAAGCCGGCACTGAAACTATCAGAGACAAGAAAGAGTATAGAAGTCCAGACCAAACCTGACAAACCAGAAGAGAAGAAGGATAAAAAACCTGAAGTGAAACCAGAGCGAGAAATCAAGCAAGAGAAAGATAGAGAACAGAAAACCGATAGGAGTGAACAGAAAACTGAAAGAAATGACGCTAAAACGGACAGGACGGAACAGAAACAGGAAAGGAATGACGCAAAATCAGAACGGTCAGACCGATCAGATGTTAAACAAGAAAAAGAGAGAAACGAACAGAAAAGTGAGAGAAGCGATTCAAAAGTGGAAAGAACAGACCACAAAGAGAGAAGTGAGCATAAAGATTTGAAGGATAAAGACAAGAACCACAGACACAAAGATGACAAACACAGATCGGAGAAGCACGATCACCATAGGAGGCACTCTTCGTCGTCATCGTCGTCTCGCTCGCACAAGTCTCACAAATCAGACAGACGGGATCACAGGAAAGAGCATAGGTCAGAAGACAGAAAGTATGACAAGCACAAGGATGTACGGGATAAGCACGAGGTGAAATCCCTCGATGTGAAGCCACCTCAAGTCCATGCGGCCCCGGATTAGTGAAGTGAGACAGTAGTTTGAAGTGAAAGTGTCATTTTGTTGGCAAACAATGTTGGACTTTAGTGTTAAGTTGCAGTGATCTACCCTCGCACCCCAGACTAGGAAACCCGCGTGAGTAAATATTATTGTAGATTAGATGGTTTATTTATGTAATTGAGTGCTGGGTATTGGTTTACTTGTTTTTGAAGAAGCTTGAAACTCAAAACACGATTTCAGGTAATTCAGGAGTTCATTGAACATTTTTTTTTGTATGCTCATTAAACATTTCCTTTTTCTTTTTAGTGGACTAGAAGTCTAAGAAAGTTTCACTAACCATCATCTTTACTTCTATCCACATAAACAAAAAAATATATTTGAAAGTATAAACGTTAATTGAGAATTTACCTACTTTTAAATGAAGATTTTCGGAAAATAATGTTTCTGATTTATATTATTTTCTAATATTTTCATAAACACAAACCAATTCACAGCTCTCAAGTATGAAACTTAATTTTACATTGCAAAATTAATAAACATAACCAGAATTTTATAACAAGTAAGTGGAAGTTACAATTTAATCTTTAGATATTTATTTATATCATTGTATTAATATAGCCAGTTGCTTGACATAGTTGTACTACAGCCTATACGTCCACTGCTGGACATAGGCCTCCCTCAATGTTCTCCACACAGATTGGTCCTGTGCCACCCGCATCCAAGGGACTCTCACAAACTTCAGGTGACTTGCTTGCTCGGTTGCCTCCCAAAACTATGTCCTGCTTCTGGCTATCTTAGTACTGTTTTAAAGCACTAGACAATAAGGTCCACCTCTTGTTTCGTCTAGCAAAATGATGTCCTTGCCCTTCATACTAATACTTAGTACCTTAGGTTAGTTTTTTTTGTAAATATTGAACGGTCTCTTAGAGGCTAAAAAGGCGATTGATATGAATGTAAGCGCAGTTTTAGATGTGGTCCGTTCAATGGCTCAATAGGGCGTAGAGTGGGGGAAACGGTAACTTAATTGAAGGTATAGCTGGAGGCACGAAAGTATAGCGATGACCGTTATTTTGCGCACTTGTAAAAAAGAAGACTTTCTATGAAAATTGGTTTCTGCGCACTCAAGGTCATAACTACACTTTCTTGCGGCAGACTATAGCTCCTTTTGGGTACAAAGGAAGTAAATCTACTAAAAGTTTAAGTTATAAGTTTGAGTTTTCGCTGAAACGGAATTCACTACCGAAACATGATCCCCGTCCCTTTTACATGCATCTTTCTCGCTCATCTCTTTTGTTTAGTTGCGATAGGTATATACCTATTATGAGATGCATGACAATGTCGTTAGTTACGAGATGATTTCGGCGTAGGCCGACGATATAACGACGATACATATAAAGGGTTAAAGAATTAAGTTTAAAAACTCAATATCAGTAAACCACTAAACCGGCGAGTTTGGCTAAATAACTAAAATGTTAATTTTCTCGCTCGAATTCGATACAGACATAAAATTTACAGAATAAAAGTTTTAGATGATAAATGATGAGCGTTTATATCATCGCAACAAAGTTTTTGTTTGTCTTGCGTTGATTTTTTAGTTAGATATTGGCGAAAACCATAAATTGACAGTTAAAAACCCTCCCACTTGCCTGGAAGTCAAGACTTTTACTATGTTTACTTCCTAAGTAGTAATTTAAATGTTACCTTTTCATGCACTCTACAAATCCTTTATTGACTGGACTAAAACCAGTGAACTAAGTATTTTCTACCAAATTGAATGGCGTTATGCAGTAACAAGCAAGATGTCATAAAATTGCTTATGATTTTTTTTTTACATCCAAGTCCTCTGTGTGATTGCAGTTTTCAACCATTTCAGTATTTTGTTATTTTTGGTACTGCATAATGTTGTTCATTTTGACAATATATTACTATTTTAATCGTTTTTCTTATTAAATCGTTAAATTATAAAATCAAAGAACTGGTGGTAAATAATGACATTATCATTAAAAGTAAATAACCAGTAAACCAAAATTTAAAATATAAAGAACTTTTCTTTTTTTCATAATGACACAATCATTTAAAGTTAAATTACATTTTATATTGTTTCTCATTCTCTCGAGAATTAATTAAAGGTTTTTTGATGTTTTTGCTAACTTGTAATAAGTTCCTTGCCCTTTTTGTCATTAACACAAACATTAACAACCTAAAATGTTGTTACAAAGTATTGAGTTGTGTTGTTATGTGCTTAGAATGTGTATTGACAAAAACTTTTACAAGAAATGCAGAAATTGTCATAAATTATTTGTTATCAAAGTTTATATTTCATTTGTAAATAAATATTATCTAAAACTGCGACGTGATTGTGATGTGAAGAGTTTTAAAGCGACGAAAGATATATAATAAATAAATTTTAAGATGAGAAAAAGTAAATTAATATTCACACATACCTATTTCTAAAAATTGCACTAAGATTAAAGAAATATATATTCTGATAGAGTAGCCTAAGGATAATTTTAATGTTTGTGATTTTTTTATTATATCGATCAACTTGGAACTATACTGATTTAAACAAAGAGATGATAACATTTTCTATAAATTTAGTTGATAATTGGTATTAATAAACAGTAGTTTTTGATAAAATATCCTAAATAACGTCAGGTAGTCTACAAAGAAACTATAACATAATGACATCCACATTGTAATGTTGACAAGATTCCTATAAGAATGCATACTATTGTGGACTAAGACGTGATCTCAAATGTTTGATAGGTAATCCCATAAATAAAGTTGACTTAAATTCAATCCTATAACCACAAAATAATTACACACAGAAGGTAGACTCAGCCTGATTTTGAATTTAGAAGAGTTCGTTAACATATGCTAGGGTTGTTGCCCGGCATGAGTACATAAGCGCGCGGCCTCTACCACAGACCTCGACAGTTCGACTATCTTATGTCATAGGCTAGGATTAATGTGGTCGAAAAGGCGTATTTCCCCGTTATTGCGCATGCGTGAGTACATGACACGTTTTTAGCTCTTAGTGGGCAGCCTACTTTCTGTGTGTAATTATTTTGTGCTATAACCTTTTATGGCAGTCCCTTGTTTGTTGACGTAATCATGTCTTTTTTGACACGTCTGGCGCCCGCAGGTCGACTTCCTGGCGACTTTATTTAGTGACTTTCGACGTTTTATGGCGTATTTGAGCTCCGTCAGTTTGATTCAGTATAATTTGAAGTTGCATCTACATGAATAATTTATTTTATTACATTACAACTAGACTATGATTTTATTTTCATAGTAATATCTTGAATTGAGTCTGATACCCAGTCATGTTACGTACCATGTATGTAGTTTGATAATCCCCTAATACGTCATCTTTTGAAATATCAGAAAAAATATAAATGGAGAAAAATATTAACAAATTGTTTTTGTTATTTTTTTAAAACAACAATGTGAAAAATGTGTGATCTTTTTTGAATCCCGAAATAAACGTACGTCTTTATTTTATGACCTAAAACTAAATTGTAAAGCATTTCAATTGAAATGTAAAGGAAATAATAATATTTTTAATGCTGATTTCTTGAAGTACATATTTGACTTGAGTAGGTATTATTTTTGCTTATGACTGTCTTCAAATTGATAACATGGGTCCCGCCATGGTATTTGAATACCTAACTACATATCGATAAATAATAATGAACGATATTTTTATTACGTTACGATAATATCGCCCAATTTTATTTATCGATACCTAGTAGCTATTGCAACAACGCTAGATCGCAAGTGAAGCAGTTAGGTTAAAGATGCAGTATTATTAATGATTATTTCTTAACGAAACGTTATCAACAAGACCTAACTTGCCAGGCAAATTAATATGAAAATATCGAAGGGCTGGAAACTGTGGTGAAGTGTGGTTATGTGATGCAATGCATCATTTACAGAAGAAAATATTTCATTTTGATATGAATATTTTAAATTATTTTTATCTCTTGCAAATAACTTTTGTCAAAATAAATTTAATGGGGAATTTTCAAACTAAATTTTCAGAAAGATGGCTACACCAGACCTGGTATGTTAAAAATATCTATCTGTGGCTATAAGTGTGACTGCAAGATATATACCTAATGATTGCATTACCATTTATTGAATCTAATAGTTTATCACCACAGTTTTGAGTAACCGAATTTCTCGTAATGGTATGCGCAAATTTTGTTTCATTATTCTAATTTATGTAAGGGTTTTGTGAATCTAAGTTTTGTCATTTTTTGCGAGAATGTACATTTTGTATATTTTATATCGTATCTAGAATAAGCGTCAGAAAGTGAAAAGCACAGGATTTCTATCAAACTTTTTCTCAATTTGTTTTGTTATTATTAGAGGAAAAAATATAAAGACGACTGAAAACGTTATTTATTTTAAATTCTAATAATCCTATTGATCCTGATATCGAACATAATGTTAATAATACAATATTGTAATTAACATGAAAATTTGGCGGTATGCCTATTATAATGAGGTTTTTAAGAAATAGATCAATTACATAATAAGATGTAACATTTTACTAAAAGCGTCAGGGGAACAGTGGCCTTCGATATCCAATCGATTTTGACATGTCAAAAATCATACAGAATAATCATGTTCTCATGACCAGGATTTTTTTTCTATTTTAATGCGGGCTTGCCGTTTATTTTCGATGTATTTTCAATGCGTGAGAATTGCCCCCAGGTCGCAAAATTTCATCTGAAATTCCCAAACTACTTAAAAAAATCCTTAAACATAGTTTTCGCAGAATATCTTCGTTTGTCACTATCGGTAATTCTCGTAACTTTATGGTTTGTACAATGCAAACTTTATACCTTCTTTAAAACTGTCTCTTTACTCTTACGATAAAACGAATAAAATATCTAAAATGTTCATTTAATATTTTATTAATACAAGATTTAATTTACAAGTATTTTGGGAATTCCAGTTACTAAGCGTCCTAAAATAAATTACTAGTCTCTTCTCTTTGGTATGAACATTGTCAGATGAACCATCTCATTCATTCATCATGCGAGTGAGAGAGACGCACGACAGTTATTCCTTGCTACCCTGAACGATGCCCCGGCCTCAGTCCTCAGGGCACAATGTGATTGATATTTATCGTATTTATGTTTAGGAGGTTAATTTATTGTTTCACGTTTCCTATATTTTTTGAAAAATAATAATTAGATTATAATAGAATTTTGTTGTTTTATTTTTATCATCTCAGATGAACATCTAACCTATAATGTGTCAATAAGTCATGTCATGAACTGCCGCTTATGGTAACCCCATGAGGTAAATAACTTGGGAACTTCGTCAGTTTCGTCTTCGTTTTCGTCGCCAAAAATCAGTTTTCATTGCTTTCTTGACGCATTATAGCATAGGGATTTGTCATACAAACCGGCTCATTACACGGAATCATGAAATAAAAAGCAAAACGTTTTATTGCAATATTATTTACGTACGTTAACATGACCGGTTCATTTGGGCCTAAAAGTATCTACCTAAAACTTAGTATGAGACAAAATTTCAGTTAGACTTCAAATTTTTTGGAGTTTCCTTGGTTGGTCATAATATTTGGTATTGATAAAAGCAGATTATAAATAAGTAGGACGAATCTTGCCGGTCATGTTAAGTAAAAAAAATCTTGCAATAAAATCTGAGAAATAAAACAAAAATCTTAATTTCACTGTTTATTTTAGTTCCTTACACCGTCATGGTATAATATAGAAAAAAAAAAAACATTGACACAACTGTTTAAGTACAAACAATAAATACAGAGAGACGGTACTCAGTCTGATCATAAAAATTGTAAAATCTAAATACACATGAAAAATAACTATAGGGTCGCAATGCAAGCAAAGAGCTAAATAAGTCCAAATTAAATATAATATATCGGTAAACATTACATCTCTTTAACCATACAAATTTCAACTTTTCATACAAAATCAATCACTTGACTTGCCCATTTTGTATAGAAAAATGTTCGACGAATTTACAAAAATTGTAAAACGAATTGTTATTCTGAATGGTTTGTAGAAAACGTTAAAGCGATTAAATGTTTACCGATACACCCTGTATGACACAAAGGCCATATTTGTCGCCTAAAAACCATAGAACATTTTTCTAGAAGAATTAGTTATTATAATAAAACTGCTTCTACTAAGACCTAGAAACAAAATTGTGGTATTATGGTTAGGCGACTTTATAAGTGAAGATTTACCACTGTAACTAGGCTGAATAGTACTTCAGTCAGGAGTGGTAAACATTTCGGTATAAAATTACGAATAACAAAAAAAATGCTCCCGCTTGCAGTAAGACCGAGATTTCAACTAGATTCTTAATTAAAAATGATAAAATGGCAATGGCACAGCGAATAAATAGTGATAAATATGATTTTAACGATTCAATCTCAGTAAAAGTATAAAAAATGATAATTTAGTGCAATGATTCATAATGACAAGGCTGTTTTGGCCGAAAAATGACAATGGCAGGGTGATGTTGTACTGTAAATAATCTATAGGTTAATGTCCCTCATTCACAACACATTCTAAGACTACATTAGTTCTAATTTTTACCACCAGCCAAAACACACTTGTCACTTCTGCCTAGCATCACCATACGCCTATCACCTGAGGGCCTAAAACGAACCGTATTGGAACGTCCCTCTCTTTCATACGCACTGTATGTCACCTTTGTTTGGATGCGACAGGTATGTTCTCATTCGTTGCGAGACGGCTTCGTTATAAGCCACCAGATAAGATAATTATTAGGTCACTTCAAAAAACTTAATATATTTTTACTATGATTAAAATAATGGAGCATAGATAGCTATATTATTATGGGTTATAAAAATTCAAAATGAATACAAAATTTTCATCTTATGTTTTACAATAAGATATAACGATTTATACAAATCTGGAAGAAACTAGAGATCTTAATCTACGTTTAGATCCGTAACGCCGATTGCCTAATACTGTATGACAACCTATAGCTTAGATATAAAAGATAGAGGCCTGCTCTCCAGACCAGTACCAATAGATGGCGCTGGGAGACGATTACAACACTTTCACAATAATAATTGTCATACAGCAAAAGGCAAGACGGTTGAGTTCGACAACTATGTAGGTATGTCTCTATATAATTTTCATTCCCAATTTAGAATTTTTTATTCTAATATTTGTCTAAACATCTATGTTACCAAAATCTGCTAATCATGTTTTTTTAGATTAATAAAGATACATAAACTTCGATTTTTTTTATTATACTTATCATTAATTTAAATATACATGATTGAATTAAAAATCTTACTATTTTAGCAGATTTTGGTAATAACAATAAAAAAATTGTCGAGTAACGAAACAATACCTAAAAATCATTGAAATTGCACATTTTAAGGCACTTGTTTCTCTTATAAAATGCATCTCCTATCAGTCATATCGAATACAATAAATATAACGTTTTTTAATCTAGAATATTCGTCAAATTATTAAAAAGGTTACAACCATTCTTAACTATGTCTATAGTGGCAAGTTAGTTGGTGACTTTACAACGTAAACGGGTTAAAAAGTAGCTTTGGCAATTGAACAGCGGCGGATATCACGAGGCGGTCACTGGAAATAATAAGATAAGTATTAAAAATATTTATTTCAATATATATATTTCACTACATCACATACATTGATCTGACTCTGAGATAGGTAGCTCAAGCACCTGTGTTACAGATATCAGAACCAACAGTGGGATTACAAATATATACATATAATACTTTTCTTTTGTAAATACACACTTATAATACATAGAAAACACCCAGACCAATACAAACAGACATGTTCATGCACACAAATGTTTGTACTGTGCGGGGATCGAACCCGCAACCCTTGGCCCAGACGCAGCATTCACTACCACTGAACCAAAGCGGGTCCGTCATTAATCTATCGTCATCAGGCATTTCATACACAAGAAGGTAGAGTCATGTAAAATTAAAAACCACCGTATTTTAATATGGCAGTTTGTGGCGGCGGCCATCTTTGATTTGAAATTTATATATTTTTCTACCTATGACTCGTGCCCTTTTATTCGATACCTATATTGAGGGAATCATTCATTTTCGTAGCGGCGGCGGCCATCTTAAGCCAGCGGCCATCAAACATAGCTAAGAACTTTTAGATTACATAGTCTCCAATTAAGTTAATAAAGTAAATGTATAAATAAAGTTTATGTTTTAAACGATTAGAAACTCACCACAAATCTATTGACTTTGGGTACGAAGGTTTTGGTGACGGTTAGAGGTTTGAACCTTCATGTTTTCAAACTTTTCTCGCAAGCTGCAATAGAAAAATACATTTCTTAATCAAAATACTAAAATATTCAAGGTCAAAGGTCACAAAAATCGGTTTTTCGCAAATATCTGGCTTCTTAATGCTTAAATGAGATTTGGACTTAATATAAAGTTGTAGGCTATAAAATTCTCTACAACATTTGTTTGAACTTTTTTTTCATACGACCAACCTTTTTTGGGGTTGAGCACGAAGAGTGCACAGCCTACCAAACTACATTACTACCAAATGCGCGATCCGGCCAGTCTATACTCTGATATAATCATGTAAAGTAAACTGACAGTACAATGTGAAGTTTCCATACATTTTGACATTTCTCGTCAAATTGAGTCATAATGTATGGGGATGACACATTGACATCTGTCAGTTTACTTACATGATTATGAATCAGAGTAGAGCTAATAATATACTAATAAATATAATAACTCGTCTGTTGCTATTATCACGCCAAAAACTGACGGATTATAAATTGGTATACAGATGAAACGCCCCGTTGTCTAGTTTTAAGTACCTCCTTCGAAACCTGTTACTACTTTGTAAAATGTTATGTTAGCTTCTCGGGGGTGGGTGATGAAATAAATGAATAAATGCGCCAGACAATCACACCAATCAACCTGGTCTCAAACTAGGGCAACCCCTGTACTATGAATAATTTTTATTTTTGGTATAGCAATTCTTTGCAATTTATTCTTAAGTAAATATTACATACTATGAGTACCAGGACTACCAGGTGACGATAATTAACCCAGACCCAAGAAAATTTAGAAAATTTAGTTTCCTAAATTGACTTGACCGGGAGTCGAACCCAGGACCTTTCGCGCTTGGGGCGGACTCCTTAGCCACTGCACCATCGAGGCCATCGCTGAAATGTTGTGTACCTTTTAGCGGTCTCTAGCTGCGAGTCCCCCGGGTCGTCGTGGTCGAGCAGCGCGGCGGGCTCGCGCGGCGCGGGCTCCGACTCCGACCAGTGCTCGAAGCGGTCGCGGAACGACTTCGTGCGCGCTAGCTGCTGCGCCTGTAAGTAATAAGTAAGTAAGTAAGTGCGTTCCGGTCATGACTTACGGTGCCGAGACGTGGACACTCAAGGCCTGGACTAATCCACCGGTTCAAAGTCGCTCAAAGAGCTATGGAAAGGGCTATGCTCGGAGTATCTTTGAAGGACCGCATCAGAAATGATGTAATTAGACAGAGAACCAGAGTCACCGACATAGCCCACCGAATTAGCAAATTGAATTGGCAGTGGGCTGGTCACATTAGCCGCAGAACTGATAACCGTTAGAGGCATAAAGTCCTTGAGTGGAGACCGCGACTCGGTAAGCGTAGTGTTGGACGCCCTGCGACAAGATGGGATGACACATTCGAAGGCTGGCTGGAGTGAGCTGGATGAGAGTGGCCGAACATCGGGAGCGGTGGCGTGCATTGGGGGAGACCTATGTCCAGCAGTGTGGACGAGCGTGGGTTGCTGATGATGATGATGAAATAAAACCACGAGTGTTGACGATGTGAGTGTGCGTACCGTCTGGCGCGGCGGCGTCATGCGGAACTCGCGGCGCTTGTGCTCGGGCTTGTAGGTCTCGAAGAACTTGAACCGGTCCGAGATGTCCGCCTCGATGCGGACCTCCTCCGGCTGCTCCGTCGGCCGGACCACGTCCTTCGCGATGAAGGGCTAAGGGGACAAAACATGAACCAATTTGCAATAGCAAAAAATATACTACATACTTACAGTGTGCATTCGTAAACATTTACGACCGAGTTCTACAAAACATTTTGAACAACATTTGTTCAAAACTTTTAGAAATTCATTAAGGAACTATATCAACGAAACTAACGCCGCCAAACTATTTACGACTATATAATTTTGGCGACAATATGATATTTTTTAAAAAAACTCTACAAACCTAGATGCAAGTAAATTGGATTTTTCAAGATAATATTTTTAACACGCAAAAAGTAACAATATTATTATATTGTCACCACAATCAGTGTAAATAGGTTGGCGGCACTAGTTTCCATATTGTACCCCTTAAGAAAACTTCGACATTCCATACAAAATTACCACTTCACGTGACCGTAATATCGACATTGTAAAAAAAAATTATGTTTTTCGAATTTCCAAAAGTCATATAATCAATCATGTTTACAATGATTGGTAAAACAAGTGGTTAAAGGGATGTAAATGTTCACAGATACAAACTGCATCTTAATGAATAACTTATGTACATACAATAAAAATGTTAAAAAGTCGTGTCTCTACATTGAATATACAGAATGTATCTATCAATATTTACATCCCTTTAAAATCATGTTTTGGTGTCTCCATCTTCCATCCACTGGGGCAGATGGAACCGTTAAGCAATCAAATAAATTCCAACTGTCCCCTTGTTGCTAAAGGAGGGGACAGATTAAACTTTTCCGTTCTGTCCCCATGAGGAGACAGAGCAGGGTAACGGAAAGGAATAATTCGGTAATGTTGATGGTAGATTATGGTGATAGTAGATGAGTGTGACGGTTAATGATGATGATGATGATGATGGTAGATTATGGTGATAGTCGATTTTAGATTTTGTGACCACGGCTGCTCCAACGTCGCCGAAACGTCAAGCAGTGTACTACAATGTACAATAAACGTCGCGTTAATACCCGTTTTAATACTTTATAGTTATGGTGATAGTAGATGATTGTGATGGTTGCATTAACCATCACAATATGATTGTAATGTACTCCGATATCACACAACTCACTGAACTCACTGGCTCTCCAACACACTATATGCGCAGGCGGCGCGTCCGCTCTCGCCTGTGGCTCGCGCCAAACTGACGCGCGCCCCGCCACACAGTGCGCACGAGACAGTGTCAGTAGTGTCAGTGTCAGTGTCAGTGTCAGTGACAGTACAGGTATATTTACACAAACACTACATCTCTTCCTTATTGAAAACTTTATTAATCAACTGATTCGCAATATGGCATATTAATCACATTTAATTTCCTCCGGATTATGATTACCCCCTTCATCTTCTTGCACGGATTTCCACTCACCTTCAATCCTCTTCAGGTGTATTATATTCCTCCTCAACGTCTGTCCAGTCTCCTCATTTCTTATCATTACGTCTCCATCTTTTGCCTTCTCTACAACGTGTGGTGTTGGATTATAGTTTGTTGTCAGTTTGTTGGTCTTTTCCATTTCTTTGATATATACTTTGTCTCCTTCATTCAATACTAGATCTTGTGCTCGCCTTCTCTTATCTCCATACTCCTTTCCTTTTTCCTTTTGTTCCTTATCCCTGTCTCTAACTTCTGTGTCGTTTTCATGTCTTGCATTATGCAGAGAAGGAATTTTATCTCTGTTCTGTCTTTTAAAAAATAATTCAGTTGGTGTTTTTCCTGTTGTCGAATGAGGCGTTGAGTTGTACATCATGAGATACTCCCAAAGGGTTTCTTGTAAATCTCTCTTCTCGATTTTACCTATTTTTAAACGCTTCAATATATCGCGGTTTTGCCTCTCCACTTCACCATTCTGTTGCGGCCAATAAGGTACTGTATGAAACAAAATTATGTTACACTCCGCACAAAAATCTTTAAATTCTCCACTTACGAACTGCCGACCATTATCAGCCGTGATAGAAGAAGGATAGCCCAGCCTGCTAAATATCTCTTTTAATAATCTTATTATTTGGGCGCTCGTGATAGATTTGGTTATCTTTACCTCTTTATAGCGGCTATAATAGTCGACCAATACTAAAAGATATTCATTGCTCGGCAACGGACCTAGCAAGTCCATCGCAACATCAACCCAGGGAGCTTCCGGGAGTTCGCGTCGCTTCATGGGTACAGGTGGGTTTGGTAATCCGACCAAGGTACAGCCTTTGCAGCTCTTTACTAGAACTTCGGCATCTTTATCTATTCTTGGCCACCATACCTTACACCTGAGGCGCCCTTTCATTGCCACGATTCCGGGATGTCCTTCATGTGCAGCATCTAAAACTTTTTTGCGTAGCTTGGAGGGTATTACCAACCTGTTTCCTCTTAACAGTATACTACCAAAGAAACATAACTCGTTCTCAAAAACTTTGTATCCTTTAATACTATCGTCCCAGTCATTGTTATAAATACCTTTCTTCACCTTACATATGTCTGGGTCCTCTTCAGAGTACTTTATAATATCAGTCATGGAAACTGCATGAGGCCTCGCATTTTCGACAATATGATGGACGTGTTCATCATTTTGGATATTCAAAAGATCTGAGTTATTACTTAGTCGCGACAAAGGATCAGCTATGTTTGTCTTCCCAGGCTTGTACTGTATGTTATAGCGATACGCTTGCAACCGTAATACCCATCTTTCAATCCTTGCACATGGTTTTGATCTCACTCCGAATAAAACCTCTAGGGGTTTGTGATCTGTGACCAAATCAAATGTCTTTCCAAACAGAAAAACATTAAAATGTTCTATAGCCCAAACCAAAGCTAATGCTTCTTTTTCTGTTTGGCTATACCTGCGTTCACAGTCAGTTAATGTTCTATTTCCGTAGGCAATGATTCTTGGTCCCTTAGAGTCTGTTTGTACTAAAACAGCCCCTAACCCAACCGGACTGGCGTCAGCGATCACTTGAGTTTTGTCATGTACGTCATAATATCCCAGAGTCTGAATCTTAGATAGTGCTTGTTTCAAATGGGCGAAAGCTTGTTCCTGTTCGTTTGACCAAAATTGTTCAATATTTGCATTTTTGCCAAACTTTTGTCTCAGTAGTTTCTTTAAAGGTTCGGTTATTGTGGCGAGGTTAGGTATCCATTTATTTATATAGTTTACGAGACCCAAAAAACTCTGCACTTCTTCTATTGTTTTCGGGACTCTAAACTTCTCTATACTTTCGACATATTTGCTCAATGGTCTCACCCCTTCAGATGTGAGTTCATGTCCCAGGAAGTTAACTTTTTTGACCTTATACAAGCATTTGCTCTCGTTCAACAGGACATTATTTTCTTTTAACACCCGCAATACTTTTTGAAGACGTAGATCGTGCTCTTGCTCTGTTCGACCGTAGATCAAAATATCATCGACAAAATTTAGGGCTCCTTCGCATTTGAGAAGCATATTTTCTAATATTTTTTGGAATAACTCAGGTGCACAGGTAATACCAAACATTAAGCGTTTGTAGCGGAAAAGACCCTTTGAGCTAATGAAAGTAGTTATATGGCGGGAATTTGGATGTAACTCTACTTGATGGAATGCATTTTTGATGTCTAATTTGGAAAAATATTGAGCTTTCCTTATTTTAGGTAATATGTGTTCCATAGACGGTAATGGATGGTTTTCTCGCAAAATGGCCATATTAGCTCGGCGCATGTCTACACAAAGCCGTAACTCTCCGTTGTCTTTTAATACAGGTACTAATGGAGATATCCATTTTGAAGGTCCGCGAACTTCTTCGATAATATCACTGTCAAGTAATTCTTGGATCTTTGTTTCAATTTTTTTTTCAATTGGTATTGGAACACGCCTGTAGGGTTGAGAAATGGGTTTCTGGTTGTCATCAATGGGGATTTCAATCATAATATCTTTAAACTTTGGAAACTGTTCATTCCCAATCTGATTAACGCCAATCCCTAGTCTCAGTACCCCCAAGCGGATAGCACTATCTTTTCCTAATAGATTCCTTGATCCACGAGCTATGACATAGATCTTTGTGTGTTCTTCTTGGTTGTTAACTTTAATTGTTGTATCAAAAGATCCCATTATTTGTAGAGGCGTTTTGCTACCATATGCCACCAGTTTTTTATTTGGCTTCTCTTCCTGATTAAATGTTACCACCCCTTGTTTTTTCAAAGAATTCCAAGTTTCGTCCGTAATAAGATTATACTTCGACCCTGAATCTATTAACATGTTTATTGTCTTCCCGCCAACCTCGCAATTTATATTTGCGTCCTCGTTTATATTGAACACGTAATCTACCTCTTCATCTTCTATATTGTCGACTTCATTTTGCTTCCGAATTCTCTTAATAGGTTGCTGTTCTTGTTTGTTCCTCTCTTCAAACTTCCTCTTCCGTAAATCTCGGGTTTTACAACATCGTATAAAATGGTCAAATTTCCCGCAACTAAAGCATTGCTTTCCTTTCGCAGGGCAGTTTTTATCGTCGGACGAGTGTTTGTAATTTCCACATCGACTACAGGCTTTTCTATTGTTTGTGAAAATTTTGGATTTATTTTTATGCTTGAACAATCTATCATCTTTTCTGAAAGGAGCTACTGCATTTACCTCTTGAGTTTTATATCCTTGTCCGTATTCCTCCATTTGCCGATTTACAACTTCAAGCGTGTTTGCCTCCGTAATTATTTTATCCAATGTTATGCTGTCACCTATAGTTAAAATTTTCTTCCTCAAATCTGCTGATGTGCATTTCTCTGCAATTTGATCTATTAAATGGTCTTCCGGATTATCAAAATTACACTTGCATGCCTGATTCCTTAGCCTTATCAAAAATTTCTCAAATTTTTCTCCTTCTTCCTGTTTAATTAAGCGAAACACGTGTCTTTCATAAACCTTACTCTGCTTAGGAGTAAAATAATCATCCAGTTTTTGTATTGCAATTGCAAAAACATCGTTGCTGTCGGTTTTTTCTATGCTGGCACCTGGTAAATTATAGAATATTTCCTGGAGGCCTGAACCACCTAGCAGCAACAGTGTTGCTCTTTTCTTCACGTCGCTAGTGATATCTGCTGCTTCCAAGTAAATCCGCAAAGACCGTTTCCATTTTTCCCACCGTTGGCCCAAAGACGCATTGTCACCCTCTAATTCCAATTTTTCTAAAGATGGTAAGCCGTGTGATGTCATCATGAGTTAGTAGGGGCGACCTGAAATAATTAAAACATACCTTGCGATTTTTGTGCTTTCCAATTTAATGAAGGTACATCTCTTTGTATACCACATAATATCCAATTTAATGGAGGTACCTTTGTACCAAGGTTTTCCAATTTAATGGAGGCACCTTTGGCCCATATGTTCCCAATTTAATGGAGGTACATCTCTTTGTATACCACATAATATCCAATTTAATGGAGGTACCTTTGTACCAAGGTTTTCCAATCTAATGGAGGCACCTTTTGCCCATATGTTTCCAATTTAATGGAGGTACATCTCTTTGTATACCACATAATATCCAATTTAATGGAGGTACCTTTGTACCAAGGTTTTCCAATCTAATGGAGGCACCTTTTGCCCATATGTTTCCAATTTAATGGAGGTACATCTCTTTGTATACCACATAATATCCAATTTAATGGAGGTACCTTTGTACCAAGGTTTTCCAATTCAATGGAGGTACCTTGAAACC
This sequence comes from Cnaphalocrocis medinalis, assembly GCA_014851415.1. Taxonomy (NCBI): domain Eukaryota; kingdom Metazoa; phylum Arthropoda; class Insecta; order Lepidoptera; family Crambidae; genus Cnaphalocrocis; species Cnaphalocrocis medinalis. Next base: position 5,907,883 of record CM026299.1, on the reverse strand, counting down.
ACACATTTACAATTAACTTCATACCAAGGTAATCCAATATAATGGGGCACCTTTACACCAAATAAGTAGGTCTTACCGAACTGGGTGAGTTGTCTAATAAATACTACTTATAATTTTATAATTGTTATAGCAACCCTTTGCAACCTATTCATAAGTAAATAATGCACTTAAAAATTAATCGACCGGGAATCGAACCGGGAACCCCCTAAGCGCAGCCATCATGCCTCAGAGGATGGTTCATCATCCACTGCATCACTGGTCAGTAATTAAACAAAATATAATGTGTTCTTGTTAACACATAACTAAATAATAGTAATAACAAATAAATAAATAAATCCTGGATTTAAAAATTCTAATAAAGATTGTTTAATTTAATTTAAACCACCCACTTTGTATATAAACAACATACAACACATTATTATTATTTTTGACTGTGTATGATTTGTTATTTGCAATTGCAAATTACCTAATTAGGTATTTATACTCCCAATCATTTTACATTGTCATTAGACATTAGGTTTTTCTTATAAATGCCTTGGTATTATTTTACAATTATACTGTTGCACTCAGATTAACTAAGTTGGTTACTTAAGAAAATATATTGACACTTATTTTAATACGCATAAAGACCACCATACTTAAGTAATTGAACATTAGCTTAAATGTTGACAGCGCCCGTTATCAATCTACACGAAAATATGGAACATAGTTTTAACAAGTAAGTAAATAGTGTACTAGCACTCGCTAGTCTTCGTGAAACAGGTTTGTTAAGACTCATTATCCTCGTATTTGCCTAGGTTACAAAAGGATATCCCATTTAATTGCTACCATTTAAATATTTAACTAATTCCAATAGATATTTTAATAACTGTTTATGGGTATTTACGTTTTACACGAAACACCTATACAAGCTGCGAGAATAAGAAATGCGCCGTACTACGGTAAATACGTTTTGTTTTGTTTATGTACGGTAGGAAACTTATACTGACACCTCGAGTGGATAATGGTTATCATTCCAGTACGAAAAATCACATCTCAAAGTAACTAATTAATAGCATGTAATAGCGATCGTACTAATTACTTAATAACATGGAATAGTGATCTTCCTATGTTGAAAAAAAATTTTTTTTTTTTTTTTTTTTTTTTTTTTTGGCTAAACCTAATAGGCTAAGTATATAAATGATATAAGACCGACCTTTGTCCTCGTCGCCACTTGTAATGTACTCCGATATCACACAACTCACTGAACTCACTGGCTCTCCAACACACTATATGCGCAGGCGGCGCGTCCGCTCTCGCCTGTGGCTCGCGCCAAACTGACGCGCGCCCCGCCACACAGTGCGCACGAGACAGTGTCAGTAGTGTCAGTGTCAGTGTCAGTGTCAGTGACAGTACAGGTATATTTACACAAACACTACAAGTACTTTCAAATATTATATTACATTTTATTCCATATGTAGATAGGTACAGTGGCCAGCACATCAAGTTACTACAATCTGTCAAATTTCCTCAGTTGATATTGAACCAAACACGTTTGACATAAAAGTGAGGTCCGATTGAAGAAATTTGACAGATTGTAGTAACTTGATGTGCTGGCCACCATACATAAAAAATTAAAAACTGTATTCCTATAGCAAATATTTCAGTGTTGAAATATGCAAAATAAATTACCTAAATGTTTATTTTTACTTTAGTCATCGGTTGGCTTAAGATAATTAACTTACACAGTTGATGATCTGCCAACCAATAAACTTCACAAAATGTAAAGGAAAAGGCTTTAGCGCAAAGTAAAATTAAAAGGACATAAGTGTTAAAAGACGGCAATGCGTATATTAGTCCTCTGGAATGCGGAGTCCTATAGCCGATCACCGCAGCTGATCGGTTATGATCAGGAGTTTGCTTTGGAGTATAAAAATATAATGTTTTGTTGTACCTATAGTGTAATATAATGTACCTACGAGTATTATAAGGGTTAATATTGCACTTAAAAAAATCCTCGGCCCCCAGATATCAAAAATTTTTACCCGATTGTCCCGTGCAAGACAAAGTGTTTACTACCAATTACTGAAATAATAAAAACCCATTTAACATTAAATATACAAAAACCCCTTATTACCTAAACTCTAAAATATGTATGGTGGATGGTACAGATCACTTCTGAAACCGGAAAAGTCCTTATCTCTTGTGGTGAACTCCTGACGCAACAACATGCGTGCAGTGATAAATGGTTCTGCCATCCCCGGATACCTGAGATTGTCCAGGAGACCGTTATACGGTCCTGGAAATGCTCTGGCGTCCCGGGACGCGCGCGCATTGACAAACCTGGTA